>CM034604.1:7297681-7626791 GCA_020091685.1 Lutjanus erythropterus | reverse complement strand
GTGTTCATTGATGGTCTAAATTAGGCTGTTAATAACAGAGAGAAATCTGATTTCCATGATGACATCATCAGGCTGTAAAAAGTGCAGTTATTATCTGAAGAGGACCAAAATTTACACAGAAGTGGTAATTCTGATCCCACAAGTGTGTGTTCCATCCTAAAAGAGCTGAAATATGCTGATCTTGTTGTTCCTGGTAGGATGAAAGAGGTTCCACTGACCTCCATCTAACCTGTTTCAAATGTTAACAAAGCACAACCTAAATGCAGTTTTAGTTTGTAAGTGCAGAAAAACATCCAATTTACCTGTCAATCCTTGAACCAAGTTCATTTATTTAATAAGTGGGGTTAATAAATAAGTTAATTTAATATTATAATTTATATAATATTAATTATAATAATAATAATAATAATAATAATAATAATAATAATAATAATAATAATATAGATCCCTGATGTCCGTATCATCCAGGTTTCTGGTCTCCTTCTGCTAGACTGTGCTCTAGAGCCAGACAGCATTTAGACTGCTATCATCCAGCTGGTCAGCTAGCACAGGCCCATTCCATTCCCTGTCTGATCCTTCCTGGAGGTCTTCTGGAAGGAATCATGGCATGTCTGTCATATCCTGGTTGGCCTGGAGTAATATCTTCTGCTGGTGTGGCCACAACTATTAATTTCAATCTGGTTTACAAAAGTGCTGGTCCAAAAATGCCAAAAATCACAGCTGATCACATTTTGTTTTCTTAATGCACTTTTGATGAGTAATACTGGTATAACTAAGCTTACTTATAAAGACATCATATTTCCTGTGACTTTTATGAATTTCAAATGGTGTTTCACCAGTTGCTTTTTCTCTGAAGCTGCAGCAGTAGGAAATGTTTTGTTTGCATTAGCAGTAACCTAGTACAGTATTTTTTTTCTCGTAAATTCACCCATTCAGAATACTGCAATTACAAAAAAAATTGTGGTACTTTCAATGGCTAATCTGCGGGGTAGATGTGGCTCACCGCTGGCCAAATTCATGATCTTTGAAGTAGAGGGTACTGCAGGAGTATAGTATACTGGAGCTGTTACAAGCCATCCAGTCCTTAAATACCTGGAGTGGGGTCCTTAATCATATTACTTTATTTTCTGGTCACAAAGTGAGCAACCAGTTCAATACCAAATACTACTAACTAATGATTCTGAATCTGTCAGAACAAGCAACAAGGAGACTAAATAATTTGGTAATTTATTTCTTTATTTCTAAGTCTCACTGTTCAAGACATAAACTTATCAACACATTCACAACTCATTCTTTTAAATTGTCATCTATAGTCATATGTTTTAGTTATGGTAAGAATGATATCATTAATACAAACAGCTGAAATGGGCTCACCCCCAGATTATGGAGCTCAGATATCTGGAGGGAGCTTGGGGTTGAAACAAGTTAACAATAATGATCAATAACGGATTTAATTTTTATTAAATCCTCCACAGGGGCACCACTCTTCAAAAGAAGATAAACAATCTTAAAATATAATGAAGTATCAATTTGGCATTGTGATTAATAATAAAATTAATAACTATAACCAAATTACCATATCAACAGCTCGTAACAGTCAATGCATATGGAACTTTATGCAGTAGAACTTGGCAACATTCACTCTTGTACATTAAATAAGCCAGCAAGGACATTCAAAATCATCTGTGTGCACATAATCAAATCAAACCAAACACAATCAAACTAAGAAAGAGAGAGTGTAGGTGTGAAAAGAAAGATGGCAGATTGGGTTGTGAAACATTGGCTGACATTAGCCGCCTCAATGACTGACAGACATTGTAACAATACCTCAGTCAACAACATGTTGGTACAAGCACATTTACAAAGTTCAGCACTTCTATGCTTAGCCATGTACACTGTTATTATGTTGTGCCCAGTATGTTACCAGTACTTGGGGAAACAGTGGTTGTTTTGAGGTGCTTGTAAGCTGGCGGTCTGTTGCTGTGAAGGAAGAGCCAGGCTGGAGAAAGGTGTAATCCAATGTTGAAGGGAAAAGTCTTTCTTTGCTTTCTTTAGTCCATTTGCAGAGAGGAGGGAAGCTGTCATCTTTTCTTGTCATTGCAGAGTCAGCAGTTCTGGTGCTAACTTGGTTGTCACTCCTGTAAAGCTGTGAAACAAACTTAGCTGGCCGACTTTGTTAACAAAGTAAGCAAGTCTACTTAGTACCTACAGTTAGAAGACAGAGGCTTTCACAGCACTGCTTTGAAAAATAATATTCAGTGTGGCTGTTTCAAGCTGTGGAAGGACCCAGTGGTTACAAAACAGACATATTATCAGGGCCCAATCTTATGCTGATCTAAAGCACAAGTTCAAAGTGCAAAGGGCATGGTTTTAATTGATTCAAGCAATGTCCAAATCCACCTTTGCTGTCTTGCACCAGGGGCCTTGTCCCCACAATGCAGAGCAGGACACACCTGTCAGCTGTGCACAAGTACCTTGATTAATTCATAGGTGTGTTTTAGGAAGAACATGCAACAAACCAATCAGAAAGTCAGCTGACATCACCTTTTGGAAGCAGGTGTGCTTGGAGTGCAAGTGTTGGCAGGATGATGAGGGATTTATAACAACTCTGGTAAAATGTCAGACTCAGATGCAGAGAAGACACAGGAGGTACAGGGGATTCAAAAGAAAGCACAGTCTTTACTTGAGTCCAGAAAGGTTAAACACAAACAAGAAGTCCAAAAAGGCTAACAAAACTGACAGGGAATAAACAAAAATCCTTAAATCCAAAACAGGAAAAGTTCAAAAACCCAGGGAAACCAACACAGAGAACACTAGAAAGCTAGGTTGCAGAGGAACAAAGACAATCTGGCAGAGACATGAAGAGCTGGTGAAAATGATAATCAGGGGTAGGTGTGCAAGTGGCAGCAGACCGTCCTTGTTTTCTTTATTTTCAAATGCAGGTTTCTGACACAGCAGGTGACTTCACTCAGGTTCTGTCAGGGTTCTTGCAGTAAGGGCTGAGGACGGACTGAAGACAGACGACCAGAACTGAACACCATTGCAATAATCATTGAAGGAAACCTTATTATGGTTGTTGACCAATTTTAAAGCAGCCTAAAGAGCAGACTAAATGTTGGCATGTCTGTTTGTTGCTGTCAGACATTATTCAGGAAAGTGACATACACTTTTGTTACACTTAATTTAAATATGGCCAAGTACTTTAATTCACATTACAGGTGCTGTATTTTTTGATAATTTTTTTAAAATCTGGCTAAATCATTACTAGCTGTGGTGGTATTGTGGTGCTACCAAGATTCCCAGACGTAAACATTATACTTTGTATTGTATTTTGTATATTAATATTGTAGTGGAGTAACACATTTTGTGTTTTTTTATTTTAGTTATTTATTTTTATGCTTCATCCATATCATTCAGGCACAGTCTTGACCCTCTGTGGTCTATTTCTACTCTGAATGTAAATGACTGAATTGAGTTAAAAGTTTTAAAATAAGCAGCATGTTCAGAGTGTTATGTTAAGAGTGTTACATAAACAATGTTAATATTTTGTCTATTGTGCACAAATATTCTGAACTTTCTGAAAAACAATAAAGAAATCAGATTTTTTTATACAGCATATTTTGAGTTGTTTTATTTTTAAGTTGACTACACTAAGGTATATTAAGTGCTTACTTACTTTGCTTAAGTTCACCTTACTCACTGTTTTTGAGTAATATCATGATTGAATTTGACTTTACTTAAATATATTAATTGCTCACATCATTCAAGAAGTACTGCTTACTCAAATAATGCATGTTCAGCTTAAACACATGATAAGTTAACACAACTTGATAAAATTAACTTGCTGATTGAAACTGATTTTACTGTAAAGGATGTGAAGTGTACGTCCATACATTTGTTATATGAAGAGAGACAAAAGTAATCCAGCATAGTTTAATTTTTAAGCTATTTTTATGATGGGAAAACTTGAAGATATCCTTCTTCACTATAATCTACACAATTTTGTGAACACATAATACTTAACTTTGTTTCCATCTGCAACCAAAACAAATGACAAAGGTAATGTTTGAACAGCAGTTGTAATATTAATTAATTCCTTAAATTTTATTCTCAGAGAACTTCAGAGCTGTACCGTGGTGTTACCACAGTGCTATCTGTGCACTGTGCTACACATACAGATACTTTATGCATAGTACAATGGCAAATTTTCTGACCTGCTGTAGACAGAAGTAAATCTTAGGAGCTAAACTACTGACAATTACCACCAATCATGAGTCAAGAGAGCTTAGAATTAGTAAAGTCACCTTGAAATATTTTCCCAGAAATTATTATTCTGAAAGCTGATCGAAACCAGCTGTAAAAGAAACCATAGATGAATGGATTGAACATCGAATTTGACCATCCAAGCCACACAAATGCATAAAACAAAGAAAATGGCATGTTGAAATCAAACAACGGGCCAAAGCTCCAGCAAAGAAAGTAAGGAGTCCAACAGATCAGAAAAATTCCCATCACAATAGCCAGAGTTTTAGTCGCCTTTCTCTCCATCTTACTTTCAGACTTTGTGCTCTGACAGGTTGTGTTCTGGATGCTGCGTGCCTGTCTCTGTGCCACCATCAAAATCTTTAGATAGATGACAGACATTATGACAGCTGGGAGAAAAAATCCAAAAATGTCTTGTAAGCCTATAATTGAGAGGCTAAAACCAGATATAATCCAGCTCACCAGGATCATGATCACAATAACACGGACATTTATTTTCGTTCTGTACCTCAGAGGTTGACACACAGCATAATATCTGTCAACAGAAATAAAGCACAAGTTCCAAACAGAAGATGAGCTCAGATAGAGATCAAAGTCATCTAGTACAAAACACGAACTTCCCGAAGCCGGTATCAAAACATAAGACAAAAGTAAAACCCCAACAAGCAGGTCAGCTACAGCAAGAGAGAGGATGAGGAAGTTTGTAGGAGTGTGGAGCTGTTTGAAGTAAATGATGGAGGTTATTACAAGAAGGTTCCCACATATTATAAGAAATGATAAAGAGCCAACAAAAATATATAATAAATGCATGGTGGAGATTGCTGTCGTGAGAGGTACATCAGGTGTTTCAAGACAGATAATTTTACCTCCCAAAACATCATCAGACCTGTTGACAGAAAAGTTAGATTCCATGCATAAATGATCATTAGTAGTGAGGCAACATTTGCAATAACATGCTCTACATTAAGAAAAAGTAATAGTTTCTAGTTTTCTGGAAAGAGAGATTGTCAGTTAATTTTAGTGCTCTGTATGTTTCACACTGTGCCTGTTTGGTTTGTGCATCTGTACTGATGGGAGCTCATGGTCTGTGACACTGAACAGTGTATTGGATGTGTTAGTTTTCGGAGCTGATTAACATATTATTGTCAACTGACCCTCTTAAAGGGATACTCAATGTGTATTTAGTGTTGCCCTTCCATAAAGTTGCAGTTGTAAGAGATGGATAAAAAAAAAACAAAGAAAGACTGAGATATCCTGACTTTGAGTCTTGATGCTGAGTCTTACCATTCCCACAAAGCAAATTCAACCCCGTCCCTTCAATCTGTGTACAAACCCGAACTTTGCACTATCATATTTTGTTTTTGTATATTGACTTGAATGGAGAGCAGATCCATAGTCAGGTGGTCTTCATCGTCATGGTGACAAAAAATAATGCTTGGTTTATGTTGTGAAACTTTTGCAATTTTGGTAGGTTTAGGCAATCAAACTACTTGGTTAGGTTTAGGGAACGATTTTGGTTTGAGTTCAAATAAGTAAGTTAAACATTTAGGATATAAATTTAATCTGCCTCAAAACCTTTTTCAGATTCATCCATATTCGTACTTCTGTCAGACAACTCACATTTAAGAAGCATTTCCAGCAGCAGAACATAGTTTCAGTTTGGTGTCTAGGCTCAGAGCTCATGACTCCTTGCAGATTATGTTTACATAGAGATATTGAGGATTGATGAACACATATCTTGGACCCCCTGCTGGAGCCTGCAGGTGGATGCTGGGGTGGTGGTGGGGCTGACAGAACAGGCAGCTGCTGTTGGGTTGAAGGAGACAGACTGTATAGTCACCAAACTGGAGAAACCCATAGAAAGCCATCAACTAAACCAAATCTCAAGCATTTAGATACAGCGTACAACAGATCCTACAGCAGCTTGAATGTGCTTAATCAAGAGTCATTTGACTGTAAAGTCAGCAGGACCAGAGGACACATAGTTTGAATTTCTGAAATTTAAAGTGTGAGAGAGGATTGGCTGCATTATTTTCCAGGGATAGAAGAGGCTTGTTAAATTAAGTTATTCAAGACACATAACCAAGTAACGAAGTACATTTTACTTGAGTACATTATTTGAGTAACATTATTTGGAAACTTCTGACTTTCACTCCACTACATTTCAAAGACAAATATTTCAAAGACAGGGTGGGACAGTGGACTGGACAAAGACTGGTCGAGTATTCTGGTGAAGACTCCAGCCAGCTGGTCCGCGCAGTCCCTCAACACACGTCCTGAGATGCCGTCGGGTCCAGCAGCCTTCCTCAGGTTGATGGCCCACAGCGTGCGCCTGACCTCACACTCCTCTGCTGTGAGGGTGAAGCTGCTGTGGATTGTGGGGTGTAGTGCAGCTGCCTCTGGTGGCTCCACCTCAAAGTGGGCAAAGAAGAGGTTCAGCTCCTGTGCCAGTGTGGCGTTGCCTTCAGCAACTCCAAGGTTGGTCCTGTAGTTAGTGAGATGCTGGACACCCTGCCACACCTGCCTGCTGTTGTTGCTGTCCTCGATTCTCCTCCTGTAGTCTGACTTTGCCTTTCTGATGCCTCTCTTCAGGCGGTGTTCCTGTCCTTCAACAGCCGCTGGAACTCCTGGGTCATCCAGGGCTTTTGGTTGGGTAGACCCGGATGCGTTTGTCCACTGTGACAGTGTCTATGCAGTTCTCAATGGAACACAGAACACTGTCCGTGAACACCTCCAGGTCTGGATGTTCAAAAACGTCCCAGTCGGTCCTGTTGAAGCAGCCCTGCAGCTGCTGAGAGGCACCATCTGGCCAAGTCTTGACAGTCTTTGTGGTGGTAAGAGCAGTTTTCCTGAGAGGAAGTTGTAGTTAGTTAGTAGTTAGTACTCCATTTGTTATTGACGTACACACAGAGCCCTCCTCCTCTGCTCTTACCAGAGTCTGATATCCTGTCATGACGCTGTGTGGTGTAGCCTGCTAGCTCGATAGCAGAGTCTGGGATGGATGAATGAAGCCCGGTCTCTGTGATCAGCAGAATGCAACTATCCTTCACGATGTTGTTGGTTCCAATATGTAGCGTCAATTCATCCATCTTATTAGCAAGGGATCTGGCGAGAAAAAGGCTGGGGAGTGGTGGTTTGTGTGGCTGCCTCCATAGCCTAGCTAGCGTGCCGGCCCTTCAGCCTTGCTTCTGCCTTCTCTCACAGTGCCAGCTTCATCCCCTTCCCACAGGGATGATAATCCATGGAGAGCCGGGGCTCCTTGCTATGTCCACCAGAATGTTGTGTGAGCAGAGAAACTCGGCTGTAACACTCCGCCCGTAACAAACTCCTATTTTAAGGAGATTGTGCCGGCTGTAGATGTTGTTCGCCCAGCAGGATGTACACAGGACGAGAAACAACACATACAGCCAAACAAAGCACCGACAGGGAAAGCACTGAGCTGCTGCATCTGTGTGCGCCACCATCTTGCCTGTGTTTTCCCCCATGAAGCTCATTATTAGTTTTTGATGTTTAGAAACAGTTGAGATTTCTCCAGAAGAGAAAGTCCAACATTTTCATTATCTCCTCAACCTCCTCGTCCAAGACTGTACTGCTTTGTCTGGTTTGCTTTGGTGGCATTTAGCTTGTTTGTGCACAACCGACCAAGCATAGTAGTGTACAGTTATTATGTACACAGCAGCCACCACTGCTTTAAA
Organism: Lutjanus erythropterus; assembly: GCA_020091685.1. Taxonomy (NCBI): domain Eukaryota; kingdom Metazoa; phylum Chordata; class Actinopteri; order Lutjaniformes; family Lutjanidae; genus Lutjanus; species Lutjanus erythropterus. The sequence goes on along the minus strand of CM034604.1, from coordinate 7,618,833 downwards.
CAGTTATAAACAGCTATAAATAGCCCAGCTAGACTGACTGGCCATGCTAGCTAGTCGGCTTTCTGGTATCAGTCTTTCAAGTCTGAGTTCCTTAATCTTTGTCACAGTCCAGGCAGTGGTCAAAGCCAGACATCTCAAGTGTAGATAGTCCAAAATTGGTTGTCTTTTCCAAAAATGCAGTCAAAAAGCCAAGAAAGAGAAGCAAGAACATTAAAAACAACCATGAACAAGTGTCCCAGAACCAAGAGAAAAATGTGTGAAGGATAGATCTACAACCTGCCTGTGAAAGAAGAAGAGTCTCACCTCCCTCTCGAGCACATTCATTCTGGCCACGTCCTAATCTGTGCATTTGTTGGAGTTCAAGCTCTAAAAAGCTTTCTGATATTTTCAAAATGTTTTTTAATAATACCAATAATAATTTAAATAAATGAATAAATCTTTCTGGAAACTGGTAGTGGAATGGATTGTCTTTAATCTATGGACCATACAGATCTGGTTAAGTCAGCATGTGATCCACACACTAAATGAAACTCATGCGAAAATCATTCATACTGTCACTGTTACTTTCCTTTTGTTTAATGTTTTTTTAAAATGTATTTCAGTTTGAAATTATCCTGGCATGTCTTGAAATATGAGCTGGTTAAATTATCGTAACATATTAAATGATATTTGGGTGTTTATTTGTGGTAAGATGTTGAAATTTTCTTTCTTTTGAGTAGACCTTGACCTCCTTATATCCACCGAAACAAAACAAAATTTAGGCATGATGAAGAATAAACTAAGAGTGACTGTTGTGAAACTGTAATGATAAAGATGAAAGTCAGGAAAAGTGTTAAGCTTTTCTCTCTTTCATAAACAGGTTTTCTGTTTACCATGACACTTGATGCAGCATCTTGTAGAGGAGCCTTTATTATTTCAGTTTATCTTGTGCTTACATGTTATGTTAATCTGTATAATTTTGTACTTAATCAATTTGCCACATGCTAATTGCTAAATAATAAACAATAATGTACAGTGGCCGGGTTAGTATCTGTTGTCAGTATGAGCACAAAGCTCATTTTTGCCCTCATATCCCCTACAACAGGGTTACTCAACTTGCTTTTCCCAGTGGCCACTTTTGCCGCTGGGAAATTAATATTAACATTACTTATCAGATAAAATGAATAAACATAAAATGACAAAGAACTCATATTTCTTTGAAATTATTTATTTTTAAATTAAATAACTTCTTAACTATATTATCTTGGTGCAAGGATTGACAGATAAGTCAGATGTTTTACTGCATTTACAAACTGCAGCTGCATTTTAGTTGTGCTTTGGTAACATTTGAAACAGGTTACGACATTAAACATAACGGGAACCTGTTCTGTTTATTATTTAATAATTGCACTTTTCAGTTATTCAATTTGCCCTGAAAGGCCATCATGCAAATCAGCTGTCTGTTTGTTACCAACAGCCAAATTTAGACCATCAGCCAAAAGTGGCATATCTGTCCCTCCTTCCTGGGAATAACAACTGTGAATTGTCTTTCATTGTGAATGACAAAAAAGTCAGAAGGCCGCCTGGCAGCCTAGTGAAGGCCAGATTTCGCCAACAATCGACAGCCAAAAATCGAGTATCACTACCCTATACCCATTAATAATTCAGCCTTGCCTCAACTGACAAGTAAAAGGTTTTAAGGTTGAAGTAGTTTTTAATGGCAACATTCTGCCTCACAGAATTTTCCATAGCATCAAATTGTAATCATTCAACAACTATGTTGTAATGTGGGAGGTGAGATGTGTAAAAGTCAGACTGAAGACTGATAACTGAGAATGAATAAGATGAAAACATACACAGTCTTCAGATTTAAAGAGGCCTGCTTGTACGGACTCGTGAATTTCATTCGTCATGAAAATATCTCACACAGGCAAATCGAGTGTCCACTAATAAAGTCTCAGTGTCTTTAAGACACAAACTGCAGTGTGGACAACATAAATGACCATGATCAACATGGAACATGAAAGTGGGCATATTCTCTGCCTAGTCTTGGATTCACAGCAACTTAATAGGTGTCAAAGCAGAGACAGAATGAGAACTTATCAACTTACACAAAACAGTGATTCTGTTGTTAAGTATACATCCATAAATTTGTTATCTGAACAGAGAAAAAGTAGCCTAATACACCATTCTTAACTGTAGCTATTCTTGTGCCATGAAAAGTTATTAAGTTAAGTTATTTATCTTCATTCTATTCTACACAGTGTTGTGGACAATGATGAAAAAATAATGAAATGGTGACTGAAAACTACTGCAAGAGAAAAATACTATTAACATGAATTTATTCCTGAAATTTTTCTTCACAAAGTGAACTTCAGAGCTGTACTCCTGCATTCTTTATGTAGCATCTATGACTGAATACATACAGTAAGAAATGAGGAAAACTATGGGATATGAGGATCCTGTGATTATTTACAGACATTAACATACAAGTCACAAGTACTTGTATGTACTGTTCACTATGTACTGCTATCTGTGCACTGAGTTGTACATACAGATACTTTATGCATAGTACATAGTTTGTATGACCTGCAGCAGAAAGAGATGTAAATCTTTCAGTCAAGAGAGCTTAGAATGAGTAAAATCACCTTGAAATATTTTCCCAGAAATGATCATTCTGAAAGCTGATCGAAACCAGCTGTAAAAGAAACCATAGATGAATGGATTGAGCATCGAATTTGACCATCCAAACCACATAAATGCATCAACCAAAGCATAAGGTATGCCGTAATGAATCAACGGCGTAAACTCCAGCAAAGAAAGAAAGGAGTCCAACAGATCAGAAAACTCCCATCACAATAGCCAGAGTTTTAGTCGCCTTTCTCTCCATCTTACTTTCAGACTTTGTGCTCTGACAGGTTGTGTTCTGGATGCTGCGTGCCTGTCTCTGTGCCACTGTCAAAATCTTTAGGTAGATGAGAGACATTATGATAGCTGGGAGGTAAAACAAAAATATCTTGTAAACCTGTAATTGAGACGCTAAAACCAGATATAATCCAGCTCACCAGGATCATGATCACAGTAACATGTACATTTATTTTAGTTCTATACCTCAGAGGCTGACACACAGCATAATATCTGTCAACAGAAATAAAGCACAAGTTCCAAACAGAAGATGAGCTGATATAGAGGTCAAATTTGTCTAGTGCCAAACATGAGCTCACTGAACCTGGTGTCAAAACATACAACAGAAGTAAAACCCCAACAAGCAGGTCAGATACACAGAGAGAGAGGATGAGGAAGTTTGTAGGAGTGTGGAGCAGTTTGAAGTAAATGATGGAGGTTATTACAAGAAGGTTCCCACATATTATAAGAAATGATAAAGAGCTAACAAAAATATATAATAAATGCATGGGGTGAATGCTGAATTGAAATATACATATGGTGCGTAAAGACAAATAATTCTGTCCCAAAACATCATCAGACTCGTTGATAAAAGGTCAAATTCCATGCATAAAAGAGCATTAATTGTGAGGACACATTTGCAATGACATGTCTTAAATCAAGGAAATGAAGAGTTTACAATTTTCTGAGAGAGATTTTCAGTTAGTTTTAGTGCTCTGTGTGTTTCACACCCTGCTGATTTGGTTTGTGCATCTGTACTGATGGGAGCTCTTGGTCTGTGACACTGAGCAGTATATTCAGATAAGTTATTCTTCAGGGCTCATTAGCATATCATTCTCAAGTGACCTTCTTAAAGGGTACTCAGTGTCATAAAACTTAGTATCTCACTTCCATAAACTTGCAGGAGTCATTTGAGATGGATTCAAATTTAAAAAAAGAAAAAGTAATCAGAACAACAAAGGTCAAGATATCCTGACTTTGTTGTAGAGTCTTCCAGTTTTGTGATATCAGTTCAGTTCTGAATGCAGTTATGTACTCTTATGTTCTTGTTCCTCTGAATTTAATGTTTTGTTCCTCCTTCTCTTTCCACAATCACAACTATGGATCACAAAACAAGCAAATTGTCACTGATGTCATTCATCAGCAGTCTACTCACTAAACTGCTTTCCATATAATTTATGAATATATTGTTAATTAGAGTGGCAAAGTGCACTGTTGTTCTGCTTGGTTTGGTGATCAGTGGCTATAAACTCAAACTGTACATTGTGTCATTTTGTATTTGTTTGGATTAAGCAGGTCTACATTAAAATCCCCACAAATAATCGTAACCCTCTGATTAGTTTTGGCAAATATTCCTCCATACTGTCTTTAAAAGTTTCAATGCTGGCTCCTGGTGCTCTGTATACACAACTAACAATCACATTTTTCTGTTTCTGTATTCACATCTCTACAGTGATACAATCCATCACATCATCATCATCATTCACACACAGAGCCACATTCTCTACTTTGTTGTTCTTTTGTTCATGTAATTAAATTCATGTCATTTTAACTTGAGATCTGCTTCCTTCTCAAAGCTGAGCCAGGTTTTGGAAATTTCTATGACACTGAATGTTTTTATGAACTGACTTCAGTATTCTTTGATGTTTGGTAATTAGCATTAGCATTAGCATTAGCTTCTACTGTTGAAGTGAATCAATCAATGTCTTATTCAGGTTCATGCATATTATGTTCACTAAGTGATTAATTAATGTTTTGAGATTGAGAAAGAACCCATTATCCATAGCCAGACAGTTATGATTACATTGCTGTGTTGTTCTGGTGTCACTGGTTTTGTCCAGTTCTTCAATTTCTCTGATGACCAGCTGCAGTCCAAGTTGACTGAATTTTCTCTGCTTTCTTAGAAACTCTCTTTTGGCAGTGTCTGCATTTTCTTTGTGGAGTGTTTGTTCACATAGACATCTGATCCCTTCAGCTTCCTTCCTTTATCTGAGCAGCTCAGTTTTCTGTTGGTAAACCAGATTATTATGGCTGGTTTGTGGTTCATGTTTCCCGAGAGAGAGTGTGAGAGGGTGGCATGTCTCAATGTCAGGGTTGTTGACGGAGTTGCTTTTGTTGTTGAAGGAGGCTGTCACCTATTACTCTAGGGACATCTCAATTGGATCCCACCATCTGCTGGTGCCATTGCTTGGGTGTATGACCACAGCCTGGTCTCCAACCTGCTAATGATCATGTTGTTTATACTGCTCCAGGCCTGCCAGAGGCCTTCAGAGGGTCTCTTGTCCCTCAGTATGTTGTCTCTCTTAAACATTAGAACCACCAAGATGGTCTGACAGACAGTTTTGGTTTTTATAATCCAAATAACTTTGTTTTAAAAAAAGTACAAGCCTCTCATTCCGTGACTTTTCCTACATATGTGTTTTGTATGTTTTTGAAGCCTATAAGGTATCTAAATAAAATACCAAGGATTTCTGAGCATTTATACCTCTGACCACACAGCAGTCACACAGGCTGCAGGTGAAAAATGATACAATTAAGAGGGTTGTTTTCCTGCTGCTATGATTTTTTTATTAGTTATTGTTTATATTTATATATTCCATATTCATACGCAGGAACAGTCTGAACAGAGAGAGACAGAGACACAGATAGAGGGATACAGACAGTCACATGGACAGAGTGACACAGACAGACAGACAGAAAGAAATAAAGAGAAATAAAAATCAACAAAGGAAATGACGATGAAGAAAGGATCGACAAAAATATTATTTTGAAGCACTGAGAGTGAAAAGTACATGTAAGGGTTGAGAGCTTTTTGACCCAGGTTTCTACCTGCCCTGCCAGACAAGAATGATTGTGAGGTGTAGTAATTTGAACATTTGAACATTTTTGCAGAGACTATAGACCAACCATGAGAGAATACTGCAAAAGAACTTTGAGACTCACAAAATCAGTTATTTCATTGAAGCCAGACTGTCTCTGCACATGAAAAACCAGAATGGACACATAATGGCAACCAAGAATACCGAGACGCAGTTACAGCACTCTGTGCAGCGGTCCAGGCCCCATTTCCAGTTCCACAAGACATGACGGGTTTCGAACTGATGAATCAGGGACTGGAAGAGACTGTGACAGCATTCCTGGCTCGCTCACTGTTGCCTTTGACTGTCACAGCAGCATGGAGTGCCCAAATGCTATGGAAGGCGCCTCACTTTATGAATCACACTTGAAAAGCTTGTTCCTTGGCAGAATGCACCTCTCACTGGCAGATGCCTGTCGCCACACCTGCATTACCTGGGTATCATGTAGCTTGGCAGATATTTCACGGAGAAACTGGATGAGGCCCAGTTGACCATATACAATGCAATGACCAGGGTCACGAGGAAAAGGGCAAGGACGCAGGTTCCAAAGCAACGGCAGGGCAGCGGGCACGGACGCTGGGACCCAGAGGAATGTTTAACTGTGGAGAAAAAGGACATTGGGCAAATGAGTGCCCCACCCTGGGGAGGAAGGGGAGCAGCCAGGAAGAGACGTTTCAACCTGAACGGTGGCGATGGGCAGACCCCAGAGGGCAGGAGCTGCCTGGGACGAAGCAGGAGATAAGGTAAAACACAAACACACTCAAACATGTGATAAAGACGAAACACAACATTAGAATTACCCACAACGAAAAATAATTCAGAACGGATTCCTGAAACTGACACATTTGTCTATACAATGTATCATGATGAAGGTTACAGAAAATTTCACATTAACCTTATCTGTTGACGGATATGATGTAACACTTTTGGTAGATTCAGGAGCTACTACATCTGTTTTAACGACAGCAGCCTTACCTATTGCTCCAAAACTCAGTGGCAGAACTTGTTCAACTGTTGGTGCTAGTGGGCAGACATGTAGAGACAATTCTTCAGCCCCTATCTGTTGTGAATTGGATAATCTGATGACTAAAGACTTGTTTATTGTTTCAAAGAACTGCCCAGTCAGTCTGTTGGCAGGAACCTGATGTGCAGTTTTGGAATGATTCTCCACTCCACACCAGACGGGGTAAAAGTTTTGAAAATTTACAGCACAAATGGCTAAGTACAGCTCATTAGGACTGCTCTATGTCTATGAATGGCAACTGTTACATATCTCATTTACACATACTTGGAAGAGTTGATGTCATTCGCACACACACACGCACAGCACACAGGCAGGATGTTACATGACACCACAAGAATTACACTGCACAGGCACATATCAGTGAAGGCAAAGATACAGATTTTGAGAAAGATTGGCATGGAAAAGCTGTGAAGTCGGTTGCTGCTTTTTCTGTTGCTCTTTCCCATCCAAGACCGAATTATTCGGAAAATAACACCAGTTTTTCAGACAACAACCCCACACATCTTACTAGCGAAGCCTGCATCATGGAAATGGCAGGATCTGGGCCCATGGCTCCAAGGCAAAAGCAAGTGTTCAGATTTTTGGTTACACTGGTTACAACATTAAACATAACTGAACCTCTTCCATCCTACCAGGAACAGAAAGAGCAGCATATTTAAGCTCTTTCAGGATGTAATACACATTTATGGGATCAGAATTATCCTCATTTCTGTGTAACTTTGCTCCTCCAGCTAATAATTACACTTTTCACATCATGCAAATCAGCCTTCTTTTTGTTACTAACAGCCTAATTTAGCCACACTTGGTATATCTGTCCTCCTTCCTGGGAAAACTGTCAGTCAATTGATTTTCATTGTGAATGAGAAAACAGTCAGATGGCCACTTAGCAGGTATTGGGAGCCAGATTTCAAGTTGCACGTTGTGTGTCATTGACATATAAAAGGTTTTGAGATAAAGTAGGTTTTTCTTTCTGTCTCACATAATTTTCAAATACATTAAAATGTAAGAATTCAACAACTATGTTGGAATTTTGCATTGATTGGTCACTGATTAAACCACAGCAGAGGTGAGAGGTTTAGAAATAAGACTTAAGACTGATAACTGAGAATGAATGAAATGCAAACATGTATACAGTCTTCACATTTAAAAACCTGCTTGTACTGTTTTGTTAGTTTGATATATTGTGAGACTGTCTGACAAAGTCAAGCTGAGGTCCACTAATAATGATTCATTGTTGTTGACACAAACTGCAGTGTGGACAACATGAATGATCATAGTCATCATGGCCATAAAAGTGGACATTTGCTGCACAAAAAGTGATTCTACTGTAACAGATTCCAAAGTGAACATCCATAAATTTTAAGTCTAATTCTCCGCCTTTTTCTTTTCATCTGAAGCCAAAACAACTGATGAAGGCACTGCCTGAAAACTGCTGTAAAACCAAAACAACTTTAAATGATTCCTTAAGTTTTAATCAGAGAGAAGTTCAGAGCTGGCAAAAAGGCAACATCTGACTGTTAACATGCAGTAAGAAATGAGTAAATCAATGAGATATGTGGATCCTGTGACAATTTTTAGACATAAAAATTGACATTATTGTATGTACTGTTTACTATATACTGCTATCTGTGTACTGAGTTGTACATACAGATACTTTATGCATAGTACAGTGGCTAATTTTATATGAGCTGCAGTAGAAAGAGATGTAAATCTTCAGAGCCAAACTAGTGATGATTACCAGCAAGTCATGAGTCAAGAGAGCTTAGAATGAGTAAAATCACCTTGAAATATTTTCCAGAAATGATCATTCTGAAAGCTGATCGAAACCAGCTGTAAAAGAAACCATAGATGAATGGATTGAGCATTAAATTTGACCATGCAAGATACCTAAATGCACAATACGCAAACACTGGTATATAGTAACTAACTGATAAGGCCCAATAAATAAAGAAAGGAATCCAACAGATCAGAAAAACTCCCATCAGAGTTTTGGTGGCCTTTCTCTCCATCTTACTTTCAGACTTTGTGCTCTGACAGGTTGTGTTCTGGATGCTGCGTGTCTGTCTCTGTGCCACAATCAAAATCTTTAGGTAGATGAAAGACATTATGATAGGGAGGTAAAATCCAGAAATATCTGCTAAACCCATAACAGGGTTGGGGTAAAACCATGGCGCTTTAGACCAACCAAACCTGGTTGGAAGCAAAGTCTGTGGTCTTTTCAGTTTCGCTTGGCCAAACACACACACATCTTCACAATCACAAAACACCGTCATTTATGGTCATTCTCTTCCTCACATGGCAGTGTGAATTAGTTAAGTGTTATTTGAACATATTTTCTATCAGCAATAAAATGTAAATATTGAAGTTTAAAGTGTTTGTGTGTCTCACGCTTGGCTGAGGCGCACACACGCTCCACAATCACAGAACAACTTTCATTAATATTAGACACCTATGCACGATGTGTCTTTAAAAATAAACTCACTAATAAGGGGAAGAATATAATTATAATGCCTAATAAATCTAAACAGACCTACAAAGTGCATACGGCCGATCACAGCTGTCAGATCACCTTAATCAGATGAATCAGCATGACAGCTGGAGCAGCTGTAGTGTTTGTGTCTGTGTGTTTGTTATGATCCAGAAAAAATGATTGAACAATTATGATCTATAACATATAAAATGTACCAGACACTATATTTGATCAAGATTTGAGTCCAGCCCAACCTGAGAGAAAAAGTTATGTGTGCTTCTATCAGAGCTGGTTGGATATATCTATGTGTAATTTTGTGCTCTTCAACCTTAGGTAGAGAGGAGAAGAAGGAGGAACACAGACTGCTGCGATCTGCTCCTCCACCTGGCTCAGGTGGGCCAGCGGAACCAGGAACCTTCGCGCTGGACTGGATCGGTTCGCCTCCCTCTCTACTGCACCATCTCTGTCCCCGGTTCCTCAGCCAGCAGAGTTAATAATGATGATGATGATAATTAATTATAAAATACAACACAATTTCAAGGTGCTTCAGGTTAAAAATAATCAATTACATATCTGCATGACATTTGCGGTTCACTTATTATATTGGTTTTTGCAGGTGTTAATGTAAAGTAAACTATTTCTACATGAAGCTTCTTTGAGACATCCTGCTGTCTCCATATATTGCATACTCTCAGACTTTCACTCTTCAAACCAGGAGATCTGTCTCTTCACTTTGAAAATCTTTTCTCTTTGTTTCCTCCTAGTAAATCTGCCGTCCATGCTGCCTCTGCTTGTCCTGCTGGTGCACCTGCCTCAAAGGTGATGAGCTGACTTTCTGATTGGTTTATTGTGTGTTTGGCCTAAACTTGACTGTGAATTAATGAGGGCACATTACATCTGATCTGCAAAGGTCGGCACAGGGCAAAATATCACTCCCGCCCTGGCACAAGACAGCAAAAGTGGATTTGGACACACATTGAATAAATTAAATCCATTGCATCTTGTGCTTTCCACTTGTGCTTTTGATCAGCATAAGACATGGCCAGAAATGTTATTTTGAAGGCAGCACTATGAGAGCCTGTGTTAACAAAGTAAGCAAGTCTTCTTAGCACCAGCAGTTAGAACACAAAGTCTGCCAGCAAAGTTAGTTTCACAGCTTCATAGCAGCAACAGCCAAGTTATCAACAGAACTGCTAACTCTGCAATGACAAGAAAGGAGCATCTGGCTTCCTCTTGCCTGCAACCACACTAAACACAGCAAACAAAGACTTTCTCCTTCAACATTGGATTACACCTTTCTCCAGCCTGGCTTTTTCTTCACAGCAATGGACCACTAGATTACAAGCACCTCAAAGCAACCGCTGTTTCCTCGAGTATTGAGCATTAGCCATGTACACGGTTACATACTGGGCACGACGTAGTAACCGTGTACATGGCTGAGCACAGAAGTGCTGAACTTTGTAAATCTGCTTGTACCGACTTGTTGTTGACTTAGGTATTGTTCCAATTTCTGTCAGTCACTGAGGCGCCATTCTCCTTTGATTGACCTTTTTTCATACCTACACGCTCTCTTAGTTTGATTATGTGTTTTGGTTTGATTTGATTACATGTAAATAAATGATTTTGACTGTACCTGCCTGCCTAATTCATGTTGTAAGTGAGTGAATATTGCAACTACTACTACACAGAAGTCCATATTTATCAACCTTTTCTATCTGCTGATATGGTTATAGACATCATCTGTGTGCAAAGCAGATACCTGAAAGTACAAACAGAAACAGAGGGAGAAACATCAGATGCTAAAGGTACTGAGAGCTGAACATCAAGACACTTTTAAAAACATCTTTCTCTCTTCTCTCCTGCACACAACAGCTGAGTATCACAACAGTTGCTTGTTCGAGGGAGAGAAAAGGAGGTTGTCATGGATTGGCCATGGTGGCAGGTCGGGTTCACTTTGGCCCTCACCAGAGTAGCCTGTTTCAACTTAAAGTGGCAGATTATGGCTCAGCTTGTCAAAATGCCAGCATCAAGTTTTAGGACAGCCAACCAAGTCATAGCAAAGTCAACTGACAAGTCAATTGCAAACTGTATTAATGGCAAGGTTTGGACGGAGGAATGAGAGGTTGACCTCATCAGTTTGTTTAAGGAGCAGCCATGTCTGTATGACACAAGTCTTCTTGGGTTTTGCTGGTGTGTGAGGATGTTTATTTTGCTTTGAACATAAACGCTTTCCTCTCCTATTGGGTCAACTGAGGTGTCAATCAAAAGGTCACAGAGCAACAACCATTTTGAAACCCACATATTGATCGACATGCTCCTTGAGTTATGATAGAAAATATAGTTTAGACATCTGCCTAATTTTAAAATGATGACCCAGCACTTTGTTACTATTTACTGTTGAAGAAATGTGTTTGGGCTAAACATTTTACTGGATTGGATCGACTGGTCCTTTAACAATGTATCAAGACTGAGTTTTATTAATCAGTGGAATAATATGAGGCTTCATTAACAAGTTGTCTGCATTTTGCAATTTATTGTGTTTTTGTTGGCCTTGCTCTTTTTTAAAGATATATCACACAAGTTCCCACTCAAACATGGAAGTCGGTACAAGAAATATTTAATATTAGAATCTGCAAAGTGGCGACAGCCCTGTAAGCCCTGATCCTTTGCCTTCAGGTTCACTGTGTGGTAGTTTTGCTGTTTTGATTAACTGGAAATTTGTTAGCATAATATTGAACTGAAATTAGTAGGGCACAGCCAGTGGCATAGATAATATCCTGGAGATGAGTTTAGCCTTTTTTCAGTCAGTGAGAACTGGACACCTTCTGTGCAGAAGTATTCAATTTGTACAAGTGTATTAACTGCATGTCAACTGTTGCCAGGTCTGGACAGTGAACATGTAAAGGTCAGGGGAGAAGTGACCTTGTTCACACCAAATGAGGAGAAGTACAGGTAATAGAGAACAGTTATGTTAAGAAAATCTAAGAGAGACTGGAGACCAGCTGTGCTGTAGACTGTGTGCTCTGACCTCATTGCTAAATGAACCTTTATAGCAAAGAGTCATATTCAAATGTTCAAGTATAAACTGCCATATAAGCAATTTCTCTTCAGTCTCATGTGCTTCTTCCTCCGATGTACATGGAGGTTTTTGTTTCAGTAATAAATAATACTTTGGAATAAGAGACAAAGACAGATATTGTGTCTGAGTATTTAATTTCTCTTCAGCTCACCATGCACATGAACGTGAATCCAGTTGCCACATACAAAGAAATGATGTACAGAGAACGGGTAGGTGTGTGACAGCTGAAGACTGATAATGTAAAGCAAATATGGCAGAAATATGTATAGACAAAAACCTGCCTGTACTGCTTTGTGAATTCAATCATAGAGAAAATGTCTCCAAAGGCAAGCTGAGTGTCCACTATAATGTTAAGAGACAAAATGCAGTGTGGACAACATAAATGGCCATGGTTATCAAAGGCCATGAAAGTGGACATTTTCTCTGTTTAGTCTTGGATTCACAGCATCTTCATAAATGCCAAAGCAGAGAATAACAATTTATTAACTTGCATAAAAGTGGTTGCACTGTAATGGATGTTTGAGTATATATTCATAAATGTGTTATCTAAAGACACTGAACAGGGAAAGACAGAGACAAAAGTAACCCACATTTTTTCACTTCAGCTGTTTTTGGACCATAAGATAAAAAGGTTACCTTTCTTGTGTGAGTCTTCATAATGTTGTGGACAATGTGCAACTTACTGCCAAAATGAACAAGGTCTATTCATTATACTGTTTTATTTGATCTGAGCTGATTATTCACACTGATTAAACTTCCATCTATTTCCTAATTTAGTTTCCACCTGCAGCCAAAACAAATGTTGAAGACATTAAATGAAAACTATTGTGAGAGAAAAATCATTGCAACATTGAATTTTTGTCTCTGTGAAGAAAGCTTTAAGAATTAGAGCTGTACTCCTTCATTCATTATGATGCATCTATAACTGAATGCATACAGAAAATGAGGCAAAATGAGATATGTGTGTCCTGCATTTACTTTGACACATTCACATTGTGATTACTAGACAAAGTGTTTACAATGCACCTCTATCTGTACACTGAGTTACATACAGATACTTCATGCATAGGACAGTTGCATTTTTATGTGTAACATGCAGAAGAAGGACATGCAAGTCTGTGATTATTTACAGACACTATCATCTAGATTATTGTATGTACTGTTTACTATGTACTGCTATCTGTGTACTGAGTTGTACATACAGATACTTTATGTGTAGTACAGTGGCAAAATTTATATGAGCTGCAGTAGAAAGAGATGTAAATCTTCAGAGCCAAACTAGTGATGATTACCAGCAAATCAAGAGTCAAGAGAGCTTAGAATGAGTAAAATCACCTTGAAATATTTTCCCAGAAATGATCATTCTGAAAGCTGATCGAAACCAGCTGTAAAAGACACCATAGATAAATGGATTGAGCATCGAATTTAACCATCCAAGACACCTTAAGGCAAAAATTGTTGTAGGTGATATGTTTAACGTCATATAATCAGACAAGGCCCAATAAATAAAGAAAGGAGTCCAACAGAGCAGAAAAACTCCCATCACAATAGCCAGAGTTTTAGTGGCCTTTCTCCATCTTACTTTCAGACTTTATGCTCTGACAGGTTGTGTTCTGGATGCTGCGTGCCTGTCTCTGTGCCACAATCAGAATCTTTAGGTAGATGGCAGACATTATGGAAGCTGGGAGGTAAAATCCAAAAATATCTGCTAAACCCATAATAGAGATGCTAAGAGCAGACAGAGTCCAGCTCAGCAGGATCATGATCACAGTAACACGGACATTCATTTTAGTTCTGTACCTCAGAGGCTGACACACAGCAAAATATCTGTCAACAGAAATAAAACACAAGTTCCACACAGAAGATGCACACAAATAGACATCAAATTGGTCTTGTACCCACAAGAAATCATTGTTGCGGTATCACGCCATAAGAAAAAGTAAAACCCCAACAAGCAGGTCAGCTACAGCAAGAGAGAGGATGAGGAAGTTTGTAGGAGTGTGGAGCTGTTTGAAGTAAATGATGGAGGTTATTACAAGAAGGTTCCACATATTATAAGAAATGATAAAGAGACAACAAAGGTATATAATAAATAAGTGGTGGTGACTGCTGTTGTGCTAAACACAGAACAGAGAAATTTGTCCTCAAAAATTATCAGACCAACTGACAGACAAATTAGGTTCCATGCATAAATGATCATTAATAGTGAAGTAACATTTGCAACATTATACCTTAAATCAAGAAAATGAATAGTTTCTTGTTTCCTGTAGAGATTTTCAGTTAGTATTAGTGCAATGTGTGTTTACATCATGCTGATTTAGTTTGTGTATCTGTACTGATGGGAGCTCTTGGTCTGTGACACTGAGCAGTATGTTGGATCAGAGTTATTATTCTGGGCTCATTAGCATATCATGGTCAGGGACACCACCTACAACTTCATCATCCAGTTTTTCACATGTGATACATCATTTCTTCCCACTGTCTTCTGTGGAGAGATCCATTGTCAGGTGACCTTCATCATGGTGACAAAATCTCTTAGGTTTACACAACAAAACTTGTTAGATTTTGAAAAGACCACGTGTGGGTTAAAATAAGTGTGTGAAGCAATTGGGAAATACATTTAATATGCCACAATCCATTTTGCAGTTTCATCGACAGTTACATTAAAGTTGACAAACCTTCCTTTCCCAACTGCACTGTTGAATCAAACTTTATTTGACCCAACATTGTCAACACAGTCCTCCATTCAAGGAGGTGAGAATGAGTCCACTTTTGTCACATTAATTACACTATAAGGAAATCTGAGCAAAATTTAGGTATGTTGTCAGACTTGGGAATGAGCAGGCGTGGTGGCAGAACAAGATGGCTGAGCTATACTGTTATCTAACAGATACTTAACCTCAGTAGGTGGATATTTGTGCCTCTCTGATGAACACATAAAACATCTGTTTAATATGTTTACAAACACCAATATCTATATTGTGTTCAACCAGTTATGTGAGTAGGTGTATCACCAAATAGACATGGAGTTTGCAGTAGAAAGAGATGTAAATCTTCAGAGTCACACTAATGATGATTGCCTCCAAGTAATGAGTCAAGAGAGCTTAATGAGTAAAATCACTTTGAAATATTTTCACAGAAATATCATTCTGAAAGCTGATCGAAACCAGCTATAAAAGAAATCATAGATGAATGGATTGAGCATTGAATTTGACAATCCAAGACACCTAGATGCAAAAGGCATTGTAAATGGCATATTTTCTTCTTCATCAAAAATTACAAGACCCAACAAAAAAAGAAATTAAGGAGACCAACAGATCATCACAATAGCCAGAGTTTTGGTGGCCTTTCTCTCCATCTTACTTTCAGACTTTGTGCTCTGACAGGTTGTGTTCTGGATGCTGCGTGCCTGTCTCTGTGCCACAATCAAAATCTTTAGGTAGATGACACACATTATAATAGCTGGGAGGTAAAAACAAAAATATCTTGTAAACCTGTAATTGAGACGCTAAAACCAGATATAATCCAGCTCACCAGGATCATGATCACAGTAACACGGACATTTATTTTAGTTCTGTACCTCAGGTGTCATGGTCTGGGATTTTGCTGAATACTTCCTGTTTTATTTTGTAGTCTTGGTTCTCCTCATGTGTCTTTGTGTTTTTACTTCCTGTCTTTGTCTGTTTTCCGCCCTTTGATTGTCATTTGTTTCATCTGTCCTTCACTGCCCTCACCTGTGTCTCATTAGTTCAGTCTATTTAGTCCCTGTGTTTCTGTGTCTTTGTGAGTTCGTTGTTGTCTCCTGCATTGATGTCCTGAGCCCTGTCTGTGTGTCTTTGTGTTTTTGGATTTGTTACGCTTCTGGAAGATACCCACATTGTTAAAGTAAGCCTGAGCTTTTGTTTGCAATTAAATCTGTAACCGGTTGAAAGAAAGAGAAATATGTTAGTTTTGTAAGAATGTAACCTGTTGAAAGGAAGAGAAGTATGTTGGCCCTGTAACCTGAAAGAAAAGAAAAAAGGGAAAAAGAACCTACTTGTTACCTACCTGAAAAAGAGGAAAATGTGTTACAATAGTTAAAAATATTTTATTTTTATAATTTTCTTTCATTGACAGTGATTTTCATTTCATTCCTAATTGCAGTCTTTATTTCAACCTGTATTTAATTTATTTATGTATTTATTTTATCCCAGAGGTCAAAGTTTGCTTTAAGAGTGGTTCTGTGAAGAGAGAAATGCCACGCTCACAGAGTGTAGCTGAATTGCTACTGAGAAACTGGCGATGTCCAGCCCTTGGTGCGAAGTTAGTGAGACGCGGAGATACACACCTAGAGCATGGAGCAGCGGCAGGACGAGCGCAGAGACGCAGAAGTCGTAGGAAAAGTCGAAAATACTCTCATGTGAAATACCGAGGAACTGTGAACTGTTCGAGCCGATTCTGGAGTGTTCAGGACCATGGAAAAGCGACCCTGGGAACTTTACCTGTTGATTAAATTTCTTTTCCGCCGCGCTTTTGGAGACCTTGGATTTTGATCCTGGATTCTGGATTCTCTCCTGGATGGGAGATGGCGAGCCAACCGTGATCAACTAGAGCTGGAGTGACGAGGACCCCCTCTTCTTCGCCTGTCATTCTGCTGGTGTGGTAGGACTAAAAGAAAATAAACTCTGAAGGATTAAGGAACAAACTTATCTTTTTTTCCTCCTGGAAACAAGAGACATTTTATTTTATTTTATTTTATTTTATTTTAAAGGGTGCACCCAGGTTAAAAGACAATTTAAAACAAAACAGATTGAAAGGCAGCCATATTTGTACAAATGTTTATTTTTCCATATGTGTTAATACACTGCTATTGCTAAACTTACCTCTGTGTGGTTGCTCTTACTCAATCGTGTTCCATCTCATTCTTCATCACTCTCTATCGAATCTAGAGTATCCTGGTGTAGTGTTATCTCAAGTGGTTACACAGTAAAACCTGGCGATTAGCCAGAGGGGAGTTATTTAATTCAGACCCATTCATAAACAGATTAAATGGACACCTTTGAGTAACTGAGTGCATTTGGAAAAAAATAAAACATTTTCGAGGTATTTTGGTCGTAGATTCAATCCATTTTCAAGTTCACTGACATTCAGTTAACCTTGTTTAAAAATGGATATCATTGTGACAGAGGTGTCAAGATCCAAATGCTGTTTTAGTAAGTGGATTAACCAATACTGAGGTTGACAGTGAGGTTTTTGACTTTCTCAGCAATATGGTCAATCTCTCCAGAATAATCAAAGTACCTACCACAGATCCTGTAACTCAGGCATTGCAGAGTTTGAGTATGGTAGTGCCATAAGAGGCCTTGAAACCACTGGCTTACTTACCTTACACTTCCTGGTAAGATGAGCGGCATAGATTTTGGAGATATCCTCCACAGAGCTGGCTAGAATCAGTGAGTCCATCAGGACTGAGACCCCAGTTGAGACCAGTGAAAACCCCACTGAAACTGAGTCACCCCACACAAAGTGATGTTCAAACTACTGCCCCTAGTTTTGTCAGTGCCCCCACTGAGGTGTGAGTCAGACTCCCTACAGACCCCAGACTGGCACCGAGGTAAGAGACTTTCCTCCCCCAGGAGGTGAAAGAAGCTCCCTTCCACTTACCTTCAGATCAACTCAGTACGCTCAGGAAAACATTGTTGGTCTTTCCTCCAGCTGCAAACATAATCAAGTCTTTAGGGCCTCAAGCTTCTCACTCAAAAGAGTATGTGACCTTACTTGATTCTGCTTACGCCACTGTCGAAGATGGGGACGAGCAGACGATTCTGAAAAACAATCAAAACGCTGGGAGAAAGCATCAGATTACCTGCAGCGACTTCACACAGCATTAAGCTAATGTCATTGTTAAAGGAGGAATCTCCGCCATGACGCAGACAAACAGCTTCTCAAGCAATTCTGTCGTGATGCTGGAACAGTCTTCTCATCACCAGTCTTCAGCTTGAGCAGCTCAAGAACAAACCACCATCATTTGCAGAACTTCTTCTCTACTGAGAACCGAAGAAGACAAACAGGCTAACAAAGCTAACAGAATGAAACAGCACCTGGTTTACTCAAGCAAAGCTATGTCAAATGTGCAAGCTGCACATAGCGTACACAGGAAGATATTAGTGCACCTAGGAAGCAGAACAAGCTTTTAGCTATGACCAAAGACATCCAGAAGCAGATGCTAACTTCAAGTTCAGGTTAAAAACTCAGTTTATGCAGTCCGGAGAAGCCTGGAAAAAGAAAGCCACAGTAAGTATAAAACAGAAACAAGCCCAAAAATACTCAGCCGGAGGGACAGCTTCAGCAGATGACAGCAAGGTTAAAAACCAGCCATGGTATTGCTTTAAATGTGGTGAGGATGGCCCATTGCCTAATGCAACAACATGCCCAATCCTACCCTTGTACAGGCCAAGAAAGCAGAGCTCAGGGAGAAGCAGCGTGCTTGGGAAGCCCAGAATGGCTCACCCACCACTCCATGGTTAAATCCAAACAGGCTTCCATTGAGGGGAAAATGGAACCCAAGCAACCACCAAGCCCCCATCTACAGGCTGAGCAAAACTTGCAATTTATTCCACAGAGTCACACCAAGGAAGAAGATTGCCAAACATCTTGTAGGCAGCAAATGTACGGCCAGTGTAAGCATGGGTGGGTGGACTGTAGTTGTTTGCTTGATACGGGTCGCAGGTCACCACGGTGGCCCAGTCCTTTTACCAGAGCCATCTCTCTGATCATCCTCTCAGACCCATCAGCAATATCCTTGAAGTAGAAGGAGCAAATGGCCAACCTGTTCTTACCAGATATGTGGAGGTTGATCTCAAGTTCAAAAGCCTTTCTTGAGTCCGAGCTGAAATTTCAACCTTGGCCTGATCGTCCTTGATCTCCGGTCAAATAGTGGTGTTCCAATTGTTAATCGGCACCAACACTTTAGACCCTCTCTTTGACCAGTATTGTGATGAATCTTCATTTTCCCACAACTCACCTTGCCATGGCTACAGTCACGCCCTTCGTATATTGCAACTGGGAAACAAGCAACAAGCGGAAAGCTTGGTTTTGTGAAACTCAGGGAAGAGAACAGGAAGTTCTTCCAGCAAAACAAAAAAGTGCTGCTTGAAGGCTGTATGTGTGTCAGCTCAGTCAACACAGAAAATCAGCCTGTTAGAGCAACCTCCAGATCCACTTTGCCAGGCGGTGTGTTTGTTGACTTGTCTCATTTCTGCCACACGTGGTTCCAAATGTTGCCTGTCCTCCTTGTGAAATGAAAAACCTGACATCATCTACCTACCAACTGCATTATCACAGACTTGACTGTTGTAGATTCTACATCGAGAATCGCCATGTAGTTGATGAGGAGGATCAGAAGGCGTTGTTGAGTGCTCTAGTCACGTACAGAGGCAGAGCCCCGTGGGAAAAGCTTTGATTTCGGGCCTTCTTCCAGAAGAGTGGAAAGAAAGGATTACAAAAAGCTAGTAGCTTCTCATGTCTTTGCTAACACGATCTTGACTTTGGTCATGCGACCAAAATCCAGCACCACATCAAGCTGAAGGATGAGACCCCAATCAAACAGAGACCTCGTCCAATCCATCCTCTAGATTATGAAGCAGTCAAAAAGCACCTGCAAACTCTTCTTGACGCTGGCGTAATCCGAGAGTCAGAGTCTCCATTTCATCACCAATTGTGGTGGTGAGAAAAGAATGGCGATGTCCGCCATGTGGACTATAGAAAACTGAACCTGCAAACAATAAAAGACTCATGCATTGCCAAACCTGGAAGAGTCGCTTCCTCGCTGGATCCAAGTGGTTTTCCGTGATGGACCTGAAGTCCGGTACTATCAAATTGGAGATGAATGAGTGACAAGCATAAATCTGCTTTTGGATTCTGGGAATTCAACAATGCCTCAGGGAGTCACCAATGCATGCACCGCACATTCAACGGCTCATGGAGAAGTGCATGAGTGACATTCATCTAAAGGAGGTCCTTGTTTTCTTGACGATCTCATCGTGTTTTCAAACACTCTTGAAGAACATTAGACTAGGCTCATCCACGTGCTCATTGTCTCGAGGAGTACGGCAGAAACTTTCACCAGATAAGTGTAAGTTCTTTCAGACTTCGGTATGTTATTCAAAATACATTGTTTCCAGCGATGGAGTGAAGACGGATCCTGAAAAGGTTCAAGCCTTGAAAACTTGGTCGAGACCACAGACCTTAAAGGAGCTCCAATCCTTCTTGGGTCTGGAACTACCAGAGGTTTGTTAAGGACTATTCAAGGATTGTCAAGCTCCTCCTTAACCAACCTTACGCCGATATCCACCACGTCGAAAGGAGTCCGGTCAACCTGAGTGATGGAAATACCTCAGTCCAAAGAGCCTTTGGTGAACGTTGGGATGCTGAGTGTCAACAGGCCTTCAAGCAATCATACACGAGCCAACATCGTCTCCCTGTCCTTGGTTATGGTGATCCCAAGCTTCCTACGCATCTATACGGATGCCCACGACAGGATTAGGAGCCGCTTATATCAAGAGCAGGAAGGGCACTCGTGTGATTGAATGGATTGAGCATCGAATTTAACCATCCAAGACACCTTAAGGCAAAAATTGTTGTAGGTGATATGTTTAACGTCATATAATCAGACAAGGCCCAATAAATAAAGAAAGGAGTCCAACAGAGCAGAAAAACTCCCATCACAATAGCCAGAGTTTTAGTGGCCTTTCTCTCCATCTTACTTTCAGACTTTATGCTCTGACAGGTTGTGTTCTGGATGCTGCGTGCCTGTCTCTGTGCCACAATCAGAATCTTTAGGTAGATGGCAGACATTATGGAAGCTGGGAGGTAAAATCCAAAAATATCTGCTAAACCCATAATAGAGATGCTAAGAGCAGACAGAGTCCAGCTCATCAGGATCATGATCACAGTAACACGGACATTCATTTTAGTTCTGTACCTCAGAGGCTGACACACAGCAAAATATCTGTCAACAGAAATAAAACACAAGTTCCACACAGAAGATGCACACAAATAGACATCAAATTGGTCTTGTACCCCACAAGAAATCATTGTTGCCGGTATCACGCCATAAGAAAAAAGTAAAACCCCAACAAGCAGGTCAGCTACAGCAAGAGAGAGGATGAGGAAGTTTGTAGGAGTGTGGAGCTGTTTGAAGTAAATGATGGAGGTTATTACAAGAAGGTTCCCACATATTATAAGAAATGATAAAGAGACAACAAAGGTATATAATAAATAAGTGGTGGTGGTGACTGCTGTTGTGCTAAACACAGAACAGAGAAATTTGTCCTCAAAAAAATTATCAGACCAACTGACAGACAAATTAGGTTCCATGCATAAATGATCATTAATAGTGAAGTAACATTTGCAACATTATACCTTAAATCAAGAAAATGAATAGTTTCTTGTTTCCTGTAGAGAGAGATTTTCAGTTAGTATTAGTGCAATGTGTGTTTCACATCATGCTGATTTAGTTTGTGTATCTGTACTGATGGGAGCTCTTGGTCTGTGACACTGAGCAGTATGTTGGATCAGAGTTATTATTCTGGGCTCATTAGCATATCATGGTCAAGGGACACCACCTACAACTTCATCATCCAGTTTTTCACATGTGATACATCATTTCTTCCCACTGTCTTCTGTGGAGAGATTCATTGTCAGGTGACCTTCATCGTCATGGTGACAAAAATCTCTTAGGTTTACACAACAAAACTTGTTAGATTTTGAAAAAGACCACGGTGTGGGTTAAAATAAGTGTGTGAAGCAATTGGGAAATACATTTAATATGCCACAATCCATTTTGCAGTTTCATCGACAGTTACATTAAAGTTGACAAACCTTCCTTTCCCAACTGCACTGTTGAATCAAACTTTATTTGACCCAACATTGTCAACACAGTCCTCCATTCAAGGAGGTGAGAATGAGTCCACTTTTGTCACATTAATTACACTATAAGGAAATCTGAGCAAAATTTAGGTATGTTGTCAGACTTGGGAATGAGCAGGCGTGGTGGCAGAACAAGATGGCTGAGCTATACTGTTATCTAACAGATACTTAACCTCAGTATGTGGATATTTGTGCCTCTCTGGATGAACACATAAAACATCTGTTTAATATGTTTACAAACACCAATATCTATATTGTGTTCAACCAGTTGCGTGTGAGTAGGTGTATCACCAAATAGACATGGAGTTTGCAGTAGAAAGAGATGTAAATCTTCAGAGTCACACTAATGATGATTGCCTCCAAGTAATGAGTCAAGAGAGCTTAATGAGTAAAATCACTTTGAAATATTTTCACAGAAATATCATTCTGAAAGCTGATCGAAACCAGCTGTAAAAGAAATCATAGATGAATGGACTGAGCATTGAATTTGACAATCCAAGACACCTAGATGCAAAAGGCATTGTAAATGGCATATTTTCTTCACTTCATCAAAAATTACAAGACCCAACAAAAAAAGAAATTAAGGAGACCAACAGATCATCACAATAGCCAGAGTTTTGGTGGCCTTTCTCTCCATCTTACTTTCAGACTTTGTGCTCTGACAGGTTGTGTTCTGGATGCTGCGTGCCTGTCTCTGTGCCACAATCAAAATCTTTAGGTAGATGACACACATTATAATAGCTGGGAGGTAAAAACAAAAAATATCTTGTAAACCTGTAATTGAGACGCTAAAACCAGATATAATCCAGCTCACCAGGATCATGATCACAGTAACACGGACATTTATTTTAGTTCTGTACCTCAGGTGTCATGGTCTGGGATTTTGCTGAACACTTCCTGTTTTATTTTGTAGTCTTGGTTCTCCCTCATGTGTCTTTGTGTTTTTTACTTCCTGTCTTTGTCTGTTTTCCCGCCCTTTTGATTGTCATTTGTTTCACCTGTCCTTCACTGCCCTCACCTGTGTCTCATTAGTTCAGTCTATTTAGTCCCTGTGTTTCCCTGTGTCTTTGTGAGTTCGTTGTTGTCTCCTGCATTGATGTCCTGAGCCCTGTCTGTGTGTCTTTGTGTTTTTTGGATTTGTTACGTTCTTGGAAGATACCCACATTGTTAAAGTAAGCCTGAGCTTTTGTTTGCAATTAAATCTGTAACCGGTTGAAAGAAAAGAGAAATATGTTAGTTTCGTAAGAATGTAACCTGTTGAAAGGAAGAGAAGTATGTTGGCCCTGTAACCTGAAAGAAAAAGAAAAAAAAGGGAAAAAGAACCTACTTGTTACCCACCTGAAAAAGAGGAAAATGTGTTACAATAGTTAAAAATATTTTATTTTTTATAATTTTCTTTCATTGACAGTGATTTTCATTTCATTCCTAATTGCAGTCTTTATTTCAACCTGTATTTAATTTATCTATGTATTTATTTTATCCCAGAGGTCAAAGTTTGCTTTAAGAGTGGTTCTGTGAAGAGAAAGAAATGCCATTCGCTCACAGAGTGTAGCTGAATTGCTACTGGGAGAAACTGGCGCATGTCCCGCCCCCTTGGTGCGAGTTAGTGAGACGCGGACGATACACACCTAGAGCACCGAGCAGCGGCAGGACGAGCGCAGAGACGCAGAAGTCGTAGTGGAAAAAGTCGGAAAAATACTCCTTACCGTAAATACCGAGGAACTGTGGAACTGTTCGAGCCGATTCTGGAGTGTCTGGTGGACCATGGAAAAGCGACCCTGGGAACTTTACCTGTGTTGATTAAAATTCTTTTCCCGGCTGCGTTTTTTGGAGACCTTGGATTTTGGATCCTGGATTCTGGATTCTCTCCCTGGATGGGAGATGGCGAGCCAACCGTGTGATCAACTAGAGCGGGAGTGACGAGGACCCCCTCTTCTTCGCCTGTCATTCTGCTGGTGTGGTAGGACTAAAAAGAAAATAAACTCTGAAGGATTAAAGGAACAAACCTTATCTTTTTTCCTCCTTGGAAACAAGAGACATTTTATTTTATTTTATTTTATTTTAAAGGGTGCACCCAGGTTAAAAGACAATTTAAAACAAAACAGATTGAAAGGTCAGCCATATTTGTACAAATGTTTATTTTTCCATATGTGTTAATACACCGCTATTGCTAAACTTACCTCTGTGTGGTTGCCTCTTACTCAATCGGTGTTCCATCTCATTCTTCATCACTCCCTCTATCGAATCTAGAGTATCCTGGTGTAGTGTTATCTACCTTTTCAAGTGGGTTACAAATCCCTTTTTGAACTCTGCTTTCTCTGTCCAGTCTGCATTTTGGGTCCACTCTTTGTTTTATTGCTTTACTCGGCGCATTCATAACATCAGAGGCTGACACACAGCATAATATCTGTCAACAGAAATAAAGCACAAGTTCCAAATAGAAGATGAGCAGATAGAGATCAATGCAAGATTTTACCCAACAAGACTTTTGATGAACTGGTATCACTGTAAAAGGCAAAATTAAAATCCCAACAAGCAGGTCAGCTACAGCAAGAGATAGGATAAGGAAGTTTGTTGGAAAGTGGAGCTGTTTAAAGTAAATATTTCTATAATAATAATTCTATAAAGTAAGCTGTTCCACCACCTTTATGTAAAGATGCTACATAAGCAATCTTCGGTGATCCCATAGATCAGTTGGTAGAGCGTTCACCACCTGTACTGAGGCTGTTGGTCCTCTGCAGCGGTTGCTGATTTGATTCCCGCCTGTGACCCATTTGCTGCATGTCATTCCCCCTCTCTCTACCACCTTTCCTGTCATATCTTCAGCTGTCCCTATCTAAATAAAGGTAAAAGCCCAAAAAATAATCTTAAAAAAAACAAAAAACATAAGCAACCTTCCAAACCTTAGGGACTGTGCCATTTAAAACTGGAAGGTTAAAAATATGAGTAATGTAGCAGACCACAGTTGAAACGGCAAGTTTATCCTCTCCCACAGAATACGTATAAAGGAGTAGAAAGGAGTGCATTGGCTACTTCGTCAATAGAAATACGGCTGCAGTGAAAAATGAGGGGTTGTCATTATCTGGGTGATGGGCTCAATAGTGGACAGTGGTGGTCCTGTATAAGTTTCATCAAACAGGTTACCAGCAGATGTAAATATCCTTATGGTCTGATAAAGAACACCCATTTGCTGTGGTGAGACGTGGTAATGGGATGGAAGACTTATGGTTCAGAGAATTTACTGCCCTACAGAAATTTGAATATGATTTTGGGATTAGATTTAAATAGTAATCTGATTTAGCCTTTCTTAATGCAGATGTTCATTTGTTTCTAAGCTGTCTGGAAGTAAGTAAGTGACCAGGGTCCCCAGTACATCTGGCAAGAGTCCAGACTTTATTTCTCTCTTTAATCAAAGAAGAAATTTCTGATGAAAACCAGGGGCTTGACCTATACCTAAGGTGCATGCTTGTTAACTATTTAGTTGAGAATGATTTACAGAAGTGGTAAAGAGCTAGTTCAACATCTGAGATTTTAGCAGTATCATGAATATCACTTGTCAGAAAGTCATTCAAGAAAGTTTGTTGGATGTCTGGATACCATACGAGGACATTGTTTTCTTATTTTGATACTTCTGATGAAAGCTATTGGACAGTGGTCACTAAAACCAAGATCAAACACTTCTGAGTCAGTAATTTTTTTCTTTTCTGTTTGTTAAAATTAAATCAAGAAGAGATAAGAGGGGTCCTTTAAGTTAGGCCTGATAGGAACAGTAATTATCTGTGAAAGATTAATATTACCACAGACTTCTTTTAAATACTCAGAGGCAGAGCTCAACTAATTTAAGTTAAAATCACCGAGTACATTCAGCTCTGAATCTTTAAAAGGAGCTAAAAGATCAGCTATCTCATTAATAGTAGAGAAGCGAGCAGCAGGCAGTCTGTATATTCCAACCACAATATAAGTATTTTGTGCTATAGACACTTTGAGTGCCAATAACTGAAAAGATTTATCTGCTGAAACTGCTTTCAAAACAGTAGAAGACACGCTCTTGAATATATGGCCACACCCCCTCCTCTAGTATTTCTCTCTATTCTGATCAGGTTGTAATTATCCAAGGCCATTGTAGAATCACTTACAGCACATCTTAGCTGATCCAGCTCATCATGCTGAGTAATACTCCTAATATTTAAGTGAATTGGTCAAACTGCAGGAGCATTTAAAACTGAGTAAAATATGTTGTCCATTAAGATATGTGCACCGAGCCTGCTAGAATGGATACCATCCCTCAAATAAGAGGAAGAATGTTTCCAGAAGCGGTTAAAATTGCCAGTGTAGCACACAGGATGGTTTTTATTGACAGACTAGAGCCATGAATGGAGGCTGAGGATACGGCTAAAACGGCCAACGCTATGGCCCAGTGGTGGCAGAGGTCTGGAAATAAAAATACGCTTTCCACAATCTTTCAACAGGTGAAGAAGCCTGCCAAGATACTGCTTTAACATTTCAGAAGTCTGGTTGGAGACGTCATTACAGCCAACATGGATAAGAACATTCCTAGTGCAGGGATACTTTGCCAGCCGAGCTGCGCAGAGCCATGCCTGAGGTGGACCTACTTTGGAGTGAAGCCAAGGCACACCAGCGCTGCTTTCAAGCGGGCTCCGTTGACATCAGGGGGAGTCGTCATCTTTCAGGGATGAATCAATGTCATCATTCAGTGACCCTTCAGTGACGTGTTTAAATAGCCTCTGCTGATCTGCCAGACATAGCATTACCTTACCTTTTTTGTCAACCTTTGAACAATTTCAGGACAGTGCCGTGGTGAAACAAAAAAACTCTGGCAACAGTAGTACAAATGTGTGCACTGCCTGGATTAACTAAAGCCTATGATTCACTACCTCACACATGGATACTGGAATGCTTGGAACACCAACAGGACACTAAGAGCCTTCATCAAGAACTCAGTAGGACTGTGTAAAACAACTCTGGAGGTAAACTCAAAGCCCAAAGCACAAGTTAAATATACCAAGGTGACGCACTGATGCTGGACTCATCAGACCTCTTCTCTGTTTTTTGCCAACAACCATAAAAGTATTTATTAAAAAAATAATGATTGAACAAAAAAATGTTGTGTCTGAAACTAGAAAATCTGCTCTTTGTGTTGATATATTCAATGTTAACATATTCATCAATCTGAGTATTCTGTGGGTGTTGAAAAATCTGTGAATCTTGTCAAAAATACTGACACCGGCTGGAAATTTTATTAGAGTTAAACATAGCCGTAGGTTCTAATGTTGATTTTTTTACGATTTGATTTCACAAAATTTTCTGAATGATTTGCAATCACAAAGATTTTTTTTCCAACCATATTTCTTCCTCAAAGATGATGTTTCACCACTATCCTTCCAGGTTTTAATGTGTTGGACAGTCCTTGACTCAGTTTTAGTAGTTTCATCAGTCTCCTTAGTTGTTTCCTTCACTTGATGCAGGCCAATAATTTGACCCTTCTGAAACAGAGTAACATCTTTTCCACGTCTACAGGACATGTCTTCTGACATGGTTGTTAAAGAAATGAGAAGCTACTCACTGCATCACTTAGAGTTAAATAACTTGTTGCCAGCTGAAACATATTAATCACTGTAGTAATTATCCAATAGAAGATTCTTACCTATTTGCTTTGTTAAATCCAGGTGGCAACTTGTTCTTTGACCAGGCAGTGTATTAAAATGCAAAACCATAACCAGAGGCTGAGATATCCTGACTTGTAATTCTTAAATCAAATCTAAACCCAAGCAAAACTAACCCTGATGAAATCAGCAGTGTGTTATTAACTCTGTAAAGCTCCCTGCAGAGCCACACAAGTTGTTGCGAGACCATAAAGTTCTCTTCATGACAACAAAACTGAACTTCTTATGTAAAATCGGTGGCTTGCCTTCGCAATATACTATAAGGAGTAGTGATTACTCCGGACCCCATGCTCTCTGTTCAAAGTCTTCAGATTGACCGTACGGTATTTTAGCTATTTTGATAAATTGATATTTTGTTGCATAATACCTTATGCCACTTTTAAAACACAATAATTAACTGAAATTACTGTGGCCTGAGTTTGAAAACTGCAATATTACCCCTCATGTCATGGGAATTGTGTAAAAATGTTGATGTGCTTGATGTAATGATATTGTGTAAAGATAAAATCATGTGTGTTTGTGAGAATTAGACACTTTCCAGTGTGTCTGTGTGAAAATATCCAATTTGTATATGAACTGCATGACAACTAGAACATGTAAAGAGGGAGAAGAGTGAGGCCTTGCTCACATTGAGTGGTGCAGATCAATTACAGATAGTAAAAGACAGTTATGTGATAAAAACCCCAGAGAGACTGAAGACCAGGTGTGCTGTAGTCTGTATTTTAGTTGTGCTTTGGTAACATTTGAAACAGGTTACAACATTAAACATAACTGGAACCTCTTCCATCCTACCAGGAAGA
This sequence comes from Lutjanus erythropterus, assembly GCA_020091685.1. Classification (NCBI taxonomy): domain Eukaryota; kingdom Metazoa; phylum Chordata; class Actinopteri; order Lutjaniformes; family Lutjanidae; genus Lutjanus; species Lutjanus erythropterus. The sequence continues at coordinate 7,590,126 of CM034604.1, read as the reverse complement.
GAAAGAGCAGCATATTTAAACTCTTTTAGTCTGTAATACACATTTATGGGATATGAATTATTCTCATTTCTGTGTAACTTTTGCTCCTCTTCAGCTAATAATTACACTTTATAACAGAGAGAAGGATTATTTGCATGATGGACTTTCAGACTGTGCAAACGGCCTAATTTAGACCATCAGTCAAAATAGGCATATCTGTCCTTCCTGGAAAAAAATGTCAATCAATTGGTTTTTATTGTGAATGAGAAAATAATCAGAGGGCAACATGGCAGCTGATTTGGGCCCACTGACCACAGTTGTATCACTGTCCTACAAGGATAATTTGATCCTGCCTGAACCAACACAGAAGATTTGCATTTAAAATTGGCACATGCTTTTCCATTTTATTAAAATGTAATCATCATGTTGTAATGTGGGTGCACTGATTAGTCACTGATTAAACCACAGCAGAGGTGAGATGTGTTAAAGTCAGATTGAAGAGTGATAATTGACAATGCGTGAAATGAAAACAGATACACAGACTCACAAAGGCAAGCTGAGTGTCCACTAATAATGGCACAGTGATCTTAACACACAAACTGCAGTGTGGACAATATAATGGCCATGATCATCATGGACCATGAAAGTGAACATTTTCTCTGCTTAATCTTGGATTCACAGCACATTCATGTTAAAGCAGAAACAGAATGACAAATTATTAACCTGCATAAAAAATGATTCTACTTTCTTTCTTTACTTCAGCCAAACTAGAAGTTATCCTTCTTCATCATAATAAAGCACAAAGTTGTGGACAACTAATACTTTGTTATGTGTCTATTTGCATCTGAAAAGAACGATGAAGGAAATGATTGAAAACTACTGTAAAGGAAAGGTCATTTCAACAATAATTCATTCCTGAAGTCTTGAAAAAGAGAACTTCAGAGCTGTACTCCTGCATTCATTATACAGCATCTATGACTGAATACATACAGTAAGAAATGAGGAAAACTATGAGATATGTGGATCCTGTGATTATTTACAGACACTAACACTGAGATTGTTATATGTACTGTTTACTATGTACTGCTATCTGTGTACTGAGTTGTACATACAGATACTTTATGCATAGTACAGTGGTAAATTTTATATGAGCTACAGTAGAAAGAGATGTAAATCTTCAGAGCCAAACTAGTGATGATTACCAGCAGGTCATGAGTCAAGAGAGCTTAGAATGAGTAAAATCACCTTGAAATATTTTCCCAGAAATGATCATTCTGAAAGCTGATCGAAACCAGCTGTAAAAGAAACCATAGATGAATGGATTGAGCATCGAATTTAACCATCCAAGACACCTAAATGTGGAATGCATACCAAACAGTATTTCATGAAAAATGAAAAGTTCTATGATCCAACAAATAAAGAAAGGAGTCCAACAGATCAGAAAAACTCCCATCACAATAGCCAGAGTTTTGGTGGCCTTTCTCTCCATCTTACTTTCAGACTTTGTCCTCTGACAGGTTGTGTTCTGGATGCTGCGTGCCTGTCTCTGTGCCACAATCAAAATCTTTAGGTAGATGGCACACATTATGATAGCTGGGAGGAAAAAACAAAAAATATCTTGTAAACCTACAATTGAGACACTAAGAGCAGATACTGACCAGCTCAGCAGAATCATGATCACAGTAACACGGACATTTATTTTAGTTCTGTACCTCAGAGGCTGACACACAGCATAATATCTGTCAACAGAAATAAAACACAAGTTCCACACAGAAGATGCACACAGATAGAGATCAAATTGGTTTTGTACCCAACAAGAGTTGAATGTTGCTGGCATCATGACATAAGGCAAAATTAAAGCCCCAACAAGCAGGTCAGCTACAGCGAGAGAGAGGATGAGGAAGTTTGTAGGAGTGTGGAGCTGTTTGAAGTAAATGATGGAGGTTATTACAAGAAGGTTCCCACATATTATAAGAAATGATAAAGAGACAACATATATATATAATAAATAAGCAGTGGTGGTTATGCTAAACACAAAACAGGGAAATTTGTACTCAAAAACATAATCAGTCCAGTTGACAAAAAAGTTAGGTTCCATGCATAAATGATCATTAATAACATAACATTTGCAAGATTATGCCTTAAAGCAATAAAATTAATAATTTCTTCTTTTCTGTAGAGAGAGATTTTCAGTTAGTTTAGTGCTCTGTGTGTTTCCCACCATGCTGATTTAGTTTGTGTATCTGTACTGATGGGAGCTCTTAGTCTGTGACACTGAGCAGTATATTGGATCAGAGTTGTTATTCTGGGCTCATTAGCATATCATGGTCAAGAGACACCACCTGCCACTTTAAAGTAATCCAATTTTTCACACATGATACACAATTTCTTCCCATTGATTTCTGTGGAGAGATCAACAGTCAGGTGACCTTCATCGTCACAGCTTGCATACGTTTAAAACTCCTTATTAGATTTCAGAAAAGACCATGTTGTGGGTTAAAATATGTATCTTAAACAATTGGGAAATACATTTAATATGCCACAATCCATTTTTCACTTTCATCTGCAGTTATATTAAAGTGACACCCCTTCTTTTTCGTCAGACGCGGTAGAATTCAGACGTCCAATTTTGATCCAGAACGTGATCCAGACGGAGGCTCCTGCAGAAATTCTAACACCACGGATGTTGCAGGACGTGTCTGAATGAAGTCGGCAGTTTTGTCTGTCTTGGTACTTTATATTATAGTTTATAGGTCTGTAAACTACACTGTGCTCCGTCTCCACATAACGTGCAACAATTTACCTGTCACAGAGTTTCAATATTATGTATTTGAAATTTGGCAAAACTTCCTGCTCATCCATCACAGCTTGTCTAATGTCTTTCAGGTTCGAGTTTTGTAGGCCTTATATATTTTGTTGAAATATTTGCTCACAACAGATCTTAGAATAGACTCTGGATGAGCTGTACAGTTTTTTCAAAATCAATATTTTGTGTCAATTTTTTTATTATGGTTATTTATATTAAACAGGATACATATACAGTGAGCAGGTCAGTATTGTAAAATAAACCCTTCGGGATGAATTAAGACCCCTCTGCTTTGTGTCAGGGTCCTGCGTCACCCTGTCAGGGTTTATTTCACAATATTGAAAGAAACAATTTTCACAATATATTGTTACAGTAGTATTAATGAAGATAAATATGTCAGATTCTTTACAGCTTGCTTTACATAATTTCAAACACCATGAATGGAGAAACACATCCCAAAATAAGCGGATACTGTGCATATTAAACATGAATTCACAGGAGACAAATGATGTACCTATCATCCATGATAGTAAACTGAAAGATCCACTGAGTCCATATGAAAAAAAAAAAAGACACACCAAAGATTGATGTTTGTGAGGCTAAACTGTTAACTGGACATCTCTTCCACTTGTTTCAGTCATTACAGGTATCAGCCTATCAGAGCATTGTGAGCTGGTGCTGGTGCTTCCTTGTCAAAGCCAGGGCCTCTATGTTGGATTCAGACCTCCCCTTAGTTGAACCAGGACACACAGCTGGCGACGTCCTTCTCCTTGTCTGGCTCCTCATACTGTGGACTCAGGTCCTCTGGATCTTCATCCATGTCTGGCGCCGGGTCCAGAAAGACTTTCTCAAAAGATAAGGTCCATCAAATCAGCCACATACCCTGTGCAATATTACACAAAGATTTTGTTTAGACTTAACAAAAATCTGTGCATTATGGTTTACATCTGTATTTATATAATTTATTATTTTTCTCTTTTATTTATTTTTTGTTGAAACTTTTACAACAACTGTTACAGTGATACAGTAAATACAACATGTACATGACTTAATTTTAGTAACAAATAAAAGAATGTAATACTACAAAACATGGGCTCAGTCTTCACTGGTTTTATTTTGCAGGCTCCTCTCATGGTCTTTGGGAAGTGCACTTTGAAGAGTTGGTCTCCACCAGATGTGATGTGTGGTTTGTCAGCAGTTTCATTGTAATGCATGACAGCCAGGCTGAGTCTGAAAGTACAGCACTACAGAGAAAATCAAAGATGTAACTATTGAACAACTGTACATATTTTTACAAGTTCAAAGTAACCACAATTTCATTTACCTGCACAGCATTCCAAGAAATGGAAACAACATTCTTTGGTGCACAACAAAGGATGACGCTGGTGAAGTCTGTTGGAGGGGCTCGGTTTTGCAACAGTCATCTTGTTAGTCAGAAAGAGAAAGAGAAAGCTGTAGAACCAGAGAAATTAAACTTATTTTCTGATTATTTCGGTTCTTACGTTCTAAGCACAAATAAACACAACCGCATACCTGCGCTAATCACAACGCCTGATTTAGTCTGAACACAAGTTTCTCAGCTTGATTTTACAGCAGGTTGTTACACATTTCAGGTATGAGACACTTAGCAGCTTGGTGCTAATCTAAGTTACACAGCACCGCCAGGCAGAGGAGAGAGGATGCGTCCATAACAACAGAGCTGACAACACAAACCTGGCAGTATGAAGTCACACAAAAAGTGACATTAAAAACAGTTACCAGCATCCAACTTACTATTCTGGTTAGTTAATTGGCTTCATATAACGTTCACACAGACTATCTTGGCTCTCCCTCAATATTACACTCCCGCGTGAGCACACAGTAGATGCTACCCCTATTAGCCGTGATGCTAACGCCAGAATCGAGAGGCTGAAAACACAGTAAAGCAGCATAAACATGATAAAACTTACTGCTCCCATGTCTGCAGTTGGGTCACAGACAGTCAGTACTGATCTATCCTTGAGCTTCAGTTTTGAAGTGAATCCTGCTTTAAAATTGTTAGCACACACACACACACACACACACACACACACACACACACACACACACACACACACACACACAAGACTTTACCCAGTGGGGATATTTTACCTAAAAAGGCAACAACAGAGCAGTTGGTGAGCGTTGCTTGAACCTTCTCTTCATTTGTTTACTGGGGTGCTGTTAGCGAAGAAAAAACATGGCGACTGGGAGGCGGACTCACAGGGATTCAGTGGGCAGCATAGACACACAGCACAAGGAGTGTCAGCTGCCTGGAGGAGGCGCTTCTCCCCTTAGGATGTCATATGGAGAGCCAAATATATACAGAGCATTTTGGCCTACATTCACTGAAAGGTGGAGCAAGCAAGAGAGGGAGAGAGACAAATGTTCTCATATCAGTGGAGTGTGTAGGCTGGCCGGGGACACTGGACACTTTTTTGCTAGAAAACCTTGAAAAAGTGCATTCTGCATAATATGGAACCTTTAACACTTTCCGAGAGCCTTAGTTTTCAACAGATCTGTGAGAGGAGCAACAACAGTAGGACACATTCTACAAAAACACTGGTAATACCCCTTTAGTCCCAAAAAACACACAAGGACCTTTTTAGTTGGAGGCGGGACATATTCATCAATAGCCTGAAGTTTGGCATAGGACACAGGACACACCCTGCCTTGCCCCACTACACGACCCAAATCCGTAACTGTGGCATTTACAAACTTGCGTTTGGCGAGATTAATTGTCAAATGTGTGTGAGCCAAGCAGACAAACAGCTGCTGAATTCAGCAAAGATGGCTCAACCAGTCATCTGAAAAGTTGACCACATAATCCAAATACACCAGGCAACCTTCCAGCCCTCCAACAACCATTTACCATTACAGTGTATGAATACAATCCTAGCCTAAACTTGTCAACACAGTCCTCCATTTGAAGAGGTGAGAATGAGTACACTTTTGTCACAGTATTTTACATTATAAAGAAATCTGAGCAAAATTTAGGTGCATTGCCAGACTTGGGAATGACCAGGCCTGGTGGCAGGACAAGATGGCTGAGCTATACTATTATCTAACAAATACTTAACCTCATGGTTTGGATATTTGTCCCTCTCTGGATGAACACAATGAAACCTCTGTTTAATAGGTTTACAACCACCAACATCTATATGATGTTCAACCAGTTGCATGCGAGTAGGTGTATCACCAAAGAGACATGGATATTGTACTTTGCAGTGAGAGATGTAAATATTCAGAGCCAAACTAATGATAATGACCACAAAGTAATGAGTAAATTCCTAGAAATTATCATTCCGCAAGCTGATCGATTGAACATGGAATTTGACCATCCATGACAGCTATATGCAAAAAGCATTGTAAATGGTATATTTAACTTCATCAAAAATTACAAGGCCCAACAAAGAAAGAAAGGAAACCAACAGATCATCACAATAGCCAGAGTTTTGGTGGCCTTTCTCTCCATCTTACTTTCAGAATTTGTGCTCTGACAGGTTGTGTTCTGGATGCTGTGTGGGTGTCTCTGTCTCTTATGATAGCTGGGAGATAAAAAGAAAAAATATCTTGTAAACCTCTAACTGAGAAGCTAAGAAGAGATGTAGTTCATGAATATGACGAACAGGATTGGCGATGAGGTGCAGCCCTAACAGAGGCAAACCGTCACAAGGAAAGAGTCCAACTTACTACTGAGAACCCAGACACAGCTTCTGCATTGGGTGCACAGAGATTAGATGGCCATGAGCAGTGACCCTCTCACACATACTCCTGCCACACCTCCCGCAATGTTTCCTGGTCCTGGTCATACGCCTTCTCAAAACCCATAAAACACATGTAGATTGGATGGGCATACTCTCAGGCCCCCACCAGCATCCTTGTGAGAGTGAAAAGCTAGTCTGCCATTCCATGACCAGGACAGAACCCACATTGTTCTTCTTCAATCTGAGGTTCGACTATCAGCCTGACCCTCCTTTCCAGCACTATAGAATAAACTTTTCCATGGAGGCTGAGTAATGTGATGCCTCTATAATTGGCACACACTCTATGGTCCTCCTTTGTGACAAAGGGAACCACAACCCCAGTCTGCCACTCCTTAGGCACTGCCCCAAACTTCCACACAATGTTGAAGAGACGCATCATCCACCACAGCCCCTCAACACCTAAAGCCTTTAGCATTTCTGGACAGATCTCATCAATCCTCACAGCTTTGGCACTGTGGAGTTGTTTGAGTACCTCAGTGACTTCCTCCAGGGAAACTGACACTGATCCCCCATCATCCTCCAGCTCTGCTTTTACCATAGACGGTGGGTTAGTTTGGTTAAGAAGTTCCTCAATGTGCTCCTTCTACTGCCAGATTACCTCCTCATTTGAAGTCAATGGCATCCCATCTTTGCTATATATCGCTTGGATGGTTCCTAGTTCCCCCTCCTGAGGTGCTGAACAGTATTCTCCTCCCACACCCGTTGTTTTGCCTGTGTCACGTCTGAGGCTGCTGTTTTTTGGACCTGTTGGTATCTTGCAACTCCCTTGAGATAGGATATCCTGAAAGGCCTCCCCCTTCAGTCGCACAGCTTCCCTATGACCTTCAGACTGCAGCTGTCAGCCACAGCTTCAACAATGATGTTTTCAACATCGACCACTCTGGTTCAATTTCCCCAACCTCCAAAGGGATGCCAGAGAAGCTCCACCAGAGTTGGGAGTTGAATGTCTCCTGGACAGAGGCCTCCTCCAAGCATTCCCTGTTCACTCACACAACACATTTGGGCTTGCCAGGTCTGTCTAACCCCGCCACCTGACCCCACTCACCACCAGATGCTGATCAGCCCCTCACTTCAACCGAGTGTCCAATACATACGGCATCAGATTAGATGATACAATAAAAAAAAAAGATTATTGACCTTTGGCCTGGGGTGCTCTGGTACCATGTACACTTATGAGCATCCTTATGTTCAAAAATGGTGTTCATTATGGACAGTCCATGACAAGGACAGAAATCCAGTAACAAAAACCCACTGGAGTTCAAATCAGGGAGGCAATTCCTCCCAGTCTCACCCCTCCAAGTGCTTCCATCATTGCCCACATATGTGTTGAAGTTACCCAGTAGTACTATAGAGTTCCCTACTGGAGCCCCATGCTGGACTCCGTTAAGGGTCTCTAAGAAGGCTGAATACTCCAAACCGCTGTTTGGTGCTGAGGCACAGACAACAGTCAGCATTTTCTTCCCCATAACCCTCAGGCGTAGGGAGGTGACCATCTTGTCCACTGGGGTGAACTCCAACATAGCGGCACTCAGCCAGGAGCTGGTGAGTATCCCCACATCCACCTGGTACCTCACACCCTGGAAAACTCCGGAGAAGAAAACAGTCCAACCCCTGTCCAGCAGTAAGATTCCTGAGCTGAGGCTGTGTGCAGAGATAAGATAAGATCCACTAGATTTGACTGATAGCGGTCCACCTCCCACACAAGTTCCAGCTCCTTCTCCACCAGAGAGGTGATGTTCCACATCCCCAGAACCAGCCTCTACTACCCAGATCCAGTCCGTCAGGACCCCTTACATTCACTGCCACCCATTGCACCCAACCCCAGTGGTTCCTCGTGCAGATGGTGAGTCCAGGCGATTAAGGAATGTTGGCCACATCGCTTACTGGTACTGTGCCTGGCTGGGCTCCATGGTATGCTCAGCCACCAGGCGCTCGTTGACAAGCCCCCTTTCCAGGCCTGACTCCAGACAGAGGCCCTGGGCTCTCTCCGGGTAGGGTCACCAGACTACTTCCTCTTTTTTTTTTTTTTTTTTTTTTTTACAAGGTCTTCTGAACCTGGACCCTCACCTGAGACCATGGGAGTCCCCACCAGGTGCACCAGGCTCCAGACAACATAGTGATAGTTTCCCAGAGAGAACTGATAGTAAATACTAAAAATATTCAAATCATAAAAAAAAATATTTTTGTAATTTAAGTCCTATAATACATTGCAACTGTGGAACTGTGGAATTGAGGAGAAAAAAAAACTTAGAAAAGAATCTTTGTGAAAACTTGCACAAGCAGGTTTGTAGGGGTTGGTGAATGAGGCCCATTGCTCTTCAGTTCAGTTTGTTCATGTGCTGGAAAGACTTATGGCTACCTAGCAATGACTAAATTAAGTTAGCTGATACGTTTGCTGGTCAGGTCTGGGACTTATAAACAACTAACATTTGCTACGCTCTCGAGCTAGCCTGCTAGGAGTCGGCATCTGGGCTCTTCATCTGTGCTAGCACACCTGGTTGGGGCTTAGCAACTTATGTTGCTAAACCCAGTCTTATGTGGCTAACCCTGCATGTCATATTTACAAAATAACTATTTTTATGATTTTTTTACCCATATTTGCTTAAAGTGAACTTACCTGACATGAGATAGCCTCTCTCCATCTCCAATGGCTCTCAGTTCTGGATTTTAGAGAATTAAATATTGAACTTCTGTGAACTTGGAGGACATAAATAAATATTTTATTGGATTAGACTGAGTTTTATCAATGAGTGGAGTAAAATGAGGATGCATTGGAAAGCTGCTTGAATTTTGCAATTTATTGCTTGTTGTTCCGCTAAGTACCCACTTAAACATGGAAGTTCTGTTTATGGCATAGCTGTTTATTGTACAGATTTAAAAGAGATGTGGACTCAGTCCTAAGAAAAAGTAGGTGAAACTGTGCCAGAAATCCCAAAACTGTTTTAACCTGAAATTGTAACTTAATGTGTGTTCCATTTGTTTTTTTTTGTTTTTTTTGCATTTGAAATGATTAGAATGGAAGGCCCTTAAAGGTGTACAGCAATTACAGTAATTTAGCATTGTCCTTCCATATAGTTGGAGGACTCACAAATGCAAGATTAAAATGTGAAACCAAAGCAGCAGAAGATGAGATATCCTAACTTTTAATTCCTAATTCAAGCCCAAACCCAAGCTATATAGTTCTTCTCATGACAAGAAAACCAAATTCATGTGTGAAACAGGTGGTTTGCCACTCCAAAATAATATAAAGAATAGTGATTGTCCCAGGACCCCAGACCCTCTGCTCAAAGTCTTTAGGTCTACCATGTGATTAATTGAAGTTTTGTTGGATAATCCTGTCTGCTCTTCTTAAAGCACAATAATTAACTGAAATTACTGGGGCCTTATGTTGAAACTTGCATCATTACCTCATGGTAGGGAAAGTTAATGTATGATGAAGAATAAGCAAAGAGCGACTGTTGTGAAACTGTAATGATTAAGACAGGAGGTCAGGGGCCAGTTACTAAACAAACAATGATAATATTACTTATGAGATAAGATGAATAAACATTAAAAGACCCATAACTGATTACAAAAACAAAAAACAAATGACTAACATAATAACATGGGTGCAAGGATTGACAGAACTTGAATCAGATGTTATACTGCTTTTAAAAACTGCAATTTAATTTTAGTTGTGCTTTGGTAACATTTGTAATGGATTACTGTAACCTTTTTCATCCTACCTGGAATAGAAAGCTCTTTTCGAATCCAATACACATTTATGGGATCAGAATTATCCCCATTTTTGTGTAACTTTTGCTTCTCTTCAGCTAATAATTGCTGTTTTCACAGCCTGAAAGTTCATCATGTAAATGAGCCTTCTCTCTGTTACTAACTGCCTAATTTAAACCATCAGCCAAAATTGGCATATCTGTCCCTCCTCCCTGGGAAAACTGTGTCAATCAATCAACTTTCATTGTGATTAAGAATAGCATCTATTGTGAGCCAGATTTGGCCTGCTGGCCACAAGTTGCATATCACTGCCTTACAAGGATAATTCAGTCCTGCCTGAACTGACACATAAAAGGGTTTGAGATTAAAGTAGTTTTTTAAGACAACACTTCATTTCCAATTTTCCACTGCATTAAAATGTAATCATACAACTATGATGTATGTATAATGTGGGAATTTTAAACACTTTGACGAGCAAATTTTTTTTGAAAGATCTCCTGGCATGTGATCATATCATATTCAAATCCAGCAAATTTCTGGAAGGCAGTAAATGCTCTTAATTGCAAGTCCTCCATCTCATTCCCTCCTCTCACCACAGAAAATGGGTCTTCTATATCAGACCATGCAGAGATTTGTGTAGCTTTTAATGAACATTTTGCATCTGCTGGTAACCTGTTTGATGAAACCTATACAGGTCCACCACTGTCTGCTGTTGATTCCATAACCCCTATTATGACAACTCCTTGTTTTTCATTGCGGCCTTTCTCTATTGATGAAGTGGCCAATGCACTCCGGTCTATGGATCCTAAAATTTCTGTCAGAGAGGACAAACTTGACCCCTTCTTTTTAAAGCTTGCTGTACCAATTGTGGTCAGCTACATTACACATATTTTTAACCTCTCAGTTTCAAATGGTTCAGTCCCTAAGGTTTGGAAGGTCGCTTGTGTAACACCTTTGCATAAAGGCGGTGGAACAGCCAACCTTAATAATTATAGACCTATTTCTAAATTATCATGCTTAGCAAAAATATTGGGATCTCTTGTTAATAATCAGGTAAGAGCATTCCTCTCAACACACTGCATTCTCAGCATGCATCAGTCAGGTTTTAGGGAAAGACACAGCACTATTACTGCTGCCACTCTTGTTTTAAATGACATCATAACAGCTCTAGATAAGAAAAAACACTGTGCGGCTCTTTTTATTGATCTCTCAAAAGCATTCGATAAGGTGGATCATACATTGCTCCTAAAAAGACTTTGTAGTCTTGGATTTGATGAATTGGCTTTTAAATGGTTTCAGAGTTACCTCAGTGACAGGCAGCAGTGTGTCTCTATTTGTAATGTTAAATCTGAATTTATCCAAATAGCAAAAGGTGTCCCACAAGGCTCAATTCTAGGGCTTGTTCTGTTTTCGATTTACAGCAATGATATTACCTCAGCTGTCACTAGGTGTAATATCCATCTTTATGCGGATGACACTGTTTTGTATTGTATTGCCAATGATGCACACTCAGCCATAAAATCCCTCCAACACTGCTTTTCTGATCTACAAGTTGCACTCAATAATCATAAATTGGTTCTCAATGCTGGCAAAACTAAATTCATGTTGTTCACCAGATCAAAAAATAGTATCAGTGACAACCTCATAATTTCTACCAGATATGGTACAAATATTGAAAGGGTCACTGTGTATAAGTACCTTGGTATTTGGTTAGATGATAAATTAACCTTTAAACATCATATTTCTAAGCTGGTGAGTTCTTTACGAATTAAAATTGAGTTCTTTTACAGAAATAGACTCTCCTTTCCGCCACATTGTAGGAAGATGCTTGTTGAGGCAACTTTTTTAACAGTATTGGACTATGGTGATATTTTGTACATGCATGCCTCTGCTGCCACTCTGAAGCCCCTGGACTCTGTTTATAACTCTGCTTTTGATTTAGGTGATAGCTATAACACCCATCATTGTGATTTGTATTCTAAGGTTGGGTGGTTACACTCCAGGTGCCAGTTGTTTTTACAGAATTTGGAAAATCTAGTTTCTCATATTGTGCACCTGCAAGGTGGAACAACATGCAGAACCATTTAAAGCTTTCATCTTTTTTATCCATAGGGCAATTTAAATCCTTAACTGTTTCACATTTTACCTCTAGGTATTCTTGTTTTACCTGATTAATGTGTTTTACATTTTAACTATTTTATTCATTATTGATGCTTTTATTATTATTTTTTTAAACATTTTTAATTTCAGTTGTATTGTGTGGTTTTTTTTTAATTCTGGTTGCCACTCTTACATAAGTTTCTCTTTGGTTTTCTATGTCTATGTACTTTTATTTTCTATGGTTTTACTCGGCTACATTGCAAATGAGGTCTCTACCTCAATGTATTCCCGAGTATGAATAAAGATTGAATGAATGAATGGCCTTCATGGGATAAAGCATTTAACTTGAGGTAGATTCCAGTTAGAGAAAAAGATATAGCACCTCTTTTCTGGAGGAAGTGGGTGATTCAACAGTGCAACTGGGAAAGGAAGGTGTGTTAACTTTAACGTAACTGATTCGAGGAAACTGGAAAATGGATTGTGGCGTGTTGTATTTCCCAATTGTATAACATACAAACTTTAACCCACAACGTGGTCTTTTCCAAAATCTAACAAGGAGTTTTGTTGCGTAAAACTACACAAACTGTGACGATGAAGGTCACCTGAGTATTGATCTCTCCACAGAAGTCAGTGGGAAGAAATTATGTATCATGTGTGAAAAACTGGATTACTGGAAAGTGGCAGTGGTGTCCCTTGACCATGATATGCTAATAAGCCCAGAATAACAACTCTGATCCAATATACTGCTCAGTGACACAGACCAAGAGCTCCCATCAGTACAGATACACAAACTAAATCAGCAAGATGTGAAACACACAGAACACTTAAAGCAACTTAAAATCTCTCTCTACAGAAACAAGAAATTATTAATTTTATTGATTTAAGGTATAATGTTGCAAATGTTACTTCACTATTAATGATCATTTATGCATGGTACCTAGTGTTTTTGTCAATGGGTCTGATGATGTTTCTGAGGAAAAATCTGTCTGTTTTGTGTTGATCCCAGAAGCAATCACCACCACTGTCACTTGTTTATTATATATATTTGTTGGCTCTTTATTATTTCTTATCATATGTGGCAACATTCTTGTAATAATCTCCATCATTTACTTCAAACAGCTCCACACTCCTACAAACTTCTTCATCGTGTCTCTCGCTATAGCTGACCTTCTTGTTGGGGTTTTAATTTTTGCCATATGGCTTGATATGGACTATGATTAGCTCTTGTAAGGCCCTGAACAATGGATCAGTATCTGTGTGCATCTTCCGTTTGGAACTTGTGCTTTATTTCTGTTGACAGATATTATGCTGTGTGTCAGCCTCTGAGGTACAGAACTAAAATAAATATCTATGTTAGTGTGATCATGATCCTGTTGAGCTGGATTTTATCTGGATTTAGCCTCTCAATACTACCTTTAACCTATTTTTGTTTTTACCTCCCAGCTCTCATAATGTGTGCCATCTACCTAAAGATTTTGATTGTGGCACAGAGACAGGCCTGCAGCATCCAGAACACAACCTGTCAGAGCACAAAGTCTGAAAGTAAGATGGAGAGAAAGGCCACCAAAACTCTGGCTATTGTGATGGGAGTTTTCTGATTTGCTGAGTCCTTATGTTATTTGTTGGACCTTAAATCTTTTCATTTATTACAACATACCATCTCCTTTGTTTCTGCGTTCAAGTGTCTTGGATGGTTAAATTCAGTGCTCAATCCATTTATCTATGGTTTCTTTTACAGCTGGTTTCATCAGCTTTCAGAATGATCATTTCTGGGAAAATATTTCAAGGTGATTTTACTCATTCTAAGCTCTCTTGACTCATAACTTGCTGGTAATCATCACTAGTTTGACTCTGAAAATTTATGTCTTTCTACTGCAGATCATATAAAATTTGCCACTGTACTATGTACAAAGTATCTGTATGTACAACTCAGTACACAGATAGCAGTACATAGTAAATACACATACAATAATCTCAATGCTTGTGTCTGTAAATAATCACAGGATCCTAATATCTCTCATCAAATTTACACAACGGTACAAACAGGGTTCCTTTAATCTGTAGACTGTGTGTACCTTTTCATTTTATGCAGTCTTGATGATCAGTCTTCAGTCTGACTTTCACATCTCTCTGCTGTGGTTTCACATCTCACCTCTGATGTGGTGAGTAGTTATGTGACAGTATCACTTTTAACTTGTGCGGCAGGACTGAGGGACAGTGATACTCAACTTGCAGCCAGCTGGTCTGGCCCTCAGCTGGCTGTCATGTAAAAGAACTTCAGAAAAGATGAGTTATGGGTCTCTTAATGTTCATTCATTTCATGTGGTAAGTATTGTTTTGTTAATATTTTTATTAACTGTCCTATGCTCTCCAGTTGTTTTGCAAATGTGGCCCTTGGCAAAACAAATTAAGTAATCCTACTGTAGAGTTTTCTTTGGTCAAAAATAAACTTTACACTCATACTGATCCAGCATAGTAACCCATTCACTGTGTATACTTTCTGGAGTAATTAGTATGTGACAACTTTATTCAGCACAAATTAACATAGATTAATGTGACACATAAGCACAAGGTAAACTATAGTGGGGACAGAGATGGTGAGGTAGAAGGGAGGTGAACCCATTCAATCTAGCATAAAGCTGCCCAACTCCACTGGCCTGAGCCAGGTGAAGGAGCAGATACACGACTGTCTGTGCTCTTCCTTTTCCTTTCCCACCTAATCCTCATCTCCTCCTCCCATCCTCACTCCTCTGACCAGCTGCAAAACAATCAGAAATGAGTATATAAAGTTTGAAGTGCAAAATTATGCACAGATGTATCCAAACAGCACTGATAGAAGCACACAACTTTTTCTCTCCAGGTCAGGCCAGACTGGTGTGGTCAAATATAGTGTCTTGTATGTTTTATGTTATAGATTATAATTGATTAATCCTTGTTTTCTGGATCACAATAAACATGCAGATACAAACACTACAGCTGCTCCAGCTGTCATGCTGACTCATCTGATAAAGACGATCTGACAGCTGTGATCTGTCCGTGTGCAATTTACTTTTACACTTATTAGGCTTTGTAATCAAAAATTATTTCTTTTTCTTATTAGTGAGTTTATCCTTAAAGGCAGCGTGCGGTTATTTGACATTAATGAAAAGTGTTCTGTGATTGTGGAGAAGCGCGAGACACATGCGAATGCTTTTAATTTCAGTATTTACACTTTATTGCTGATAGAAAATATGTTCAAACACTTTACTAATCCACACTCCGTGTGGAGGAAGAGTGACCATAAATGAAGGTGTTTTGTGATTGTGAAGATGTGTGTGTATCACCCAAACCTGTCGGGTGCTATCTTGTGCTGAAAGACCACAGACTTTGTTTTTCAACCAGGTTTTGGCTGGTCTACAGCACAAGTGTCACACAAGGGTGTGGGGTTCTTATATACCAGCACTTGATATTTCCACTGTTAAAAAATGACTCATTTGGTGGCTTTAAATAATTTATTTAAAACCAATAAAAAACACAGCATTTACAAATGCAGGGATATAAACAACAAAGATAAAAACTCTTAAAATACAACAGTTAAAATGGACTCTTTAAAATGGCAGAGATATAAATGTTCAAATAAAACCTTCAATTCAACCAGTTTGCCCAATAGAGTCTTTAAAAGCAGTTCCCAAATGATCTATGGGACACTTAAGAATTAGTTCAGGAAGGGAAGCTTCTACTTATTCATTTAGAAGGGGTGGTAGTATAGGGATAGGCCTCAAGTACTCTCGCCGTTCCTTGCCGTCTCCTGAGTCTCTTCTCCACGTGGTTCCGCTGTCCCTCCTCCTCGGACTGCAGCGGTGCTGTGGGAAGAAGAGCGCATCCTCAGTCACGTGATCACCAAACAGGGGTACCATAGACACACACACACGCCAACTGCGCTTGGCTTGATTACTTATCTCTTTGAAGGTGTTGACCAAGTCTCTGTTGCTCCACGTCGGCCACGCCAGCCCGCTGCCTCATCTCGGCTTTTCTGTCCAACCTTAGTCCACACAGCATGCCAATCTACAGCCAATCAAAACCATAAAACCATGCAATAATATAGAAACTGATAAAAACAATAACTCCAAATACAGATCTAAATACAGATAAAACTCATCAATAAATTAAGCAGTATAAATAATTAAAAACATGCATTAGGAATAAAACATCAACTCAAACAAAGCATGTAAAATCAACAGGAGGTCTCAGTCTGACATCCCCCTTTAACAATGGTCGTCAAACCAATTACTCATCATGATACCTGGCGGAGGTGACAAAAAATTAGGTTGCTGAGGGCAGCGTATAAGGATGGTCAGGCTGTTCATTGGGGCTGCTGGTTGTCCTGGAGGTCAGGTGGTACAGCCGGAGCTGGGTCTCTCATGGGCCCCTGGCTGCTGGGTGGAGCTCATAATTAGGCCAGGAAGCCACCAAGTGGGCACAGGCAACTGGTTTGGTTGGTCTGCTACTGGGGTTCTGACTCTTCCACTGGTTCCCTGCTGTCCTGTAACACATTTACAGGGCATGGCCTTGGTGATTCCTTACCCTCTGGCCGAAGGACATAAACTGGGTGGCCTTCCCGCAGCTGCTTCACCACCACAAGTGGTTCCGGGACCATCTCAACATCAACTTCCCTCTGGCCCTCCTGGAAATTTCGAATCAGCACCCGCTGCGCCTGGAGTAAAGGTGCCAGCTTGCTTGTCAGCTGTAGAGCTTGGTCTCGTTCTTGTTGGTGCTGTGACTGCCTCCTTGCTGCTTGGTATGCATGACTTGGGCAGGGGTGTCAAACTCATTTTGGCTCAGGGGCCACATACAGCCCAATTTGATCTCAAGTGGGCTGGAATAGTAAAATTAAAGCATAATCTATTGATTATTCTGCCGATTAATCGAGTAATCAGATAAGAAATATTGCATGTTCTGCACGTTCTGTTTTCTATTACATTACTTTTGCTTTATTTAAGGACAATGTAAATTGGTAAATTGCCAAAGTAAAAATACTCAGTAAAGTAACTTTACTTTTACTGTAGATTTACTTTTACTGTTTTACTTTTTACTTTTTTCAAGTACAAAGGTAAAAGTAAAGGTAGTAATGTCTACAGAAACCACGAACAGAAGATGGAACTATCTTTTAACTGAAACTGTCACCAGAATGTTTTGTTAACATGTTAAAATCACAACATTTTTCTTCTGGAGCAGGACACTCCCAGACCCCAGAGGACAGGACTGGTTTACCAACATGCCACCTTTTTCTCCTCTTATAAGTTTGCAGGTCTGTGTTTAGTAATCAAAATAATGATAAGAATACCATTAAAGTACAACAAAAGCAATGAAAATGTTGATTTTCAAAAATGGAAACAATAACATGCAAGATTTTTAAATTGTAATTAGGTATTTTTACAATGTAGTATTAGTGTTTTTACTTTTACTTTAAAGAATCAGAGTATTTTTCCATCACAGCAGATCAATGATCAGTGTTTCAGTGACTCTCTGTGGATCAGTGAATAGTATTTTATTTATGGCGGCCCACATTAAAAACATCGGCACCACAACATGATTTTCTATTTTTTGAACTGTGCACCTTTTAGGCGTGTCTAGAAGGTAACTCTTTATTTGCACAACTCTTGCGAGATTTGTGTTCGTTATTTCTACTAAAATAATCAAACACGTGATCTTTCGCAGGTGAGTGGGCGGTTTTGATCCGCGGGCGTCACGTTTGACACCCCTGACTTAGGGCTTTTTGGTGCTGTTTACCCAGCCTTGTAGAGTGTGAGGCTCTACTGTAGGGCTCAGGCTGGTTGCCCAGTCCACAGGTAGCCTGGCGTGCCTTCCAAACACTCATAGTGTCGTCCCAGTTGTGCTGTGGGTGGTGTTGTTATATGCTTGGAGGAGGGTTGGCAGCTGGTCAGGCTACTGTGTCTGGTCTGTCTCTGTCAGGAGCTTAGCAGTCTCAGCAGGGTTTGGTTGAATCTCTTGCAGGCTCAGTTTCCTTGGGGTGGTCTGACGTGGTGTGCTCTTTTGGCATCCATAGAGCTGGCACAACTCTTTTATTACTGATTATTCAAAGCAGCCCCGGTCTGTCAGGATCACGTTCCGGCAGCCAAACATCTGGATAAGGCTGCTGTACAAGGCTCGAGCTGTAGTGTTGAGACTGGTCCCTGGTAGGTACTGCAAGGTCAGTCATCACCAGGATATAGGGTACTGGTCCTCTGGATGTCCCAGAGAGAAGTAATAAACCCCAACAACTTCAAATGGATAGGAGGTAGTAATGGGTACTAGAGGGGCTCTCACCTCGGGTCCTGCTTTAGCACACACATTGTAAGCAGGTCTCAGTCCATTCCTTCACATCCTGGGTCATTCTGGGCCAATAGCAGCGCTGCCGCAGAGCTGCCAAGTTTCTCGCTGCTGGGGTGGCCCATTCTTTGTGGTATGCCCTCCACACGCCATTTGCTTCCTGCTTTGGAACAACCACCTGGAAAATCTCAAGCTCAGACCCAGTCTCTTGAACCATCTTCCTAGCATGCAATTTTGCAGCACGATTCTGTCCCAATCTCTAATTAGTTGTTTTATGTAGGGTGATGAGAAATCACATACCTCAGGCAGATAATTTCAGGTCTTTCCATTGTCGTATCTGGAAAGGTCCGGTACCTTGGACTGCATTCCACCACGTTCCATCTTCTTCAGCCATAACCCGGTCGGCATGCACTGGAGCCATCTCCTTTTGTTCAGGCAACCTGGACAAAGCATCAGCATTCTATTTTGCGTACCTGGGCGGTATTTGATGGTATACCTGAAGTTAGCCAGTTGTGCCACCCATCGTTGTTCCACTGCCCCAAGCTGAGCTGTTTCGAGGTGCACTAGTGGGTTGTTATCTATGAAAACAGTGAATTCTGGACCATAGAGATAGTCTTTGAACTTCTCTGTGACTGCCCATTTCCGAGCCAACAGTTCTAGCTTCAAGGAGCTATAGTTCTGGTCATTGCGCTCAGCTGGGTGGAGGCTATGGCTGGCATAGGCAATTACCCTTTCTTTGGTTCCTTTCACCTGAGTCAGCACCGCCCCAGGCCCTCAAAACTGGTGTCTGTGTACAGCCTAAAGGGAAGACAGAAGTCAGCATAGGCCAGGATAGGTGCATTCAACAGGGCTTCTTTCAAGAGGTCAAAAGCTCGCTGGCACTCTGGGGACCAGCTAACAGGGAGTGACTTTATCCTTGTGTGGTGGTGTCATGTGTTAGGGCATGCAATGGCATTGCAATCTTGGAGAAGCCACGTATAAATCAGCAGTAATAGCCATAAAGCCAAGAAAAGATTTTATCTGCTTCACTGTCTCAGGTACTGGCCAGTCGCTCACCACTGCAGTTTTAGCTGGATCAATGGCTACCCCTTCCTCACTGTTGACATCTCAGGTAGGTTGCTTCTCGCTGGAAAAGGTGGCACTTTTTGGGCTGTAGTTTCAGTCCATGCTGGTGGAGCTGCTGGAACACCTCTTCCAGGTGGCGCATGGCTGCTGAAATCTGGAGAAAACACAACCACGTCATCCAGATAAATCAGCAATGACTCATTCACCATGTTGCCCAAGCAGCGTTGCATCAGCCTCTGAAGCGTTGCGGGGCATTGCACAGGCCAAATGGCATTCGTTCAAACTCATAGAGGCTGAAGGGTGTTGTAAAGGCAGTCTTCTCTCTATCAGCCAGGTCCATTTCCACTTGCCAATAGCCACTTGCCAGATCCAGCATGGAATACCATTTGGCAGCTTTGAGACCGGTCAGTGATTCCTCAGTGCGAGTAGGGGTAGGCATCCATGTGTGAGTGCATTTAATTTCCTGAAGTCGACACAGAACCTCCAGCTTCCATCCTTCTTCCTAACGACTACAATAGGGGCTGCCCAAGGACACTTTCCCTCACAACCCCAACTGTCCAGCATGTTCTGAAGCAAGGTTCGTAATTCAGCATACAGGCTTGGACGGACAGGTCGGTACCTCTCACGACTTGGGGCGCTGTACCAGTTGGTATCTGGTGCTTCATAATGCCAGTGCGGCGAAGTCCTCATTATGGCAGGAGAACACCTTTGTCCACCTTTGCAGCAGGCCATCATCTCCCGCTGTTGGTCAGGGTCAGTCCTTCTCCTTTAAGGACATCACAGGATGTGACTTGAGCTCTTCGACTCCATTGGTAACACCTACTTGCCTCACTGCGACTTCCACCATGTCTGGCGCCACGGTTGAGTACCAGCTCTTGCTCCCCTTGTATGTCTACTGTGGACACCTCTGTCACTTGGGCCAATAGCTGGCATTGAGGACCTCCACTGGGTAAGGGTTGGGGTTGCAGATCCTACAAGGCACCCGTCCTCCATTTAGACTGCCCAGGGTCCGACCCACATGCCACTCTGTGTCGTTGTCAGAGTCACTATGACAGTACAAGATGGGTTAGAAGCACCTTCAGTAATCTGGGTCCACACAACCATCTCTGATTGGGGTGGGATGATGACTGCTTGCTGTCATGGTAACTGCTGCACCTTGGTAAGGAGGAAGGGGACCTCTGGTGGCAATCGCTGGCACTCTGTGAAGGCTCGGGCCCACATCTGTCCTTCTGCAGGAGGCATGGTGGTTTTGAACCGACAATCCCGGGTAATTTCCTTGAGTGAGAGCAGACCAGACAGGTTTAATAAAGTTCATGCCCAATATTCCCTTATCTGGACTCAAGCACTCATTATTGACAATTATTACCCCTTTTCAGGAACATGAACACTTCCTACCATACAGTCAACCAAAGTGTAGCCAACATAGGGGATCGTGTTGGCAGCCAGGAACATCAACAGCACTGGTCACGTCAGTTCCTTCTAGATATCTCCTGCATAAGCTTTGGCTCAACAATGTGACTTGTGATCCTGTATCAAGCACAAAGGATACAGAGCATCCATTCATTTTAACAATAACTTTGGGGCATTCACCGACCAAGGCTGACTTTGGCTGTGCTGTGGGCTCCTTATTGGCGTGACTGCCCCTACTGCTTGGCCCTCAGCTGTGGGGATTAAAATCCCGGGGCCCTGATGGCACCGGCGCTGAACATGCCCAGCTGCACCACAACTTTGACAGATAGGTCTGCCCTGTGCATCCCATTGGTAGGCAGGTGCTGTTGTGCCTGTTGGCGCCGTCTCACCCAAGGGGCTTGCATGGCAGGTGTGTGTGGTGGTGCCTAGGCAGGGTTTCGGGTCGGCCGTGCTTCCCTGGTGGACAGCTGTGCAGCTGTGACCTCACCTCCTCCATCAGGTTAGCTGAAAGTGCCTTCATCTGCTCCATGAGCTCCTTTTCATTTCTCCCATCAACCCCTGTTGCAGTTCAACCTGTATCTGATCTTTCAACTCTCCAAGGGTGGTGGTAGTTGGGTGGCGTGGGGCTGGTGCAGTGACCCTCTGAGATAAGATGGCCTCTTCCCCATCTTGCAGCTCCTGTTCAAGGCCGAGCTTCTTTGCGCATGGCCTCGAAGGTCATCCGTTCATTTTGCCTTATGTGTCTGCTCAGTACCTGCTTTATAGGCCCAGTTTGGAGTCCAACCATCAGCTGGTCGAGTAACAGGTCATCATCATCTTCGCTCCCCTTCATCCTGTCTTTGCCATCTGAAAAAGAGTTCTCGTAATCTCAGTATAAAACCGCCCACAGTTTCATCAGCCTGCTGTTTACAGTTGAAAAAACTAGCATGTAGCTGTGCTTTAGTGGCTGGTCTGGCATATAGTCTTTGTAAAATATCAAGGACTTGCTGTCCAGTCTCTTTATCTCTTGGATTAATAAGCTGTAGCTCACGCTAGCCTCTCCTTCTAGGGCACACAACACAAAATCAGCTTGCTGCTGTTGGAGTCAGTCCTTGTGCTGTAAGCATGGCTTCCACCTGAGCCTCCATTCTACAAATTTGGTTTTGTCACCATCAAATTAGGAATCCAAGCAGCCCCATAAACAATGGCATTACAAACTGTGCAATTACAGGTGCAACAGTGTTACCCTGCTGTGCTGTGTCCATTTTTAACAGTGGAGCTGGTATCCTGCCGACAGCGCCAAATTAAAAGTGTCACACAAGGGTGTGGGAGTTCTTACTTATACCAGCACTTGATATTTCCACTGTTAAAAAAATGACTCGTTTGGTGGCTTTAAACAATTTATTTAAAACCAATAAAAACACAGCATTTACAAATGCAGGGATATAAACAATGAAGATAAAACTGTTATACAACAGTTAAAATGGACTCTTTAAAATGGCTGACAGAGATACAAATGTTCAAATAAAACCTTCAATTCAACCAGTTTGCCCAATAGAGTCTTTAAAAGCAGTTCCCAAATGATCTATGGGACAATTAAAATTAGTTCAGGAAGGGAAGCTTCTACTTATTCATTTAGAAGGGGTGGTAGTAAGGATAGAGCCTCGATGTACTCTTGCCCTTCCTCGCGGTCTCCTGGCGTCTCTTCTCCACGTGATTCCGCTGTCCCTCCTCCCTCAACTGCGGCGGTGCTGTGGGGAAGAAGAGCGTGTCCTCAGTCACGTGATCACCAAGCGGTACCATAGACACACACACACATGCCGACTTTCCTTTACTTATCTCTGTGAAGGCGTTGACCAAGTCTCTGTTGCTCCGTGTCTGGCGCCGACCCGCTGCCTCGTCTCGGCAGTTTTCTGCTCTGCCTTCTGCCTATGCAGATCCTCTGTCCAGTCGCCTCTGCTCTGCGTTCCTCTGAGCTGCGTGTGTGCGCGTTGTCCTCCTCTTGTCCTGCTCGTGTTTCTCTGTGCTGCCTTGCTTCCCTCTTTCGGTTCTGTGTGATACCTCCTCCACATGTTGTTAAGGCACACAGTGCAGTGTGAATGTGTATAAAGGCAATGGTCATCATGGGACATAAAAGTTGACATTCTCTCTGTTTAGTCTTGGATTCACAGCATCTTCAGAAGAGTCAAAGCAGAGACAGAATGAGAAGTTATTAACTTGCATAAAAAGTGATTCTACTGTAAAGGATGTTAAAGTGCAAATCCATAAATTTGTTATCTGAGAAGAGACAAAGTAATCCACCATTCTTTGCTTTAGCTATTTTTGTGCTGTGGAAACTGTGTTATTCTTCTTCATTATAATCTTCACAATACTGTGGACAATGTGGAACTTTTCAACTAATTTAGATGTTACAACAAATGAAGATCCTTTGAGTCCTGCTGCTTTATTTAATATCATTGATAAACATTAAACTTCATTATTTTTCTTTTCTGTTTCCATCTGAAGCCAAAATGAGCATATTATGGATAACGTTCGGGAACCTAAAGGTTCAGTAAGGCGCCAGGACTAATCCCATATACTGCTCAGTGGCACAGACCAAGAGCTCCCATCAGTAGAGATGCACAAACCAAACAGGCATGGTGTGATTTTTATATAATAAATTTGGTTGCTCTTCATCATGTCTTATGATATGTAGGAACCTTCTTGTAATAACCTCCATCATTTACTTCAAACAGCTCTGCTCACCTTCAACTTGTAGCTGACCTGCTTGTTGGGATTTTATCTGTGCTCATGTTCTAATTGGAACTTGTGCTTTATTTCTGTTGACAGATATTATACTGTGTGTCAGCCTCTGATATACAGAACTAAAATAAATGTCTGTGTTACTGTGATCATGGTCCTGCTGAGCTGGTCAGTATCTGCTCTTACCTTTCAATTACAAATTTACACCGTTAGGCTGTTGCTGCATTGACCTCTCATAGCAGAACTTTACTTGCATTTTTATACTTCAGACAGCCAAACAATTGATTTTTGTTAACAACATAACAACAACAAATACAGTCACACTCTTAAATGTTGCCTTGCGCTTCTTAAGCATGAACAGACACCAGTGTGCAAAATAACTATATGTTGAAGTGAATTGCATATATGGGTGATTAACTTAATGTGCAATATGATTTTTAATAACAGAGCCCTTGAGTTTTCAACCCCAAAGAAATAGGAGCAGGTACACACGTCAACAAAGGTTAAGCTGGTATGCTAACAGGGCCAGTAGGTCCAACATTACAATCCAGAGGCACGAACTAACTAAAAAACACAACTCTGAGCATACACACAGTCCCCAAGAAATACATTCAAATATCCTTCAAATTAATTTTCATGTGGTTCACATGCTTAAACATGACACACTAATAAAAAAAGGTTGAAATGAGCAGACAGGACACCGTTTGGCTGTTGCTGCATTGACTTCTCATAGCAGAATGATGGGAGAGCCAACAACAGTACAAAACAGTGTCAGTTATTGCCCCAAAAGGATCCATGAAGACTGAATAAAAGTCTTTTAAGACTTAAAAAAATATCAGCAAGTGCTGGAATAATTATACAAAAACTATTGACCCATATGGTAGGTAATCTTTTGTGTGTCACAGTGGCGCAGAGACAGGCATGCAGCATCCAGAACACAACCTGTCAGAGCACAAAGTCTGAAAGTAAGATGGAGAGAAAGGCCACCAAAACTCTGGCTATTGTGATGATGTGTTGGTTTCCTTTCTTTCTCTGTTGGGCCTTGTCATTAGATGAAGTTATATTCACCATTTACAATGCTTTTGCATCTAGGTGTCTTGGACGGTCAAATTCAATACTCAATCAATTTCTCTATCCCTCTTTTTTCTTACAGCTGGTTTGATCAGCTTTCAGAATGATCTTTTCTGGGAATATTTCAAGGTGATTTTACTCTTTTCAAGCTCTTTTGACCCATTACTTGGTGGAAATTATCACTAGTTCGGCTTTGAAAACTCTTTTTACTGCAAAGTGCGATATCCATGTTTATTTGGTGATACACCTACTCACACACAACTGGTTGAACACAATATAGATGTTGGTGGTTGTAAACCTATTGAACAGAAGTTTTATTGTGTTCATTCAGAGAGGCACAAATATCCACAAGCGAGGTTAAGTATCTGTTAGATAATAGGACAGCTGAGCCAAGTCTGACAACACACCTAAATTTTGCTCAGATTTCCTTATGATGTAAATAATGTGACAGTTCTCATTCTCTATTCTCATTCTCATCTCCTGAAATGGAGGACAGTGTTATCAATCTTGGGTCAAATGGGTTTGACTGCCCTTAATCTGGTTGAGGATTGTATTCATACACACTGTAATGGTCTTTGGTTGGAAAAATACGCTGGCAACCTTTCAGTGCCTGATCAATACTGTTGTTGGAGGGTCTGGAAGGTGTGTCCTGTGTGTGTGTGTTAAATGAATATGCATACTCCAACTAAAAAGGTTCTTATGTGTTTGGGACTAAAGGGGTATTACCAGTGTTTTTGTAGAATTTTTCCGACTGATGTTGCTGCTCTCACAGATCTGTTGAAGGCTAAAGCTAAATGTATGTGGTCCCCAGAAATTCTCAGAGTGTTAAAGCCCTGATTTGTAATGCTTTTGTTTTGTTTGTGCATCCATGGGATAAAGCATTTAACTTGAAATAGATGCCAGTTAGAGAAAGATATAGCACCTCTTTCTGGAGGAAGTGGGTGATTCAGCAGTGCAACTGGGAAAGGAAGGTGTGTTAACTTTAATGTAACTGATTCGAAACTGGAAAATGGATTGTGGCATGTTGTATTTCCTAATTGTATGACATATACTTTAACCCACAGTGAGTTTTGTTACGTAAACCTACACAAACTGTGACGATGAAGGTCACCTGAGTATTGATCTCTCCACAGAAGTCAGTGGGAAGAAATTATGTATCATGTGTGAAAAACTGGATTACTGGAAAGTGGCAGTGGTGTCCCTTGACCATGATATGCTAATAAGCCCAGAATAACAACTCTGATCCAATATACTGCTCAGTGACACAGACCAAGAGCTCCCATCAGTACAGATACACAAACTAAATCAGCAAGATGTGAAACACAGAACACTTAAAGCAACTTAAAATCTCTCTCTGCAGAAACAAATTATTATTTTATTGATTTAAGGTATAATGTTGCAAATGTTACTTCACTATTAATGATCATTTATGCATGGTACCTAGCGTTTTTGTCAATGGGTCTGATTATGGTTTTGAGGACAAATCTCTCTGTTTGGTGCTTAGCCCAGAAGCAGTCAACACCACCACCACTTATTTATTATATATATTTGTTAGCTCTTTATCATTTCTTATCATATGTGGCAACATTCTTGTAATAATCTCCATTATTTACTTCAAACAGCTCCACACTCCTACAAACGTCTTCATCCTATCTCTCGCTATAGCTGACCTTCTTGTTGGGGTTTTAATTTTTGCCATATGGCTTGATACCGACTCTGATGAGCTCTTGTTCGCCCTGGACGATATGGATCAGTATCTGTGTGCATCTTCCGTTTGGAACTTGTGCTTTATTTCTGTTGACAGGTATTATGCTGTGTGTCAGCCTCTGAGTACAGAACTAAGATAAATGTCTATGTTATTGTGATCATGATCCTGTTGAGCTGGATTTTATCTGGTTTTAGCCTCTCAATTGTATTTTAAAACCTATTTTTCTTTTCACCTCCCAGCTATCATAATGTGTGCCATCTACCTAAAGATTTTGACTGTGGCACAGAGACAGGCACGCAGCATCCAGAACACAACCTGTCAGAGCACAAAGTCTGAAAGTAAGATGGAGAGAAAGGCCACCAAAACTCTAGCTATTGTGATGGGAGTTTTCTGATCTGTTGGACTCCTTACTTTATTTGTTGGACCTTAGATCTTTTCATTAAGTACAATATACCATCTCCTGTGTTTTCTGCATTTAAGTGGCTTGGATGGATAAATTCAATGTTCAATCCATTCATCTATGGTTTCTTTTACAGCTGGTTTCGATCAGCTTTCAGAATGATCATATCTGGGAAAATATTTCAAGGTGATTTTACTCATTCTAAGCTCTCTTGACTCATGACTTGCTGGTAATCATCACTAGTTTGACTCTGAAGATTTACATCTCTTTCTACTGCAGATCATATAAAATTTGCCACTGTACACTGTACTATGCATAAAATATCTGTATGTACAACTCAGTACACAGATATCAGTACATAGTAAACAGTACATAGAATAATCTCAATGTTAATTTGTGTAAATAATCACAGGATCCACATATCTCATTGTTTCCCTCATTTCTTACTGTATGTATTCAGTCATAGATGCTGCATAATGAATCCAGTTTTGTCAGCACGAAAATGGCTCAAGCAATGAATGGTGGATTACTTTCTCTGTTTGATAACAAATTTATGGATGTACAGTTTAGCATCATTTACAGTAGAATCACTTTTGTGTGCAGGTTCATAAGTTCTTATTCTGTCTCTGCTTTGACACTTGAAGAATGAAGATGTTGTGAATCCAAGACTAAGCAGAGAAATGTTCACTTTTATGGCCCACTATGATCATGTTGTGATCATTTGTGTCAACACTGCAGTTTTTGTCTTAACAAGACTCAGTCATGATTAGTGGACACTGGCTTGACTTTGTGAGACAGTTTTCACAAAGAATCAAACTTACACAGCAGTACAAACAGGGTTCCTTTAATCTGTAGACTGTGTGTACCATTTCATTTTATACATTCTTGATGATCAGTCTTCAGTCTGACTTTTTCACATCTCACGTCTGCTGTGGTTTCATCAGTGACAAATCAATGTACCCACATTACAAGATAGTGGTTAAATGATTACATTTTACTGTAATGGAAAATTATGTGAGACAGAAAGTTGTCATCAAAAACTACTTTAAACTCAAAACCTTTTATGTGTCAGTTCAGGCAGGACTGAATTATCCTTGTAGGACAGTGATATTCAACTTGCAGCCAGCAGTAAGTCTGGCCCTCAGTTGGCTGTCGTGTGGCCCTCCGTCTATTTTCTCATTCAGAATGGAAATCAAGTGATTGACACTGTTTTTCCCCAGGAAGGAGGAACAGTAGAGGATAATTCTGATTGAAAAAGAACTTAAGAGAAAGATGAGATATGGGTCTCTTAATGTTCATTCATTTCATTTGATAAGTATTGTTTTGTTCATATTTTTATTAACTGTCCTATCCTTGGGCAAAAATAAACTTTACACTCATACTGATCCAGCATAGTAACCCATTCACTGTGTATAATTTCTGGAGTAATTAGTATGTGACAACTTTATTCAGCACAAATTAACATAGATTAATGTGACACATAAGCACAAGATAAACTATAGTGGGGACAGAGATGGACAGGAGGTGAACCCATTCAATCTAGCCGCAAAGCTGCCCAGCTCCACTGGCCCACCTGAGCCAGGTGAAGGAGCAGATACGACTGTCTGTCCTCTTCCTTTTTCTCCTTTCCCACCTAATCCTCATCTCCTCCTCCCATCCTCACTCCTCTGACCCACTATGAAACAATCAGAAATGAGTTTATGAAGTTTGAAGTGAGCAAAATTATGCACAGATGTATCCAAACAGCACTGATAGAAGCACACAACTTTTTCTCTCCAGGTCAGGCCAGACTGGTGTGGTCAAATATAGTGTCTTGTATGTTTTATGTTATAGATCATAATTGATTAATCCTTGTTTTCTGGATCACAATAAACATGCAGATACAAACACTACAGCTGCTCCAGCTGTCATGCTGACTCATCAGATAAAGACGATCTGACAGCTGTGATCCTGTCCGTGTGCAATTTACTTTTACATTTATTAGGGTTTGTAATCAAAAAATCATTTATTTTTCCTTATTAGTGAGTCTATCCTAAAGACATGCGCATGGTTATTTAACATTAATTAAAAGTGTTCTGTGATTGTGGAACGTATGTGTGCCTCAGCCAAGCATGAGACACACACAAACGCTTTTAACTTCAATATTTACACTTTATTGCTGATAGAAAATATGTTCAAATAACACTTTACTAATCCACACTCCCGTGGGAGGAAGAGTGACCATAAATGAAGGTGTTTTGTGATTGTGAAGACGTGTGTATCAGCCAAACCCGTCGGGTGCTATCTTGTGCTGAAAGACCACAGACTTTGTTCTTCAACCAGGTTTTGGCTGGTCTACAGCACAAGTGGTTTTACTCCAATGCACCGAGCACAAGATTAAGCGTGCGGGCCACGCTTTCTTTTGCCTTCATGTTTAGATGCTCACAGCCGCACAGACCCAGCGCAAGAACACTTGATATCTTGCAGACATGGCAAAAATAGCACTCACGCTGGTGTAAGATAGCAAAACACTTGTGCGGCAGCAAAATGTTTTCCGCCGGGTCAGATAGAGACAGGATAGAGGTCAGAATAGGAGATTGTTGTACTCAGTGCAGGATTATATGTCACATGATAACTTTTCCACTACAGCACTCACCTCCATCATGATGACATTTTTTGAAAAACTATAGTTGTATTAACAACTATCCTCCTGTTGTCATGAGACCTTTTTATAGAGATATTCATGCATTAAAGCAGTCATATAGGAAAGCTGAAGGAAGTTGGAGAAAATCAGACTATGGAACACTCTGCCCAGTTACCCCTGACATGTGAGCTCTGTTGGCACTTTTAAAACTCAAATGAAAACCGACTTGTTCAGGCAAGCTTTTAGTTCATGTAATACATTTCTACCCTGGTCTGTTGTTTCTATTATCTGCATTTGTCTACCTATTTATTAGATCTTTATTATCAATTTATTTTATTTTTATTTGTCTATTTTTCTTTTCTTTGTGATTCTCTGTCTTTTTAATGCCACACTGCTGCTTATAATTATTTTGATTGTTTAATTGTTCACTCTGATTTAATATATTATTATAATTTTGTTTTTTTTTTTTAAATTATGCTGTTGTTTTTAATGCCACACTGTGAAACGCTTGCAAAGAGTTCCATCTTATGTATGAAAGGTAATAATAATAACATGAATAAAGTTATTATTATTATTCATCTGTTTCGACCTGAAATTGGACTCATTTTGACAATATGTAACACAATATGTATTCCTTTTTGTTTTGTTTGTTGTTTTTAAAATGATCAGAATAGAAGTCCGCTTAAAGGGGTATGTAGTTTTGAGCAATTTATCACTGCTCAAAGTCTTTAGTCTACCATGTGATTAATTGAAGTTTTGTTGGATAAACCTGTCTGCTCCTCTTAAAGCACAATAATGAAGTGAAATTACAATTAAAGTTTTGGGAAAGAGCTGGTGACAGACTGAAGCTTCTGGAGTAAACACTGTAGCCACATTGATTTTGTTACTGGCAGGAGGGCGTCCTCCTCCTTTATGTTTCAAACTTTCAGTATAAAAATAGCACACACGTCTTGCAGACATCAGCACAATGAATTAAGTTGCATCAGCGAGGCGTCTCATGGAGCGTTTGTTAATTGGGAATATGTGGCAGAGACATCAGCATTTGCTCAAAAATGCCCTCCAGGCGATGTTTGGATGATGAATCAAAGCTGCACAGCACAGCCTCTCTTATTTATTTAGGTCAGATTTTTCAATTAGCAAATATCTTGCGACCTATGGTTGAAATTAACATGTATTTACTTAAAATGTGATTGGAATATGGCAAAATGACAATAAAAAAACAATATGCTTGACCATCAAAATAGCTTCCTAAATTTGTGTGTGAATAAAAAAGAGACACGAATGATTCAAGTTAATGATCATGAATTTATTTCGGGCTGCATAGCCAAAGAGCTCCTACACAGAGAAGATAAACAGGACAGAGACAGAACAGATAAAAATATACAGGTGGCCAGTTGGGAGGCATGCAAAAACAGCACGTCTGGATTGTTGGGAGACTTATGAGCCTGCAAGGGAAAGAAAAGACAAAACACATGAGCCCAGATTGTTCAGTTAACTTACTATATAATGCTATACCCATACTTCACAAATAAATGTACAAATATACACACCAAGGCAGGAAAATGTCACTGTTTCTGGCCTTACAGAGCCACCGTGGTTGATAAGAGACCTATAGCTAATAGTATTAGCCTATGCTCTTTAGCTATTAAAAGTGCTAAAAAGCACCACAGCAAGACCTCAAGTAGCCCATGCTTAATACAGTGTCACAGGCAACACTGAATTAAGCCAGCGGAAAGCATGAGTTGAAAATATGAACCACGAAAGCGCCTTGACCGCAGATAGCTGCTGATCTCCAGCCAGCTCTACAGAAGAGGCAGAAGCAGAGTGGAGCTTTTGTCAAATATACACATGAAGTCATTGTGGCACCCTGGACATTTTATTAGTTCAGATTATGTCCAGAATTGTTTCCTTATTAGTTCTTGAAATTAATTTCCCCCAGCATTATTTTTCTTATTAATATAGTTTGAAACACTTGTATCACTATTAAAACACTCACCTGCTTCACCTGAAGTATTTGTAGGAGCAATACCCATTTGCGTCAGAAGGTGTCAGTATTGGCTTTGTAATGAGGTTGACTGGCGCTGTAATCCTGTTGTAAAGCTCAGTCGTAAAGCACAAGACGGTCAAGATAGCAGCACAGAAAACCGACACTCATAAAGACTGCTTCTGTATTCTATTTTACAGGTGAGCAAAGTGCACAAGTGCTTCATACAGTTATGTTAAGTTCATTCTGAAGTTGTGGTGCCATACTTGTATGTTTACAGTGTAGCTTATGTCCATAAATAAGGCAGCTAACTACTGCTAGCCTCAGCTGCTAACACAGCATGTTGTGCCCGCCGTAGCGGTTGGCCAAGAGCCGCGTGTGAGCATAAATAATAGTTAATGGCATCACGTTGTAATGTTAGTGGCCTTAACTACTTTTATTGTTGTCATGTGAATAAATAATAAGTTAGAAGTTTGTAAACATGAAGCAGCTACTATAAACAGTTTGAAACATTTTGCACATAAATATTGTGTTCAGTAACTGATATTGAGCAAATAATATGAGCAGTTCATTTGGTATGCAAACAATATGTAAACTGGTTAATACAAGCGGTTAGTATATTTAGTTTACATGAGTTATGCGAGTAAATACAGTGCTCAGTTGCAGACATAAGAGTGAACAAAATATAGACGCAGATAAAAATATGGATTTATTATTGTAGTAGACTGCACATGTTGTGTGTTCTGTACTTGTTACCTGTAAGTCACGTTATTTTATCGGTTACTGTATTATTTGGCGCTGTAATCCTGTTGTAGCAGGAAGTAAGCTTAGTCGTAAGCACAAGACAATCAAGATAGCAGCACAGAAAGCCAATACTCATAAAGACTGCTTCTGTATTCTATTTTAGTGTTCCTGTACAATAAAATCACTGGCACCTGGGAAAAAGTTGTTGTTATTGTACAAGTGTAACATAAATTGGCAAGCCAGCCATGAGGACAACAAAGACACAGCCCCTCTGCAAGAGATGAACCTAGACGAACCAGTACTAACACAGGGCAAGATGGAGCAGCCCCAGGATGAGATCAGTGTGCTGTTGTGGGCTAAGAAACCAGAACTCATTAAGGTGTGCCAGCTTCTCAAGTGCAGTGAACCAGCAGGGGATGGATTCAGAGGACAGTCCCATCGTGCCCTGATTCAGCTAGCTGATAGCACTTTGGATGAAATTGAAGAATGAGGAATCTCGTGTTCCAGCAGTTCATTAGCGGCCTCCAGTCATTCATACGGTCATTACAAGAAAATGTTACTGATGATGCAGAAATTCAACAAATTGAGCCTAGTGAAATACAAAGACTGCAACAAGAGTATGTACAGCTCCAGCAGGCTCAGGCAGAGGCATGACGTGTTTTGGAGGAGAAGATTGAAGCCTTGGGGTCCCAGCTTAGCAGCACAACACCTGCAAAGAAAAAGAAGTCAATCGTCCTCCACCCCTCACAGCACCAGAAGTGACTTTGAGAAAAGATTTCGGATCTGGGGTCAGATAGGGAGGCTGGGCAAAAGGACAAATTATTTTTCACTAGTCTGGGCTCAAAAAGGTTACTCAGAGACTGAAATCATCGAAGCTGTGATTAAAGCAGTAAGCCCTGGCCTTCACCTGCGAGATCTGCTGGAAGTCAAGCGAGACCTCACACTTCCCATATTAAGAACCATACTGAGAGGTTATTATAAAGTGGACTCATCATCCGACCTGCTTCACAGACTCATGAACATATATCAGGATCCCAAAGAGTCAGCTCAAGACTTTCTGTTCAGGGCAATAGAGCTCAGAGAAAACTGCTCTGGAAGTCTGGTGATGACACTGAAGGTGAACAGTTCAGTCCAGACTTAATCCAATGCAAGTTTCTGCTCATTAGAGACTGGTTTGCTGAGTGAGGCAGTGAAGTTTCAGTTGAAACCTCACCTTAGCAACCCCAAAGGATTCAAGGATTCAAGGATTCAAGGTACTTTATTGTCATACCAGCTCACCTTTACAGTTTATGGTACTAAATTGGTACTCGGGTCCGGATTGAGCCATAAATAATTAAAAACAAAGTATTTAAAGAGTGCAAGGAAGGCAAGAGAAGAATATACACAAGGCAATATACAAGTAAGGCAGATATACAAGTAAGACTCTAATAGATACAAGGATTACAGAGGCTGAGATCAGCACTGCTAATGCTAGTCTAAGAGAAACACGCATGAGCAAGTATTTTAAGAGCACATGTTTAGTAAAATGAGTTAGTGCGGTAAAGTGTGTGTGGTGCAGGTATGTGGTGGGGAGGGATGGAGAGTGGGGTCTATAGAGCATGGCTCGAGTTCAGCAGTCTGACAGCTTCAGGAAAGAAGCTGTTCCTGAGCCTGGTGGTTCTGCTCTGGATGCTCCTCAGCCGCCTGCCTGAGGAGAGGGCTGGAACAGTTGGTGAGCAGGGTGGGTGGGTCCTTCATGATGCGAAGGGCCTCCCCTGCATCGATGTATAGAGGTCAGGGTGGTAGGAAGGCTGCTCCCCACTGTCCTCTGTGCTGCCTTCACCACCCTCTGCAGGTTCTTCCTCTCGGCAGCGGTGCAGCTGCCATGCCACGGTGATGCAGGTGCAGAGGACGCTCTCCACTGCACAGTGGTAGAAGCTCCTCAGGACTGAGTTACCAAGTCCAGCTCTCCGCAGCTTCCTGAGAAGTAGAGAGCGCTGGTGGGCCTTCCTGACCAGACAGGAGGTATTGGTTCTCTAGGTGAGGTCGTTAGATATGTGCACACCCAGGTACCTGAAGCTGGAGACCACCTCACAGCTGCTCCTCCGATGTACAGGGAGCGGGGCGCTGTCCTTCCTGAAGTCCACCACCATCTCCTTGGTCTTCTTAACGTTGATGCAGAGGTTGCTTTCTCTGCACCACTGCACCAGGTGTTCCTCCTCCTCTCTGTATTTCACTCATCGTTGTTAGTATTCGTACCACTCTGTGTCATGAACTTCTATATGACAGCTGGGGTGTCTGAGAGTCATACATCAGCAGAAGAACAGAAGCAGGAGCACACAGCCACATGAGCGAGCCAGTGCTGAGAGTGATGGAAGCAGTTGTGGATGTGGATCCTGACAGTCTGTCTGTCAGTCAAGTCAGGACCCAGTTCCCAGTGTGGGACTCAATCCCAGAGAGGAGAGCTTCTGCACCAGGGTTTGTGGGATGATGGTGTTGAATGCTAAGGAGAGTAGGAAGAGAAGGCGGGGATTGTGTCTTGATGGGTTGGTTGTTCTGTGAGGGACCATGTGGATGATGGGTGCCTGGTATCAGTGATGGGTCGTGTTGTGCGATCAGTGTTCTTGATGTGTATGACCAGCCTCTCAAAGCACTTCATGACGACCATGAGAGCTATGGGCATGATGTTTAGGCCTGTCACTGTGGGACTTGGGACAGGGACAATTGGGTGGTCTTGGCAGGGGGACGGATGCCAGGACAGTGATGTGAAGAAGTGTCCGCCAACACAGCAGCTGTGTGAAGTCTCTCAGTACCCGCCCTGAGATGTTGTCGGGGCTGCAGCTTTGCGAGGATTGATTCTGAAGGGTCTTCCTCACGTCTGCAGTGGTCACACTGAGTGTGTCACCGGGTGGTGGTATAAGTCTGGTGCTGGGAGGAGGAATCGGGCGGGCGTAGAACCTGTTGAGTGTGTCTGGCAGGAGGGGTCCCTGGGGCACTGTGCGTCCTTGGTGTTGTAATCCGTGATGCACTTGATGCCTGCCACATGCGCCGAAGTCGTTTGGTGAAGTGACCCTGGATTTTCTTTGCGTATGTGGCTTTGGCCCTTGCAATGCCTGCAGTCAGTTCTTTCCTCGCCTCTCTGGCGCTGGTGCCTCACCTGCCCTGAACGCATGCGCCTGGCTTTCAGCAGAGCTCTGACCTCAGCATTCAGCCAGGGTTTCTGGTTGGGTAGCAGGTTAGTGTCTGGTGGTGGTGACATCATCAGTGCACTTAGAGATGAATCAGGAGAAGGTGTATTCCTCCACCAGCTCTCCCTCACATGTGGCTGCGTCCTGAAGATCTGCCAGTCTGTGCACTGAAAACAGTCTTGGAGCACAGAGACTGAGTCCCTGGGCCACAGTCTTCTTCTTGGCCTGGACCTCTCAACGAGCGGCGTATGTTGGGCGCCAGCAGTGGAGATGTGGGAAGGCCAAGGTGGGCGAGGAAGGGCTCTGTATGCACCGCGATGTTGCTGTACGCTGGACTGTTGTTTCACGTGTGGGATGGTGACGTGAGAAACTGGGCAGAGTGGTCAGGTTTCGTCGTTTCCACGAACGAATCCGCTCCTGCCTCAGTTGCAGCGATGATGGTGTTGTGCTGTGTAGTGCTTCGCATTAGCATTAGCACCGGGCGATGTAAACAATGGTGACGAACACCGCGGTAAACTCCGTGGCAGATAGTGCGGCCGACATCTCACAGTCATCAGTTCAATCGCGCCTGGACGGACTACGTCGCGGTTCGTGCTCCAGTTTCGTGGCGTGATCAGAGTCCTCCTCCCCGTGTTTTGCCGAGCGGTAGTCGCAGTCGCTCGAAGAGCTGTAGTCCGTCAATCTGGTAGGCTGAGTCCGGCATGTTGTTGTTAAGCCAGGTTTCCGTGAGGCAAAGAAACACAGTTCCTCATCTCCGTGAAAGCACTCAGCCTCAGGCGTAACAGGTCCACCTTGTTGTCAGAGAGCGGGCGTTGGCCAGAAAAAGTTGGAATCGGCGGTCTGTTAGCCTTTAGGGCTACAGCCTGCCCGCTTCTTTTTTTCACGAACTGTCGTCTCCTTTGCCTGCGTATCTGCTGTTGCTGCGGATGACTAGTTGTTGTCAGGAGCCGCCTTTCAGTGGATGAGTTGTGATCGCGCGAACTTCCTCTGGTGGCTAACAGTTCGGTTGTGCTGTACTTCACCTCGAGTTTTGCACTAAACTAGTGCCAAAGACGGCCTCAGAGGTTTTTAAAGTAGGCTTGGTCGGTCCTCGAGAGCTGCTGCACTGTCTTGCCATCTTGGATGTGACATCATGAGACGTCTGAAGTTACAGATGAAGTTCTGATAGAAAAGATAAATTTGAGCTGTCTTGAGCTAGAAGCGTTTCAGCTGAGCGTGAGGGTTGAGATGATAGATACAGGGCAGTCACCCAACGACACTCAGTTACCTCTGAATAGTGGAACACAAATGATGAAATGCAGATGAAATCTGGGGCCACCACAAATAAAAAACAAGAACAGAGTAAAGGGAGATCCAGACTGTGGATAGCTGCGGGTGAAGATTGAGGCTGAAGTGAATGTTTAATTGATCTGGAGGAACAACAGTCAAATCAAGTGCCCGAACCAGCTGCAAGATGGGTGAAAGGATGTCATGCATGCAGAGAGGCTGAGGTTGTTGATACATGCAGACAGTGTGTGGCGCAAGGCCACCTCCCGTGGCTGCAGGCAGAACAGGTTCAGTTTGTGGAAACCAGAGGGCTGCTGGCCGACCCACAGTAGCCCTCTTGGTCCCAAGTAAGTAGTGTGTCCCTGCAAAACATCTCACTTCCACTAGAACCCCAAGTGACCACACAGACACTCTCCCTGACATCCCACAGCCAAACAGCAGCGAGCCTAGCAGTGGCTCACCTAGTGGTTATGTGCACTCACAACGCCAGACCAAGCTCATCAGTCTCACTGGGAGAAGATGTCTGGTCCAGTGCCACTTAGACAACATACCAGTTGAGGCTCTATGGGACACTGGAGCTCAGGCAAGTCTCATCAACAATGACTGGCGAAACAATATCTCCCACACAGCACTGTCAGGCCTTTCTGAGCTTTTGAGGGCAGAACCACTGGTAGCATTAGCTGCAAATGGGAGTGCAATCCCATATGATGGGTGGGTTGAAACAGAGTTTTATCTGGACTGTGACCCATGCCCTGAAAAGACACTTTTAGTCCCCATGTTAGTATCCAGTGACTGCGTTGCAGAACAACCCATCATTGGATACAATGTGATTGAAGAAGTAGTGGGCAAATGGGGCAAGCAGCAGCCTAAAACACACAACATTCAGAAAATCAGCAGAATCTTCTCAGTGTCTGTGAAAACAGCTAAATCACTGTTAAAGATACTACAGACACCAGAGCCAAACCACAGTGTGGGGACAGTGCAGACAGGCAAGAGAATACGTCTGCTGCTGAACAATAACCACCATTTGTTCGTGCATGATGGAGCCCAGTTTGCAGGAGAGAGCCTGTTGTTTGTTCCCAGCGTTCCATCACAGCTGAGGGTCTTGTCATCCAAGAGGGATTGGTCACAGTCACAGAGGAAGATCCGTGTACATCCCAGTCCCAGTCGCCAACACCACCAAGCTCAACGTCACCTTGACACCTCGCACTATTCTGGGACACCTGGAAGAAATGGCAGTGTATCCTCTGGAGTCTCCTGACAAGGTACCAGAGTCAGAGACAGCTGAACAAAACACTGTGCAGCATCTTATTCAGCTGAATGAAGTAAGTACCCACCCACAGCACAGCCACAAGCCATCTCAGTGGGATTCTCCTGTTAAATTAGATCATCTTGGTGAGGACCAGCAGCAGGTTGTAAGACAGCTGTTAAGAGAGGAATGTCATGCTTTTACTTATGATGACAAGGACGTGGGATGCATTCCCAGCTTAAGCATGGGCATCACACTCCATGACACCACACCTCTTCGAAAAACCTACATATCAGTGCCAAAACTCCTGCACCAAGTGGTAAAGGAGTACCTCCAAGATCTCCTGAACCCTGCCTCCAGACAGAGCTCCACCACCTGTATCAAAACAAAGGGAAAAGGGTTAATACAAACCACAGGGGCAGACCACCACCCACCACACCTATCATTTGGACTCAGAGCCACCAGGATGCTCTTAACAAGTTGATTGGCTGCCTAACAGAACCCCTATTCTAGGCTATCCTGATTTCGCCAAGCCATTCATACTCCACTGAGATGCCTCACAAGGGGCCTGGGAGCTGTGTTATACCAGCAAACAGAAGGCAAGACGAAGGTGATTGCATATGGGTCACGGACGTTAACACCTCCTGAGAAAAACTACCATATGCATTCTGGAAAGCTGAAATTCTTGGCCTTAAAGTGGGCAATTTGTGGCGCTTCGAGATTACCTTTATTATGCCCCACATTTTGTTGTTTACACAGACAACAGCAAAACTGAATGCAAGGCCATTGTTGGTGGGTGAATTAGCTGACTTGTTGCAATGGACCTGGTAAGAAAATGCAGATGGATGGTCTGTCCAGGTTACCCCTCGACATCAACCAGTACGTGGCCCAGTGCACAGCAGAGGTTAAGCAAGATGTAATCAGGGCTGCCGTGGAGCGCAGTGTTCCAGAGAGAATGCCTTTGTGACACTGTAGTAAACAGTAAGTGCC
This sequence comes from Lutjanus erythropterus, assembly GCA_020091685.1. NCBI lineage: Eukaryota > Metazoa > Chordata > Actinopteri > Lutjaniformes > Lutjanidae > Lutjanus > Lutjanus erythropterus. Next base: position 7,551,035 of record CM034604.1, on the reverse strand, counting down.
AGTCTGCAAGATGCCCTTCTGCTGGGAAGTCTTTTCCCTGATGAAATCAGAAGTAAGTCAGGAGAAAGTGCTTGATGTCATTTCCTGCACCGTATGGGTCACTCTCCGAGGGTGAGCTGTTTCAGGAGACAGTATAGCAAATTAACACCTCCCCCCTGAACATTCAAACCTATTACAGGTGCACGATCACCTACCCTGTTTTTTCGACTGAGGCCGAACTAGCCTGATGGCGTTGCAAGCTGGCGTGTTGACCTTCATTCATAGAACCACGGTAGCATCCGTTCTCCGTTATATTCATATCAGTCAACTAAGGTCAGGCAGGAAGTGAAGTAACAAACCAAACAACCAGTTCACAGATTCATTTTTTAATGGAAAAACAGTTGTATGAAGGCCACCTGCTGTAGAAGAGAGCACTTTGTGCCACTGAAAAGGAAAACAATCAGGATTCAATTGATAAACAACACCGGGTGAACATCAACCCTGACCAAGATCCGATCATGACACACCACGGCTCACTTGGAGAACTGCAGACTGATGCTACATGAGCAGTTTGAGTGTAGAGGAGGCCTGCCCAACCAGGGTGTGGATGCCCAGAGAGTGTTCCCCTGGTGCCCAACTGCCACCACACTAGGTGGAACTCAACACCCACTAGGTGAAGGCTTCATGGCCTGGAGCCAACCCAGTGGAACCCAAGCGCTGCTTGATGAGCTTGCCTAGCCTAGCTCCCCACAGCAGACAAAAAGTTGGTCCGTCTGCCTAACTGGGCTTGAATGGGTGATGTATGCCCTCAAGGACCGGACAGGACAGATCAGGTGCAACCGAGCGCCTCTGCAGAATCATGAGGTGGAGGATGAAGGGCTCGAGAACCAAGGGCCTTAACACAAAGGATCGAGGGAGCACTTTGGGTAGAAGAGATTTGGCAGGAGAGAGATGGCTGAACCGTCTTCCCCCAACCGCAAACAACGGATGCACAGACAGGACATGCAGTTCAGAGAGTGTTTGAGGTCATGGCTGAGAACTGTTGAGAAAGCCTCAGCCCCACCTGCTAGAGGAGAGGCCTGAGACATGTGCAATGCTACGATGGGGATGGATATGGACCTGGGTGGCTTGGATACGCCAGCTTGTGAAGAACTGATGACTGTGGATGACTCACCGGCGTCAGCGGTCAGGATGGAACGCCCACATAGCCCCTCAAGGTGGATTCCGCCAGCCCTTCATCCAACAGAGACTGCAAAAACAAGAGGACACCCTGTGTCCCAGGAGAACTGGGTTCCAGCCCCTCCTTCACACCACGGCAAAACCTCTTCCACCTGCCAGCATACATTACCCTGGTAGAGGGAGCTCTGGCTGCCTGCAGGGTAGCCATAACAGCAGGGCTGAAACTGGTGGGCGGCTCCATTTGGGGCCAAACATGCAGCCTGAAAACACCCGGATCGGTTGCCAGAGCTGTCCCGAGCCTGTGACAGCATGTCGGCCTGACTGGGAGGCACCATGGGGTCCCGCCAGCAGCCTCTGCAAAGTTGCCATCTATGGCTGATGTGGCCAATCCGGGGCCACCAGCAGGACCCAGTCTCACTGCCTTATAGATGACAGAAGGCATGACAGACAAAGCATACGGAAAGGCAGGCACCTCAGGAAGCCATTGAACCTCTTCAGGTTTAAGATAGGAGAGGGCCGTCCTTCTTGGGAACCAAGAGTTGATGTTGACTAAAATTGCGGTCTTGCTGAGATGGGTGTTATTGCCCCCTTCTTCAGAAGGGCCAGACCTCTGTCGCAAGAGACTGACAACCTGCCATGTTGCGGGGTGGGGATCCGGAAAAGTGTGGTGGTCTGGTTCTGAACTGGAGTCTGTACCCTGACTCCAGTGTACTCAGCACCCAAGGGGTCAGCCACTGCCGGCAGAGGTCTGGGGCCACCAAGATGAGCGGTTCCACCATGGTCATGGTGAAAGGAACGCTGGCGAGCCTGATGGTGGGGGACCACGGGTGGACTGCGGTGCGGTAGGCGAGAAGAGCTGGCCAGGGACCCATGACTCCAGTGCAAGCGTGAGGCTAGCACATCCCCTCACAGTGTCAGCTCCTCTCCTACGACTGTTCCAAGCGCCTTGGGGGTGGACCAAAGACCTCCCCTGGCACTGGGGCGGCACAGCAATGCAGTCCTGGTCGGACAGATTGGATTGAGCCAGCCACAGTTGGCGGCGTGCCTGGACCATGGAGGCCATGACTGACCAAAGGCCTGGTGTGTACTGGTATATGTCAGCGGAGCATCTGCGGCGGCGATCACGCGCGCTCTCACCTCTCTGCCTGCCTGCTGACCAGCCTGCGCGGAGGTGATTACTGGAGAAAACCATCACCGTCTCGAGCATAGCCTGGCAAGCCAACTGCTGTCTCTGGACTGCGATGACAGCCCAGGTGTGGAATAAAGCCTCAGGTAGCGTCGACCTCCCGGCGCAGCGGCTCCTCTCAGCACAATCACAGTCAGCCACGGAGTAGCGTTCTCCTCACGGGAAAAGCTCCCGCAGCGCATAAGCATATCGGAAAATTCGAATTCGTCTTAATCTGAAACCAATACAATCACGCCACTCCAGGAGGAAAAAAAGAGGCTGGGTAGGTGATCGCGCACCTGTATTAATAGGCTCTGATTGCACCCAGCGGAGGTGTTAATTTGCTATACTGTCTCCTGAAACAGCTCACCCTCAGAGAGTGACCCATACAGTGATGTGTTGACCTTCATTCATAGAACCACGGTTACATCCGTAACCATCCGTTTTACTGTTGTTGGCTTCCCGTGGTTCTGCTATGAGAGGTCAATGCAGCAACAGTGTGCTGTCTGTTTTTAACCTTTTTTTTTTTATCAGGTTAGTGTGTTTGCATGAGAACTACATGAAAATTAATTATAAGGATATTTGAATGTATTTCTAGGGGCTGTGTGTAAGCTCACAGTTGTGTTTTAGTTAGTTTGTGCCTGTGGATTGTAATGTGTTAAGGTTAATTTGCTATACTGTCTCCTGAAACAGCTCACCCTCGGAGAAGTGACCCATACAGTGGCGTGTTGACCGAATATGAAATAGAACAGGAGTTCCAGACAACTGTCCAATGCCCTGCTGCCATCTACTGACACTTTTAGTTATTGCCCCAAAGGAAAGTCCATGAAGACTGAATAAAGGTCTTTTAAGACTTAAAAAAATTATCAGCAAGTGCTGGGATAATTATACAAAACTATTGACCCATATGGTAGGTAATAACATTCACAAATGTGACCACATCTTTTGTGTGTCACAATGGCACAAAGACAGGCACGCAGCATCCAGAACACAACCTGTCAGAGCACAAAGTCTGAAAGTAAGATGGAGAAAGGCCACCAAAACTCTGGCTATTGTGATGATGTGTTGGTTTCCTTTCTTTCTCTGTGTGCCCTGTGCTAAACTTCAGGCTATGATGAATATGCCCTCCCTCCAACTAAAAATTCTCATGTGTTTTTGGGACTAAAGGGTATTACCAGTGTTTTTGTAGATTGTTTTCCTACTGATGATCTTCTACAGATCTGTTGAAGGCTAAAGCAAATGTATGTATGGGTCCCAATTCTCAGAATGTTAAAGCCCAATTTTAATTGTGCTTTGTTTTGTTGTATAGTATGGGATAAAGTATTTTTTTAGATTGTTAGAGAAAAGATATATTCTGGAGGAAGTGATTCAGCAGTGCAACTGGGAGGAAGGTGTGTTAACTTTAATGTATCTGACGATGTGAACTGGAAAATGGACTTTAAATGTATTTCCCAATTGTATAACATATACTTTAACACACACCGTGAGTTTTGTTGCATAAACCTACACAAACTGTGACGATGAAGGTCACCTGAGTATTGATCTCTCCACAGAAGTCAGTGGGAAGAAATGATGTATCACGTGTGAAAAACTGGATTACTGGAAAGTGGCAGTGGTGTCCCTTGACCATGATATGCTAATAAGCCCAGAATAACAACTATGATCTAATATACTGCTCAGTTACACAGACTAAGAGCTCCCATCAGTACAGATACAAACTAAATCAGCATGATGTGAAACACACAGAACACTTAAGGCAACTTAAAATCTCTCTCTGCAGGAAACAAGAAATTATTATTTTTATTGATTTCAGGTATAATGTTGCAAATGTTACTTCACTATTAATGATCATTTATGCATGGTATCTAACATTTTTGTCAATGGGTCTGATGATGTTTTGTGGAGAAATCTCTCTGTTTTGCGTTTCAGCCAGAAGGAATCACAACCACTGAGACTTGTTTCTTATATATATTTATTGGCTTTTATCATTTCTTATCATATGTGGCAACATTCTTGTAATAATCTCCATTATTTACTTCAAACAGCTACACACTCCTACAAACGTCTTCATCCTGTCTCGCTATAGCTGACCTTCTTGTTGGGGTTTTAATTTTGCCATATAGCTTGATATGGATTATAATTAGCTCTTGTTCGGCCCTGGGCGATATGGATCAGTATCTGTGTGGATCTTCCGTTTGGAACTTGTGCTTTATTTCTGTTGACAGATATTATGCTGTGTGTCAGCCTCTGAGGTACAGAACTAAAATAAATATCTATGTTAGTGTGATCATGATCCTGTTGAGCTGGATTTTATCTGGATTTAGCTTATTCTTTCCAGTTTTTCCAGAAGGTTTTCTTTTTACATCCCAGCTATCATAATGTGTGGCTTCTACCTAAAAATTTTGACTGTGGCACAGAGACAGGCACGCAGCATCAGAAAACAACCTGTCAGAGCACAAAGTCTGAAAGTAAGATGGAGAGAAAGCGACTAAAACTCTGGCTATTGTGATGGGAGTTTTCTGATCTGTTGGACTCCGTACTTTATTTGTTGGACCTTAAATGTTTTCATTTCTAATATAATACCATCTCCTGTGTATTCTGCATTCAGGTGGCTTGGATGGTTCAATTCAGTGCTCAATCCTTTCATCTATGGTTTCTTTTACAGCTGGTTTCGATCAGCTTTCAGAATGATACTATCTGGGAAAATATTTCAAGGTGATTTTACTCATTCTAAGCTCTCTTGACTCATGACTTGCTGGTAATCATCACTAGTTTGGCTCTGAAGGTTTACATCTCTTTCTACTGCAGCTCATATAGAATTTACCACTGTACTATGCATAAAGTATCTGTATGTACAACTCAGTAAACAGATAGCAGTACATAGTAAACAATACATGCAATAATCTCAGTGCTTGTGATTGTAAATAATCACAGGATCTAATATCTCACATCAAATTTACACAACGGTACAAACAGGATTCCTTTAATCTGTAGACTGTGTGTACCTTTTCATTTATGCAGTCTTGATGATCAGTCTTCAGTCTGACTTTTCACATCTCACCTCTCCTGTGGCTTCATCAGTGATCAATCAATGTACCCACATTACAACATAATTGTTAAATGATTACATTTTACTGTAATGGAAAATTATGTGAAGCAGAAAGTTGTCATCAAAAACTACTTTAAACTCAAAACCTTTTATGTGTCAGTTCAGGCAGGACTGAATTATCCTTGTAGGACAGTGATATTCAACTTGCAGCCAGCAGGCTAAGTCTGGCCCTCAGTTGGGCTGTCGTGTGGCCCTCCGTCTATTTTCTCATTCACAATGGAAATCAAGTGATTGATACTGTTTTTCCCAGGAAGGAGGAACAGTAGAGGATAATTCTGACTGTAAAGAACTTAAGAAAAGATGAGCTATGGGTCTCTTAATGTTCATTCATTTCATCTGATAAGTATTGTTTTGTTAATATTTTTATTAACTGTCCTATGCTCTCAGTTGTTTTGCAAATGTGGGCCTGGGCAAAACAAGTATAATTAGTACGTGAAACTTTATTCAGCACAAATTAACATAGATTAATGTGACACATAAGCACAAGATAAACTATAGTGGGGACAGAGATGGACAGGGAGGTGAACCCATTCAGTCTAGCTGCAATGCCCAGCTCCACTGGCCCACCTGAGCCAGGTGAAGGAGCAGATACACAGCTGTCTGTCCTCTTCCTTTTTCCTTTCCCACCTAATCCTCATCTCCTCCTCCCATCCTCACTCCTCTGACCCACTATGAAACAATCAGAAATGAGTTTCTCAAGTTTGAAGTGAGCAAAATTATGCACAGATGTATCCAAACAGCACTGATAGAAGCACACAACTTTTTCTCTCCAGGTCAGGCCAGACTGGTGTGGTCAAATATAGTGTCTTGTACGTTTTATGTTATAGATCATAATTGATTAATCCTTGTTTTCTGGATCACAATAAACATGCAGATACAAACACTACAGCTGCTCCAGCTGTCATGCTGACTCATCTGATAAAGACGATCTGACAGCTGTGATCCTGTCCGTGTGCACTTTACTTTTACATTTATTAGGCTTTGTAATCAAAAAATTATTTCTTTTTCCTATTAGTGAGTCTATCCTTAAAGACACGCATGGTTATTTAACATTAATGAAAAGTGTTCTGTGATTGTAGAGGCGTATATGTGTGCCTCAGCCAAGCGCGAGACACATACAACTTTCCAATATTTGCACTTTATTGCTGATAGAAAACATGTTCAAACACTTTCTAATCCACACTCCGTGTGAGGAAGAGTGACCATAAATGAAGGTGTTTTGTGATTGTGAAGACGTGTGTGTATCAGCCAAACCCGTGGTGCTATCTTGTGCTGAAAGACCACAGACTTTGTTCTTCAACCAGGTTTTGGCTGGTCTACAGCACAAGTATTTTTACTCCAATGCAACGAGCTCAAGATAGCAAGCGTGCCGGGCCATGCCTTCTTTTGCCTTCATGTTTAGACGCTCACAGCCACACAGACCAAGCGCAAGAACACTTGCTATCTTGCAGACATGGCAAAAATAGCACTTGCGCTGGTGTAAGATAACAAAACCACTTGCCAGCATAAAATGGCTGCGCCGGGTGTCAGATAGAGATAGGATAGAGGTTAGAATATGAGATTGTTGTACTCAATGCCGGATTATATGTCACATGATAACTTTTCCACTACAGCACTCACCTCCATCATGATGACATTTTTTGAAAAACTATAGTTGTATTAACAACTATCCTCCCTGTTGTCATGAGACCTTTTTATAGAGATATTCATGCATTAAAGCAGTCATATAGGAAAGCTGAAGGAAGTTGGAGAAAATCAGACTATGGAACACTCTGCCCAGTTACCCCTGACATGTGAGCTCTGTTGGCACTTTTAAAACTCAAATGAAAACCGACTTGTTCAGGCAAGCTTTTAGTTCATGTAATACATTTCTACCCTGGTCTGTCGTTTTACTATCTGCATTTGTCTACCTATTTATTAGATCTTTATTTATTATCAATTTGTTTAATATTTTGTCTATTTTTCTCTTTCTTTGTGATTCTCTGTCTTTTTAATGCCACAGTGCTGCTTTTAATTATTTTGATTGTTTAATTGTTCACTCTGATTTAATATATTATTATAATTTTGTTTTTGTTTTTTAGTTATGTTGTTGTTTTTAATGCCGTGCGTGAAATGCTTGCGAAGAGTTCCATGTTATGTATGAAAGGTAATAATAATAATATAAATAAAGTTATTAATTTTATTCATCTGTTTCGACCTGAAATTGGACTCATTTTGACAATATGTAACACAATATGTATTCCTTTTTGTTTTGTTTTTGTTTTTCAAAATGATCAGAATGGAAGTCCGCTTAAAGGGTATGTAGTTTTGAGCAATTTATCACTGCTCAAAGTCTTTAGGTCTACCAGGTGATTAATTGAAGTTTTGTTGGATAATCCTGTCTGCTCCTCTTAAAGCACAATAATGAAGTGAAATTACAATTAAAAGTTTTGGAGGAAAGAGGTGGGGACAGACTGAAGCTTCCAGAGTAAGAAACACTGTAGCCACACTGATTTTGTCACTGGCAGGAGGGACGTCCTCCTCCTTTATGTTTCAAACGTTCAGTATAAAAATAGCACACACACGTCTTGCAGACATCAGCACAATGAATAAAGTTGCATCAGCGAGGCGTCTCATGGAGAGTGTTTGTTAATTGGGAATATGTCGTAGATACATCAGCATTTGCTCAAAAATGCCCTCCAGGCGATGTTTGGATGATGAATCAAAGCTGCACAGCACAGCCTCTCTTATTTATTTAGGTCAGATTTTTCAATTAGCAAATATCTTGCGACCTATGGTTGAAATTAACATGTATTTACTTAAAATGTGATTGGAATATGGCAAAATGACAATAAAACAATATGCTTGACCATCAAAATAGCTTCCTAATTTTGTGTGTGAATAAAATAAAGAGACGAATGATTCAAGTTAATGATCATGAATTTATTTCGGGCTGCATAGCCAAAAGAGCTCCTACAGAGAAGATAAACAGGACAGAGACAGAACAGATAAAAATATACAGGTGGCCAGTTGGAGAGCCTGCACAAACAGCACGGTCTAGATTGTTGGGAGACTTATGAGCCTGCAAGGGAAAGAAAAAGACAAAACACATGAGCCCAGATTGTTCAGTTAACTTATACTATATAATGCTATACCCATACTTCACAAATAAACGTACAAATATACACACCACGGCAGGAAAATGTCATTGTTTCTGGCCTTTCTGTCTGACCTTACAGAGCCACCGTGGTTGATAAGAGACCTATAGCTAATAGTATTAGCCCTATGCTCTTTAGCTATTAAAAGTGCTAAAAAGCACCACAGCAAGACCTCCAAGTAGCCCATGCTTATGCAGTGTCACAGGCAACACTGAATTAAGCACCAGCAAAAAGCATGAGTTGAAAATATGAACCGCAGCCCCGCCTTGACCTCGGATAGCTGCTGATCTCCAGCCAGCTCTACAGGAGAGGCAGAAGCAGAGTGGAGCTTTTACGTCGAATATACACATAAGTCATGATTCTCTTCAGATCCGATGTACATTACTTTGTGAAGAGACAGACATACAGAGACGGGGGAGGTATAGACAGGAGGGACATGACAGAAACAACTGGAGTCTCTTGCATTTTCCAGAGACGCTGCACTAAACTCAGACACATGTACACGTGAGGTGGATATTAACTTTGCTTTCGTTGCAAACACAACAATAGTCCGTAACAAGTACCAAACTATGAGAATTCTTACTCCGGGCAGTGTGTACTAATAGAGCAGTCCCAGAGCTTCCCTTCGTTAGCTGCAAGTTAACGCTAAAGTTAGCTCTGCAGCTGTAAAACACGAAGCCCATCAGCTACTAACAGCTAATGCTAACTAACGTTACCTGACCCTTTCCTGAATTCAACACTGATTTCTTGCCCAGATGGAGATTGTTCATGTGCTGGATATGTTGCAAAATTTTGCTGGTCGGGTCTGTGACTATGTCTGTGTGATAAGGAACTAACGTTTGCTAAGCTAGCTAGCCTGTTAGGAGTCAGCATCTGAGCTCTTCACCTGTGCTAGCACACGGTCGGGGCTTAGCAACTTATGCTGCTAAACCTCGACTTATGTTACTAACCCTGCATGTCATATTTAGAAAAAAGGCATTTTTATGTATATTTGCTTAAAGTGAACTTACCAACCCACAACTTTGAAATAGAGCACATAAACCGCCCTCTGGCTAACCATGTAAGTGCTACAGGCCCATACTTGTCAGACACATGGTTACATGTTAGGAGTTGAATGCACGAACTGTTGCCGACATTGGCAAGATGTATGCATGCTGTCTGGGTCATGTTGTTGCTAAACATACCTCTGTTTTTAACAGTGATATTCAAATATTCTGTGTAGCTGCAGTGTAACTAATTTCTCTTCAGTCTCATGTGCTTCTTCCCCAGATGTACATGGAGATTCCAAATTGCAAGCAATAAATAATAATTTTGCAATTAGAGACAAAGACAGATATTTAATTATGAATTATTATAATAGTTCATTGCAATTCATCTCACTGTAACTAAAGGCACTTGATGCCCCATCTAGTAGAACTATTGTTATTTAGGTTCCTCTTGTACTTATGAATCACATTGACCTGAATTAATGTGTGCTTAATCAAGTTGCCACATACTGATAGCTAACTAATACAAAAATGATGTACAGAGAATGAGTAAATGTGTGGTGTCAGTATGAACGTGGAGCTCATTTTTGCCTAGGAACCACTATAAAGATAATTCAGCCCTGCCTGAACTGAGGTCTTGAGATGAAATTCTAATTGATGGAAACTTGGCCTCAAAGAATTTTCCATTGCATTAAAATGTAATCATTCAACAACTATGTTGTAACGTGGGTGTGTGAGACACACACTGCAGTGTGGACAATATAAAAGGCCATGGTCATCATGGAACATAAAGGTTGACATTCTCTCTGTTTAGTCTTGGATTCACAGCATCTTCAGAAGTCTTAAAGCAGAGACAGAATGAAAACTTATTAACTTGCAAAAAAGTGATTCTACTGTAAAGGATGTTAAAGTGCACATCCATATATTTGTTATCTGAGAAGAGACAAAAGTAATCCACCATTCTTTACTTTAGCTATTTTTGTGCTGTGGAAACTAAAAGTTATCCTTCTTTATTATAATCTTCACAATACTGTGGACAATGTGGAATTTTTCAACTAATTTAGATGTTACAACAAATGAAGATCATTCGAGTCCTGCTGCTTTATTCAATATCATTGATTTCCATCTCAAGCCAAAACAAATGAGCACACTTTTCCCCAGTGATTTCTTCAACATAAAGTTGCCACCAAGTGCCAATATTTTTGACAAATTTTCCTGATTTTCATCACCCACAGAACATTCAGTTTTATGAATATATTAACATGGAATATGTCCAAACAAAGAACATTTTTGTTAGACAAAAAAACATTTTGTTCTAACTTTGTTCTATTCAGCATTCTGGGAATGTTACAGAACACAACGTTTCAGGAACATCACAAAATAACATTCTGGGAACATTACAGAATAAGGTTCTGTTGAGGTTGCGAGCATAGGATTCCAGGAACATTACTGGCATAAACTTCCAGGAACGTTAAGGTCATAACATGCGGAACGTTACGGAAATAACATTCTGGGAACATTACGGGCTGCGTTCCCAGAATGTTACTGGTATAACGTTCTGGGAATTTTATGGGCATAACATTCCGGAGAGTTACAGGCATAACGTTCTGGGAGCGTTGCGGAAATAATGTTCTGGGAACATTGCATAAGTAACATTCGATAGCGTTGAACAAATAGCGTTCCTTGAACATTGGAAATAACGTTCCTTGAACATTCGGAAATGACATTCAGGAAGCGTTATGGAAATAATGTTCGAGAATGATGCATAAATAACATTGCGGAAATGATGTTCAAGGAACATTACAGAAATAACATTCAGGGAAAGTTACAGGCATACCATATTGCAAATGTTGAGGAAATAACGTTCAGGAAACGTAATGGAAATAACATTATGGGAATGCTGCAGGCAAAGGTTACAGAATAAGGTTCTTGAAAGTTACGGGCATAATATCCTGGGAACATTACAGAAATAACGTTATAGGAAGTTATGGGCACAAAGTCAAGGAAAGTTGTGGGCATAAAGTTCTGGGAACTTTCTGGGAACATCATTGGTCAGGAACGTTAAGGAAATAACATTCCAGGAACCTAAAAATTCCAGTAAGGCGCCGAGGACTAATCCCATATACTGTTCAGTGACACAGACCAAGAGCTCCCATCAGTAGAGATGCACAAACCAAACAGACACAGTATGAAACACACAGAGCACTGAACTTAACTGAAAATCTCTCTACAGAAAACTAGAAGCTGTGAATTTTCTTTATGTAAGGCATGTTAATGCAATTCTTACTTCATTAACAATCATTTATGCGCGGAACTTGACAATGTCAACACAGGGATTTTAAATAAAAAGCATCATCAGACCTGTTTACAAAAATTTAACACAATGAAGTATTTATTTTTTGTATATTTGTTTTCCTTAATCATTTCTTATAATATGTAGGAACCTTCTTGTAATAACCTCCATCATTTACTTCAAACAGCTCCACACTCCTACAAACTTCCTCATCCTCTCTCTGTTGTAGCTGACCTGCTTGTTGGGATTTTATCTGTGCTCATGTTCTAATTGGAACTTGTGCTTTATTTCTGTTGACACCATTACTTGGTGAAATGATCACTAGTTTGGCTTTGAAATTTTACATCTCTTTTACTGCAAAGTGTGATATCCATGTCTGTTGGTGATACACCTACTTGCATAACTGGTTGAACACAATATAGATGTTGGTGTTTGTAAACCTATTTAACATATGTTTTATTGTGTTCATTCAGAGAGGCACAATATCCACCAGCGAGGTTAAGTATCTGTTAGATAATAAGACAGCTGAGCCATCCTGTTCCAGTTGGCCATCGCCACGCCTGCTCATTTCCAAATCTGACAACACACCTAAATTTTGCTCAGATTTCCTTACAATGTAAATAATGTGACAGTTCTCAGTTCTCCTCAAATGGATTGAATGAGAGGCTTGGATTGTATTCATACACCATAATGGTCTTTGGTTGGAAAAATATGCAGCAACCTTTCAGCACCTGATCAATACGGTTGTTGGAGGGCTGGAAGGTTGCGTGGTGTATTTGGTCAACTTTTCAAATGACTGGTCGAGCAATCTTGACCCAATTCAGCAGCTGTTTGTCCACTTGGCTCACACATTTGACAATTAATCTGGCCAAGTACAAGTTTGTAAATGTCACAATTATGTATTTGGATCTTGTAATGGTGCAAGGCAGAGTGTGTCCTGTGTCCTGTGCTAAACTTCAGGCTATTGATGAATATGCCTGCCTCCAACTAAAAAGTTTCTCATGTGTTTTTGGGACTAAAGGGTATTACCAGTGTTTTGTAGAATTTTTCTTACTGATGTTGCTCCTCTCACAGATCTGTTGAAGGCTAAGGCTAAATGTATGTGGTCCCCAGAAATTCTCAGTGTTAAAGCCCTTTGTAATGCTTCTGTTTTGGCTGTGCATCCATGGGATAAAGCATTTAACTTGAAGTAGATGCCAGTTAGAGAAAAGATATAGCACCTCTTTTCTGGAGGAATTGGGTGAATCAACAGTGCAACTGGGAAAGGAAGGTGTGTTAACTTTAATGTAACTGATTCGAGAAACTGGAAAATGGATTGTGGCATGTTGTATTTCCTAATTGTATAACATACATACTTTTTATGAGAGTTTTGTTGCGTAAACCTACACAAACTGTGACGATGAAGGTCACCTGAGTATTGATCTCTCCACAGAAGTCAGTGGGAAGAAATTATGTATCATGTGAAAAACTGGATTACTGAAAGTGGCAGTGGTGTCCCTTGACCATGATATGCTAATAAGCTCAGAATAACAACTCTGACCCAATATACTGCTCAGTGACACAGACCAAGAGCTCCCATCAGTACAGATACACAAACTAAATCAGCAAGATGTGAAACACACAGAACACTTAAAGCAACTTAAAATCTCTCTCTACAAAAAACAAATTATTAATGTTATTGATTTAAGTATAATGTTGCAAATGTTACTTCACTATTAATGATCATTTATGCATGGAACCTAACTTTTTGTCAACGGTCTGATGATGTATTTGAGGACAAATTTCTCTGTTTTGTGTTTAGCACAGGAGATGTCACCACGAAAACCACCACATATTTATTATATATATTGTGGTCTCTTTATCATTTCTTATCATATGCGGCAACATTCTTGTAATAATCTCCATTATTTACTTCAAACAGCTACACACTCCTACAAACTTCTTCATCCTATCTCTCGCTATAGCTGACCTTATTGTTGGGGTTTTACTTTTGCCTTTTGGCTTGATACCAACTACGATGAGCTCTTGTGCAGCCCTGGTCGGTATGGATCAGTATCTGTGTGCATCTTCGGTTTGAACTTGTGCTTCATTTCTGTTGACAGATATTTTGCTGTGTGTCAGCCTCTGAGATACAGAACTAAGATAAATGTCCATGTTACTGTGATCATGATCCTGTTGAGCTGGACTCTCTCTGGATTTAGCCTCTTAATTATAGGTTTACAAGATATTTTTGTTATTACCTCCCAGCTATCATAATGTGCCATCTACCTAAAGATTTTGTCAGTGGCACAGAAACAGGCACGCAGCATCCAGAACACAACCTGTCAGAGCACAAAGTCTGAAAGTAAGATGGAGAGAAAGGCCACCAAAACTCTGGCTATTGTGATGGGAGTTTTTCTGATCTGTTGGACTCCTTACTTTATTTGTTGGACCTTAAGTCTTTTCATTAATTACAACACACAATTTCCTGTGTATTCTGCATTTAAGTGGCTTGGATGGTTCAATTCAGTGCTCAATCCATTCATCTATGGTTTCTTTACAGCTGGTTTCGATCAGCTTTCAGAATGATCATTTCTGGGAAAATATTTCAAGGTGATTTTACTCATTCTAAGCTCTCTTGACTCATGACTTGCTGGTAATCATCACTAGTTTGGCTCTGAAGATTTACATCTCTTTCTGCAGCTCATATAAAATTTGTCACTGTACTATGCATAAAGTATCTGTATGTACAACTCAGTACACAGATATCAGTACACAGTAAACAGTACATACAATAATCTCAATGTTAATTTGTGTAAATAATCAAAGGATCCACATATCTCATTGTTTTACTCATTTCTTACTGTATGTATTCAGTCATAGATGCTGCATAATGAATCCAGTTTTGCCAGCATTAAAATGGTTCAAGCAATGAATGGTGGATTACTTTCTCTGTTTTGATAACAAATTTATGGATGTACAGTTTAGCATCATTTACAGTAGAATCACTTTTGTGTGCAGGTTCATAAGTTCTTATTTTGTCTCTGCTTTGACACTTGAAGAATGAAGATGCTGTAAATCCAAGACTAAGCAGAAAAATGTTCACTTTTATGGCCCACTATGATCATGTTGTGATCATTTGTGTTGTCAACACTGCAGTTTGTGTCTTAACAAGTCATTATTAGTAGATACTCGGCTTGCCTTTGTGACACAAAGAATCAAACTTACACAGCAGTACAAACAGGATTCCTTTAATCTGTAGACTGTGTGTACCTTTTCATTTCACACATTCTCAATTATCAGTCTTCAGTCTGACTTTTTCACATCTCACCTCTGCTGTGGTTTCATCAGTGACCAATCAATGTACCCACATTACAACATAATTGTTAAATGATTACATTTTACTGTAATGGAAAATTATGTGAGACAGAAAGTTGTCATCAAAAACTACTTTAAACTCAAAACCTTTTATGTGTCAGTTCAGGCAGGACTGAATTGTCCTTGTAGGACAGTGATATTCAACTTGCAGCCAGCAGGCCAAGTCTGGCCCTCCGTCTATTTTCTCATTCACAATGGAAATCAAGTGATCGATACTGTTTTTTTTCCCAGGAAGGAGGGACAGTAGAGGATAATTCAGAGATGGTGAGGTAGAGAAGGAGGTGAACCCATTCAATCTAGCCGCAAAACTGCCCAGCTCCACTGGCCCACCTGAGCCAGGCGGAGGAGCAGATACCGACTGTCTGTGCTCTTCCTTTTTCCTTTCCCACCTAATCCTCATCTCCTCCTCCCATCCTCACTCCTCTGACCCGCTTGAAACAATCAGAAATTAGTTTCTGCATAAAATTATGCACAGATGTATCCAAACAGCACTGATAAAGCACACACACTTTTTCTCCAGGTCAGGCCAGACTGGTGTGGTCAAATATAGTGTCTTGTATGTTTTATGTTATAGATCATAATTGATTAATCCTTGTTTTCTGGATCACAATAAACATGCAGATACAAACACTACAGCTGCTCCAGCTGTCATGCTGACTCATCAGATAAAGACGATCTGACAGCTGTGATCTGTCCGTGTGCACTTTACTTTTACATTTATTAGGCTTTGTAATCAAAAATTATTTATTTTTCCTTATTAGTGAGTTTATCTTAAATACACGCACGTGCGCACAGCTGTTTAACATTAATGAAAAGTGTTCTGTGATTGTGGAGATGTGTGTGCGCCTCAGCCAAGCGCGAGACACACCTAGCTTTTAACTTCAATATTTACATTTTATTGCTGATAGAAAATATGTTCAAATATCACTTTACTAACCCACACTCCCGTGTGAGGAAGAGAGTGACCATAAATGAAGGTGTTTTGTGATTGTGAAGACGATGTGTGTATCAGCCAAACCCGTCGGGTGCTATCTTGTGCTAAGACCACAGACTTTGTTTTTCAACCAGGTTTTGGCTGGTCTACAGCACAAGTGTTTTTTACTCCAATGCACCGAGCTCAAGATAGCAAACGTGCCGGGCCACGCTTTCTTTTTGCCTTCATGTTTAGATGCTCACAGCCACACAGATCCAGCGCGAGAACACTTGCTATCTTGCAGACATGGTAAAAATAGCACTTGCGCTGGTGTAAGATAGCAAAACCACTTGCGCCAGCAGCAAAATGGCTTTGCGCCGGGTGTCAGATAGAGACAGGATAGAGGTTAGAATAGGAGATTTTTGTACTCAATGCAGGATTATATGTCACATGATAACTTTTCCACTACAGCACTCACCTCCATCATGATGACATTTTTTGAAAAACTATAGTTGTATAAACAACTATCCTACCTGTTGTCATGAGACCTGTGGCATGTCTCCCCTTACCCTCCTTCAGCACCTGGACTCACCTGGCCACTATGCCACACTACAATTTGTTGACTTCAGCTGTGCCTTCAAGACCATCCAACACTACCAGATGATCAACAAGCACCACCATCTCAATGCCCCCCCCTCCTTTCATCCACTGGGTACACAGATTTCTCACTAACAGACCACAGGCTGTCAGGGTGGGCACCACTAATTCACCCACCATCATAAAGCCCCTTCCTGTGCACCCTCTACAAAAATGACTGCCTGAGCCCATCCCCCATCACACAGGGCTTCAAATATTCTGACGACACAGCCATACTTGCATGTCTCAAGGACAATAACTCTGTCACAGCCTATTAGTACTCCATCTCCCACTTCACTCACTGGTGCACAGAAAACCACTGTCTTCTGAATGTCACCAAAACCAAGGAAGTGCTCACCAACAACCGAAACATACCCTGCACCCTCCACAGCCACATCTCCATCAATGGTGAGCCAGTAGAGATGGTCAAGAACTTCAAATACCTTGGTATCACCCAAACTGAGTTTTGATAGTCACACCACTGACACCCATAAACGCTGCAAAAATAAGGGAGGCTCTCCTTGCGCACTACAGCTGGAGAACTGATGTGATACTCTCAACTTGCATGATTTTCTACCACTATCTGGAAACTGGCAGCCTCCTCCACCTCCCATCATATCATCCGGGTCCAGTGGATCTCCATCTCCCTTGGTGAATTTACCTGGGCGAATCTCTCGCTAAATGCCTTGCCGTTAAAAGCCGCACTTCATTCCAGCTCTGCAGGGCCATCACTCCGCCAACTCCTCTGTCTAGCCCCCATCCTCTGTTACCTCACCGAGGGCGAAATGTACATCTTTGCCGGCTGCTGCACATAACATGCTGGTTATCTGTGATTCAGTAATGAGGCACATCAGGAGAAGGTCAGCAGAGATATACTGTTTCCCACAGGCTAAGGTAGCAGACATCATGGGCAAGATTCCCAGCCTATTAGCCAAGCACACCTGTGCTAGGAATGTCATCTCCAGCCAGACCTCTGAAATATTATAACAGGATTTTAGCATGGTTCTCCACTTGCTGAATGGCTTGTGTAAAGCGTGTTTTTTTAATCTCCAGTCCCATACCTCCACTTGGCCAAAGTGTTGGTCATTTTAGTTGGATTCTTCGTGTTCACACAGTCTGCTTGCACAGTGCACAACATGGTTTTTATTGACAATTTTAACCTCTTCTGGAACTGTCAAGGTTTTTATTAAAAGGACTGCACTCAACAACTAACATGGCCTTACTTAATGTAAGATCATTCACCACAGCGTCCGTTATAATTAAAGATTTAACCCCTGACAAGTGTTTTGACTTCATATTTCTTGTTGAGACATGGCTTAGCTCTGATGGTGCTGCTGTCCTCATTGAAACTTGTCCACCAAATTACAGCTTTCTCCAGATTTGAGTACATTGCAGTTACTTTAAAGGTCCAGTGTATAATAATTACAGGAGTATATGTACATAAATGAGATATATATAAGTATGTTATTTATTATTATCAATCAACGTAAACTCATAATCTATATGTTCCCGTTACTTTAGAAATAGCCATTTATAGTTACATACGGTCGGGTCGACTTACGGAGATCATCATCCTGCGCCGTCTATGGCAGCACAGAGCGGACAAACTGCACTAACAGTGAGTCTTGGGAAGCCCATGGCGACCTTACGTAGACGCCGCATCGTAAACACGGAAGTAGACGGGGAGGATAGACGCGGGTGATCGCTGGCAGACCATTTAGCGTTGTGAACCTTGACCGGCACAGTTTTGACAAATGGAGGATCATACATACACTGTACCAGAACAAAAAGCAGCGGACAGTGAATCCCTGTCATCCAAGAAGCGGAGACGCGAAGAAAGTAAACGCAAGCATGACAGGAAACGGCAAAAACACGAATCAACATCGGCATAGTGTTTACACGATGGAAATCGCTGATGGAGGACAAATGTTTTCACAGTGACGCCGAGGTTGCCTGTTTTCTGCTGGACAGGTAATTCATCCTACACACATAATTGTAGTTTGTTGTGAGATAGCGTTCGCTCGCCATTTTGTCCGCTGACGGCCACCATACTCTTGGTGAGAGAGGGGCGGTGTCGGGGTAAATCCTTTTAGTTGCAATCTAAGGTTTGAACGCTAGATGCCACTGGAAATCACACACTTCTCCCTTAAATGCTGAGCCAATGACATTCGGTCTTACAGTATACTGCCCTCCAAAGCTGTGGACATGTTTTCTCTCCGAGTTTTCAGAACTTTTGTCTCTCATCATTACCAACTATGACAGAATAATTTTAAATGGTGATATTAATATCCATGTCCATAACATCTGAACCAAAGGCCAAAAAAATCCTCAATATCATGGACAGCCTTGAACTTAATCAGCATGTTACTGTGCTCTCCCACAGTCAGCAGTCAACATGGACAGAGAGACTAATGAAAATAAGTAAAAATAAATTCAAGTCCATTGCACTTTGCACTTTGAACTTGTGTTTCTGATCAGCATAAGACAGGGCCCTGATAATATGTCTGTTTTGAGACTTTCCTTTGCTATCTTGTGCTCAGTGCATTGGAGTAAAAACAACTTGCGCTTTAGACCAGCCAAAACCTGGTCGAAGCGCAGTCTGTGGTCTTTCAGCACAAGATAGCACCTGGCGGGCTTGGCCGAAACACACGCGTCTTCACAATCGCAAAACACCTTCATTTATGATCATTCTCTTCCTCACATGGGAGTGTGTATTAGTAAAGTGTTATTTATTATTTGAACATATTTTCTATCAGCAATAAAGTGCAAATATTGAAGTTAAAAGCTTTTGCGTGTGTCTCACGCTTGGCTGAGGCGCACACACATCTCCACAATCACAGAACACTTTTCATTAATGTTAAACAGCCATGCGCTCATGCATCTTTAAAGATGAACTCACTAATGAGGAAGAAGAAATTATTTTTTAATTAGAAAGCCACGGTTGGTATCACAGCTGTCAGATCGTGTTTATCAGATGAGTCAGCATGACAGCTGGAGCAGCTGTAGTGTTTGTGTCTGTGTGCTTAATGTGATCCAGAAAATCAAGAATTAATCAATTATGATCTATAACATACAATATGTACAAGACACTATCTTTGACCACACGAGTCCAGCCCAACTCGTTCTGATTGTTTCATAGTGGGTCAGAGGAGTAGGATTGGAGGAAGAGATGAGGATAAAGTCGGAGAGGAGAAGAAAGAGCTGCACGGACAGCCGTGTAACGGCTCCTCCATCTGGCTCAGATGGGCCAGCAGAGCCGGGCAGCTTCACAGTTAGACTTGGTTCACCTCACCTCTCTCCCCTGCTCCTCAGCCAGCAGAGCTGCATAATAATGATGATGATGATGATAATTAATTATGAAATACAACACAATTTCAAGGTGCTTCAGTGTGAAACATAACCAGTTACATATCTGCATGACATCTACAGTGCATCTATTGGATTGTTTTTTGCAGGTGTTAATGTAAAATAAACTATTTACACATGAAACTGTTTTGGAGACGTCCTGTTGTCTCCATATATTGCATGCTCTCGCGCTTTCACTTCTCGGACCAGGAGATCTGTCTCCTTGTTTTGAAAATATTTTCTCTTTGTTTCCTCCTGGTTAATCTGTCGTCATAATGCCTCCGCTTGCGCTGCTGGCTCACTTGCCTCTTAAAGGTGATGAGAGCTGACTTTCTGATTGGTTTATTGCATGTTCAGCCTAAACTTGCCTGTGAATTAATGAGGGTACTTAGGCACACCAGATAGTAGGTGTATCCCACTTCAGCTCTCCCCCATGCCATTGACAATTTAGCAGACATACTTTTGTCCTACACAGCTACAGATTTGATAATTATGGGCGATCTAAATCTTGACTGGGAAAAACAATATCAGACAAATTCAAACATATGTGCATTAATCTAAACTCCACATCCTCCTTGACAGACATTATTCTCAATATGCCTCAAAGATATTCATCTAGTGGAGGTTTGCCCC
This sequence comes from Lutjanus erythropterus, assembly GCA_020091685.1. Classification (NCBI taxonomy): domain Eukaryota; kingdom Metazoa; phylum Chordata; class Actinopteri; order Lutjaniformes; family Lutjanidae; genus Lutjanus; species Lutjanus erythropterus. Next base: position 7,530,303 of record CM034604.1, on the reverse strand, counting down.
AAGATTTTAGAGATCAGTGCCCTATTGCATGTATGAGAAATGTGAAATTACGTAGAACAAAGCCATGTGTCATATCCAAAAGATTTTCAGGACACTCAGAGGTTTCTGCATGACGTAAATATGTGTGATTTAGATAAAGTGCCTCTTATATCTGACCCAGACCTGGACCTCAATTTTTCCCCAGCTCTTTTAATTCTATTGCCAACAAACATGCTTCTTTCAGGAGATTACAGATTAAAGACAGGCAAACTGCCTGGTTCTCACTGGAACTATCGAAAGCAATTAACGAGAGGAATTCAGCTAGAAAAAAGCTAAAGGGCTAAAGCTAGAAAAACTGAGCCTGCATCAGCTGGGTTTTTGTTCAGGCAGCTGCGAAACAGATGCACTAGTATGGTCAGAAAACCTAAATCTTCCAGAATTTAACTGGATTACCAGCACTTGGGTCTAAGGAATTAAGATATAGACAAACAATCAAATCAATGAAGAATATTTCTGCCCCTGCACTTCCCCTTGAGCTACTGTCGGGCTGTGGTTCTATTAATGACAGAGTAAAAATCTGTAATGCTTTTAATTTGCGTTTTTATTAATGCAGGATACTTGTTTGATAGAATGAATCCAATAGATATCACCAGACCGAGACAGCAATATCACTTGATTATACTGACAATGTTTATATGCGCACCACTTCTACCACCCTATCATTCAACACTTCACTTTATTACTGGTGATGACTTCAGAACGCATCGTTGTAGGCATTGGCAGTGGTTGGCCATCCCTGGCTGCTAGGAGAAGGAAGCGTTTGCTTTTGTATGCATGTAAAGCATCATTTTAAAGCTGTCTAATTACTTGACATCCCTCATTACATGACATTCTAATCTATACCAGACAAGATCTCAGGATTGGTTAGTCCTTTAGGTGCCACTAGACAAATCTGAAATGGAAAAGGAAAAAAAAAAATGCTGCCTTTTGCTATTGTGTACCTAGCGCCTGGAATAAGTTCCAGGAGACTGCTAAGTTAAATGCCCTTGTTTTCTTGGGCACATTCAAAAATTTGATGAGCTTGATGTTGAGGTATGTGAATGTTTTACTTATGATGTAACATGTCCTTTAACAGAAATTACTGATTGATATGATAATATTAATGATGGGTGTTCAAGTACTGATGTTTTACTGCCTTTTTTTGGCTTGATTTTTTTTTTTTTTTGATTGCTTAATTGTTTTATTGTTCCATGATTGAAAAATGTATTGTATGTTACCAAAGCAACATTGAAAATAAAACCGTGATCTCAGTGGGTTTCCCTGGCTGAACAAGGGTTAAATAAATAAATCTTTTTTTCACACCTACATGCTCTCTCTTAGTTTGATTGTGTGTTTTGGTTTGATTTGATTACATGTAAATACATGATTTTGACTGTACTTTTCTCACGTGCTTCTTCTGCAGATGTACATGTAGGTAAATATTCCTTTGGAATAAGAGACAAAGACAGATATTGTGTCTGAGTATTACATTTCTCATCACCTTACCATAACTAGACACACTTTAACCTGAATCCAGTTGCAACATACTTACAGCTAAATATTACAGAGATGATGTACAGAGAATAGGTAGGTGTGTGACAGCTGAAGACTAATAATGTAAAGTGCATATGCTGGAAATATGAAAGTCTGCTTTGTACTGTTTTGTGAATTCAATCACAAAACACAAAAGGCAAGCTGAATATCCACTTCATGACTCAATGATGTTAAGACACACTAACAGCAGTGTGGACAACATAAATGACTCTAATCATCAAAGGCCATGAAAGTGGACATTTTCTCTGTTTAGTCTTGGATTCACAGCATCTTCATAACTGTCAAAGCAGAGAATAAGAATTTATTAACTTGCATAAAAAGTGGTTGTACTGTAGTGGATGCTTAAGTATATATTCATAAATGTGTTATCTAAAGACACTGAACAGGGAAAGACAGAGACAAAAGTAACCCACATTCTTTCACTTCAGCTGTTTTTGGACCATAAGATAAAAAGGTTACCTTTCTTGTGTGAGTCTTCATAATGTTGTGGACAATGTGCAACTTACTGCCAAAATGATTTTTACTGTAAATGAACAAGGTCTATTCATTATACTGTTTTATTTGATCTATTTCTTAATTCTGTTTCCACCTGCAGACATTAAATAAAAACTATTGTGAGAGAAAGATCATTTCAATATTAAGACAAAGATGAAGAAGAGATGTAGTCCTGCATTCATTATGCTGCATCTATAACTGAATGCATACAGAAACTAAGGTAAAAATGAGATATGTGTATCGTGCATTTATTTTTACACATTCATGTTGTGATTACCAGACAAAGTGTTTACAATACACCTCTATTTGTGCACTGAGTTGTACGTGTAGATACTCTATGCATGGTACAGTTACATTTTTTATATGTAACATGGGGGACAAAGACATGTAAGTCTGTGATTATTTACAGACACTAACATTGAGATTATGTACTGTTCACTATGTACTGCTATCTGTGTTCTGAGTTGTACATACAGATACTTTATGCATAGTACAGTGGCAAATTTTATATGATCTGCAGTAGAAAGAAATGTAAATTTTCAGAACCAAACTAGTGATGATTACAGCAAGTCATGAGTCAAGAGAGCTTAGAATGAGTAAAATCACCTTGAAATATTTTCCCACAAATGATCATTCTGAAAGCTGATCGAAACCAGCTGTAAAAGAAACCATAGATGAATGGATTGAGCATTGAATTTAACCATCCAAGATACCTAAATGGAAAAAATCCAGATGATATACTTAAAATGTCAAAATGGGAAAAGACCATATAAATAAAAAAAGGAGTCCAACAGAGCAGAAAAACTCCCATCACAATAGCCAGAGTTTTAGTCGCCTTTCTCTCCATCTTACTTTCAGACTTTGTGCTCTGACAGGTTGTGTTCTGGATGCTGCGTGCCTGTCTCTGTGCCACAATCAAAATCCTTAGGTAGATGATAGACATTATGATAGCTGGGAGGTAAAAACAAAAAAAATCTATTAAACCATTAAATGATAAGCTAATACTAGATACAGTCCAGCTCAGCAGGATCATGATCACAATAACATAGACATTCATTTTAGCTCTGTATGTCAGAGGCTGACACACAGCATAATATCTGTCAACAGAAATAAAGCACAAGTTCCAAACAGAACATGTGCACAGATAGAGATCAAATTCGTTTTGTAAGATACAAGATCTTACTATTGTCATCATCACTCCAAAAGGCATAATTAAAATCCCAATAAGCAGGTCAGTTACAGCGAGAGAGAGGATGAGGAAGTTTGTAGGAGTGTGAAGCTGTTTGAAATAAATTATAGAGGTTATTACAAGAATGTTGCCACATATTATAAAAAATGATAAAGAGACAACAAAGATATATGATAAATAAGTGGAGGTGGTGGCTGCTGTTGAAGTCAACACACTACAGACAACTTTCTCGTTAATAACATAATCAAACAAGATGGGTAAACCCACAGAAAAGTTAGTTTCCATGCATAAACATTTGCAACATGCTGTAAATCAATAAAGTTAATATTTTCTTATTTCCTGTAGAGAGAGATTTTCAGTTACAGTTAGTGCTCTGTGTGTTTCACACCATGCTGAATTGGTTTGTGCATCTGTACTGATGGGAGCTCTTGGTCTGTGACACTGAGCAGTATATTCAGATAAGTTATTCTTCGGGGGTTCATTAGCATATCATTGTCAAAGGAGTTTCTTAAAGGGGAACTCAAGTTAGTATTGAACTTCTGTCAACTTGGAGGACTCATGAGAGACAGATTGAAATAAGAAATCAGAGCAACACAGGCTGAGATACTCTGACTTTGAATTCTAAAAATGCCAAGTCATACCCATAATGCACCTCCATCCTCATCTGCTTAATCTGCGTACAAATGACAAAACTTTATACTTTCTAATTGTTATTCTATACAGCAAAGTACAATTTTGCATACATGTAATGCAGCAAGTTGTCCCATTAACTTGTGGGGAGAGAATGTCCATACTCTGGTGACCTTCATTGTCATGGTAACAAATTAAATGCTTACTTAATGTTGTCAAACAGACACAGTTTGGGTATGTTTTGGGAACCAAAGTGCCTGGTCAGGTTTTGAAAAAGATCATAGTTTCGGTGAAAACCAGTTTGTTAAACAAGTGGGAAATAAATTGAATATACCACAGTCCCACATTTTAAGATTCCTTCAGCTTCACATTCAAGAAACCTTCATATCCTGAATAGCCTGAGGAATCACCTGTGGAATGCATGTCTTCCTCTGAGCCTTCAAAAAAGGACAGCAATATCTTTTACTTATAATTTTTTAGCTAATTTGCAAAACATATCATTAGAGATTCTGATGTCAGCATGAATTGGGGAGTTTGGTGTTGCTGTGACAGCAGACCACTGGATAAGAAAGGGTCTTGTTGTCAAAGAAGATTGTCACAGTCTGTATTCTGTTGCCCTGCTCTCCCAATATTTTTCCACTCTCACACCTCTGCCTCACTGCACCTGGCGGCCACTCCCACCCAATCACCTCACTCCACTCACCTGCTGCCACAGCTGCAGTGCATCACCCAATCAGCCCAGAATATAAGCCACACACACTTTGCCAGATTGTAGTTCGCCCGCATACAAGGCTTTCCAATGTTCCTTACCTACCTGATCTCCCGTTGCCGACTCTGCCTGCCTCTGAACAGCCTACCTCGTCTGCTTCCTGGTAAACACACCAGTCTTCCATCCCCAACCATGAGTTCTGCCTCAGCATCTCTGAATTCTGTCTGCCCATGGCTGTGTGGTGTTTCTCTACACCGACACTTCAATGTGAGTGTGCAGCATGTGTTCCGGCTCCATGGACTCTCTCTTGATGTGGTGTCAGACCGGGACCCCCAGCTCACCTCGGTCTTCTGTGGGAGTTCTGCGGCCTACTTGGAGCCTTTGTCAGCCTGTCGCTTCTACCCACAGTCCAATGGCCATACTGAGTGTATGAACCAGGAAATGGAGATAGCGCTGCAGCGCATGGCCTTCCAGAATCCACCCACAAAACCCTGCCCAGCTCTGCCACAGGACTGCCCTTCCTACCAGTTCGGCCACAGGGTCTGGCTACCTCTTCAGGTGGAGTCCGAAAAGTTGGCTCCCAGGACCATCGGCCCCTTCAAGGTGGAGATGGTCATCAACCCTGCTGCGGTGAGGCTGAAGCTCCCTTGGTCTCCAGCGTCAAGCTGGTATGGGAGAGCCCTCTGGTGCCAGCTGCAGTGCCACCTCCTCCTCCTTGCTGCAGGCTGTCAGCTTTGTCAGTCCATCTGTAAGGGAAATGTCTGATTGGGTCACTGACTTGAAGTAAAGTATTTTTTCTTTATCAGAACATTAAGGCACAAAGCCACCTCCAGACGTACTACTCCCTCTAACAGGTCGTGGAGCAAGTCTGGTGGATACCCTGACAAAATGTTAAAGTATCTCAATGTATTAGTTAAGGCACACTGTCTTTTCACACCGAAGCAGTGAGTGAGGGCGAGACTTTCTAAAGCAGCTTGTAATGAAGAGAATGTTCCTGTTTTGTTCTTGCTCAGAAGGATCCAGTTCTTACTTCTTTTTTTCTGAAACTCCGACAGCTCTACCAAACAAAATCTGCAGACATGAGATCCAGAAAAGCTTTCCAAAAAGCCACCAATTGAATGGGCACCTAAATTGTCCACTACTACACAAACTATTGTGCCTTTGATTTTCTTTCCAAACTCAGGAATAAAGAGCCCTTCCTCTTCCAACTGGACAAGGTCTTTTAAAAGTGGCTCAAGAACTGCCTCATAACCAAACTTCTTTACATCTACAGCCTTGCACAGCACAGCTAAATAAATTGACTTCAGTGTAGAGTGAAACTGTGGTGGAACGTTTGCCAATACCCAGTGCACTGCAGTAATCTTGTGTTTTTTTCGGGATGTTCCCAAGGGACTGCAAACCTCAAAATCGTCATTGTAGAGAATGAGAGGATGTCTTCAGTGGAGAAAAGTGCATTTTTCTTGAAATGTGTTCTATTATGAAATGACTCGTAACCACCTTTGTGAGTAGTGTATGAAAAGTTGAAAGCTTTCCCCTGTATGTCTTTCAGGCTTAATATCTGTGACAATGACTGAAGAATGGGAATATATTGTAATGTTTGACCTTCCTTTTTGTCCAGAATGTATTCAACAGGCTCAACTACATGAAATTTCTTCTTAAAAAAGAAGCTATGTGATGTCGTCCGTGTAGAGGAGGTGACTGATGGTTGCTCCACTTTGGAACCGGTATCTGTAGCCACTCTTTGAGATGATCTGACTGAGGAGATTCAGGTCTATGCAGAACAGCAGGGGGGGCAATGCGTCACCTTGGTATATGCAGCACTTGATGGTAACTTGTGCAACTGGCTTAGAGTTGGCCTCTAGAGTTGTTTTCCACAGTTCTTAGTGTCCTGTTGATGTTATACATTTCCAAGCATTCCAGTATCCATGTGTAAGGCATTGAATCATAGGCTTTCTAATAATCAATCCAGGCAGTGCACAAGTTGGTCTGTCTGGTCTTCCAGTCTTGGGTGACTGCTCTGTTGACCAGTAGCTGGTGCTCAGCTCCCCTGGTATTGCTACCAGTTCCTTTCAAGGCCCTACTCATGTATTGGGCCATGTGCCCACTCATCTTAGCCGCTATGATGCTTGACAGGAGCTTCCATGTTTTTCCATTTTTTCCATGAATTCACTGAAGACCTTTCCATTTCTTGTGGAGCCAACCAGGTTGTCCTGCATGGTCTTCTCCCTCCAGACAGCAAACAGGGCTTGGGTCTATTTTAGGTACATTTTGGGAGTGGCTCGGTGCAGCTTGACACATTTGAAAGAGATAATGGAAATGCAGTTCAGTGCAGTTTGGCTCGGTGTGGGTCAAAAGGGCCACTGGAAAAGGCCCATAGCTTCCTGTCTGTAATCTTGGTTTGCTAGCTTCCACCCAGCCTGCTAGCAACCAGTTTTCTACTCAGCCTGCACTCCAGTCAAATAGACTTGGGTTTGTGAGCCAGAAGACTGCCAGTCCTGAGCTGGCTATAGCATTCTGCCTAATATCCTGAGTTGGATAGCCATCAGCCTGCTAGCCTCCAGCTTGTCCCTCTTCCTGAGTTGACTAGCTTCCAGTCTAGTTTCCTTCTTCACTGATTCCTTGGAGTCTCCTGTGTGGTGAATAGCTTTCAAGACAGTTCACACAAAATCATGAGGTTCCAAACAATGCTGAGAGCCCCTGATGTCCATATTGTCCAGGTCCGTGGTCTCCTTTCTGCTAGACCTTGCACTAACACCAGACAGCAACCAGACTGATAGCCTACAGCCAGTCCACTGACACATGGCCATTTCATTCCCTACCTGATCCTTCCCTGGACATACCATCCTGGAGGCCTTCCAGAAGGAAGCATGGCACTCACTGACGTCATGCCTCTCAAAGTGTCAGTATCACAACATCCCAGAGTCTCAACTGCCAACATGCTGCAGGACCAGTTCAGCTTAAGGCAGCTTGAGCAGAGAAATCAAGTGGGCCATCTTACTGAACCAGTCCACCATGGTCAACTACCCAGCATCCTGGGGTCCTCACCTTCCTAGTATCCTAAAGTCTCAGCTGCCTAGTGTCCTGGAGGTTGCACTGCCTAGTAACTGACTATTTTTGTTGCTGTTGCCCAGTACCTCCTGTTCCTGCTGCAGCCACAACCTGGTCCAGTTCTCTCCTCTTCTGGCTTGGCTGCAATTTATCCATTTCAAACTGATTCACTGTCCAAAAATGCTGAAAATCACAGCTGTTTTATTTTATAAATGCACTTTTGATGAGCAATAGCAGTAAAGCTAAGCTTACTTACAAAGTTGTTCAAAACATGGGAATAAATATTACCAACCTAACAAAAAACAAATACTTGCATATTTTCCAATACGTATCTCCTTTCAAAGTGTCACCTATAGTCATGTGTTTTAGTAATGGCAAGAATGGTATCGCTAATCCAAACAGCTGAAATGGGCTCACACTTATGGAGGTCTGGAAGGAGCTCAGGGTTGAAACGAGCTATCAATAATGATAAATCATGATCAATAATGGATTTCATTAAAGCGAGGGTAGGTAACATTGTTTTGGTGTCACTGAGAAATAATTTCATAACAACCTGCAGCATCTTGTAAATCAATTCTGTCTGAGACAGAACTAGACTTCTGCACCTCCTCTTGGCTCTGTTTTCAGCTGGCCTGTAACAAAAGACTTAAACCAATCACAGATCACCTATAGACCAGGCGTTCCTATTGGCTGTTCCACTAGTGCAGCTGCACGTGCACATTCCTTCAGTGAAGCCCTGAATCAATGGCAGAAACTCATGCAGGAAAAGTCACTATAAAACAGAATCATCAAAAAGAGAATCTTCAAAAGAGGCCAGCTAATGTGCAATATGCTTGGCCCAGGAGTTTGTCAGCTCACCCAGCTAGTTTTGACTTTACCTTCAATTATGTTCAGTGGCGCCTACAGTGGGGCTTTTGCTGAGGGCCATGTGGAACTGAGACAGAGAGCTGACAGACACCTGCTCAGAGCTGGAGAGCTCTGGAAGAGAGGGTTTCTGTCTGTACGCTGAGTGCTTGTCTCTACCATCAATAGCAAGTCCTGATTTGTCTTTTGAGCAGTAGAAGGAGTTGCTCCTGTTTCGGATGAAATTGGACAGGAAAGGGAGGTTGTAGTGGAAAGAGCGTGACAGGGTATGGAGTACAGAAGACAAGACAGTGAGGGTAAGTTTGCGCCCGATGTCCTGCTGACTGATGTTTCTTCTGTTCCAAGACACAATGAGTCATTTAAAGTTTGCTCGTGATTTGTCTACTCATTTTGATCATTGGTGTACTGCTGCGTAGGTTGACGCTTAACTCTTCTGGGGTAGTTTAAAAACAGGGAGGGAGTGATGAGAAAATTATTTGGGTCGTGTAGTGGGGCAAGGCATTGTGTGTGTCCAGTGCACATGAAAGTGCAGGCACTTGATGAATATGCCCCGCCTCCAACTAAAAAGACATTCATGCAAGCAGAATACATGTAAAGTCACTGTAAAGAAGGGCAAAGCAAATGATGCAATTACATGAAATTTCTGTTTTCGTGCAAATTGAAAATATTCAACTTCAGTGAAAATTTTGTATGCAGCAGAGGCGCAGAGCCAGCAGAGAGCTGCTGAGGTCTGGGGAGAACTGCAAAAGAGAGCTGGGGGAAGACTAGTGCCTCTGGAGGAATAAACAAATTTTTGCTGTACTGCAGACTCGCTTACTGCGGGAGGAGAGCTCAGTTTGTTTTACAAACTTTTGGAATTAAAAAAGTGGATTAATCTTCATTGCTGCTTCTTAACCTGCACCAACCTCGCGCAACTGTTACATCATGGACGTACAGAGAGGAAAAAGAAGAGAGACTAGAGGATCCTAACAGAACCAGATTCTGGTGAGTACAGAGTTCAGTCAGAGACGGCTCACTAGATTTTAGCTAGTTGCTCATTAGCTTGTGACTGGATGTTTGGGGTGAATTATCACACTTTAGTAACGGAAATAACTACAAATGTTCTCCGAATGATCTGGCAGTCAAAGGTGTGTGAGTAACCTACCCAAAGTGTGACTATTTCACAGCCTCAACATTTATTTTTGTCACTATGATAATAAATGTCACCTGACTGTGGATTTTTTGTCCTCATAAGTTAATGGGAAGAACTGGTGTATCATATGTAGACAAAACTGTACTTAGGCATATGCAGTCAATGCAGTGTTTTTGAGTGTAAAGGATGGAGATGTATTATGGAAACGACCCGGCATTTTCAGTAACTAAAACTCCAGACATCTTGACCTCTGTTGCTCAGGTTTCTTATTTTAATCTCTCTCTTATGAGTCCTAAAAATTCACAGAAGTGCAATAATAAATTGTGCGACCTTGAGAACCCCATTGAGAGGGTCACCTGACCATGATATGCTAATCAGCTCTAAAGAATAACTGATCCAATATACTGCTCAGTGACACAGACCAAGAGCTCCCATCAGTACAGATGCACAAACCAAACAGGCACAGTGTGAAACACACAGAGCACTAAAATTAACAGAAAATCTTTCTCAACAGGAAAGAAGAGGCTCAGCATTTTTTTTTTTATTTAAGGCATGTTATTTCAAATGTTACTTCACTATTAATGATCACTTAATCATGGAATCTAACTTTTCTGTCAACAGCTCTGATCATGTTTTTGAGGAGGAAATTCTCTGTTTTATACCACTAGATTTATCTGACACAAAAGCAGCCACTGCCTCCATTTATTTAACATACATTTTTGTTTTCTCTTTATCATTTCTTATAATATGTGGGAACCTTCTTGTAATAACCTCCATCATTTACTTCAAACAGCTCCACACTCCTACAAACTTCCTCATCCTCTCTCTTGCTGTAGCTGACCTGCTTGTTGGGGTTTTACTTCTGCTTTTTGTGGTGTTACCAAACACAGATATCTTTTGTCTCGTACTATTATTTTTTGAGCTCTATCTGTGCGCATGTTCTGTTTGGAACTTGTGCTTTATTTCTGTTGACAGATATTATGCTGTGTGTCAGCCTCTGAGGTACAAAACTAAAATAAATGTCCGTGTTAGTGTGATCATGATCCTGGTGAGCTGGGCTGTATCTTTCTTTGCATCTCAAACATAGTTATACAATTTATGTTTTGTTTTACCTCCCAGCTACCATAATGTGTGTCATCTACCTAAAGATTTTGATTGTGGCACAGAGACAGGCACGCAGCATCCAGAACACAACCTGTCAGAGCACAAAGTCTGAAAGTAAGATGGAGAGAAAGGCGACTAAAACTCTGGCTATTGTGATGGGAGTTTTTCTGATCTGTTGACTTTCTTTATTTCTTTGAGCATGATCTTGAATTACCATGTACCAATGACTATGCATTTCACATTTAAGTGTCTTGGATGGTTCAATTCAGTGCTCAATCCATTCATCTATGGTTTCTTTTACAGCTGGTTTCGGTCAGCTTTCAGAATGATCATTTCTGGGAAAATATTTCAAGGTGATTTTACTCATTCTAAGCTCTCTTGACTCATGACTTGCTGGTAATCATCACTAGTTTGGCTCTGAAGATTTACATCTCTTTCTACTGCAGCTCATATAAAATTTACCACTGTACTATGCATAAAGTATCTGTATGTACAACTCAGTACACAGATAGCAGTACATAGTAAACAGTACATACAATAATGTCAATTTGTGTGTCTATAAATTGTCACAGGATCCACATATCTCATTGATTTACTCATTTCTTACTGCATGTTAACAGTCAGATGTTGCCTAATGAATGCAGCTCTGAACTTCTCTCTGATTAAAACTTAAGGAATCATTTAAAGTTGTTTTTGGTTTTACAGCAGTTTTCAGGCAGTGCCTTCATCAGTTGTTTTGGCTTCAGATGAAAAGACAAAAGACGTAGAATTAGACTTAAAATTTATGGATGTTCACTTTGGAATCTGTTACAGTAGAATCACTTTTTTGTGCAACAGCAAATGTCCACTTTTATGGCCCATGATGACTATGATCATTCATGTTGTCCACACTGCAGTTTGTGTCAACAACAATGAGTCATTATTAGTGGACACAATATATCAAAGTAACAAAACAGTACAAGCAGGTTTTTTTTTAAATGTGAAGACTGTATACATGTTTTCATTTCATTCATTCTCAGTTATCAGTCTTATTTCTAAACCTCTCACCTCTGCTGTGGTTTAATCAGTGAGTGATAAGTGGCCCTCTGACTGTTTTGTCATTCACAATGAAGATCAATTGATTGACAGTTTTTCCCAGGAAGGAGGGACAGATATGCCAGTTTTGGATGATGGTCTAAATTAGACTGTTAGTAACAAAAAGAAGGCTGATTTGCATGATGTGAAAAGTGTAATTATTAGCTGGAAGAGCAAAAGTTACACAGAAATGAGGATAATTCTGATCTCATAAATGTGTATTACATCCTGAAAGAGGTTAAATATGCTGCTCTTTCTGTTCCTGGCAGGATGGAAGAGGTTCCAGTTATGTTTAATGTTGTAACCTGTTTGAAATGTTACCAAAGTACAACTAAAATGAAGTTGCAGTTTTTAAATGCAGAAAAACATCTGATTTAACATCTTTCAATCCTTGCACAAAGTTAATTCAGTTAATAAGTTAGGTTAATTAATCAGTTAATATGGAAATAAAGAATTTCAAAGAAATAAGAGTTATGGTCCTTTTTCTGTTCATTCATTTTATCTGATAAGTAGTATTATTATTAATGTTTGTTTATTAACTGGCCCCTGGTCTCCTGTCATTTTACCAAAGTGGCCCCTGGGCAAAACAGGTTGACAAAAATAAGCTTTACGCTCATACTGACCCCAGTTACTTACCCAGTCACTGTGCATCAGTATTATTTAGCAATTAGTGTGGGGCAAATTAATTTAGATTAATGTGACATGTAAGCACAAGATAAACTGAAATAATGAAGGCTCTACAAGGGTTAGGGTTAGGGTCGTGGTAAACAGAAAACCTGTTTATGAAAGAGAGAAAAACTCAACACCTCTCCAGGCTTTTATTTTGATCATTACAGTTTCACAGCACTCACTCTTAGGTTATTCTTCATCATGCATAAACTTTATTTTGTTTTGGCAGATATAAGCACATCAGCATTTTAACACAACAACTCCACTAACATGAAGTAATGATGAGGTTTCAACTTAAAGCCCCAGTACTTTCTGCTAATTGTTGTGCTGAAAAAATGGATTACATATTAATATAATTAATATTGTTAAAATGAGTATAATTTCAGACAAAAACAGATTAGGGATTTCTGGCTTCACCTACTACCAACGTGCATGGAGAATAGTGAGTTAAAACCTTAATTTGTCTAGTACACAGCTATGCCATGTACATAACCTTTACATTTAAGTGGGTACTCGTGCAACATGTCTTTCCAAAAGGTAAAACCAAGAAACAAACAACGAATTACAAAATCTGGGCAAGTTACAAATGAATCCTCATCTGACTCCACTCATTGATAAAACTCAGTCTTGGTCTGAAATGACAGATCTCTGGTGCAATGTATTTCAAGCGAGGTGGATGTCCTAAACATTCACATTTTCTGTCACGATTTGAGTTAGCATGCAAATCAATATCAGGGTATCAAAATGGTCACTGAAAGGTCAATGAAAGCATTTATGTTCAAAGCTAAAATAAACATCCCCTCACACTACCCAAACCCAAAAAGCCTTGTGTCTTACAGACATGGCTGCTCTTATATATATACGGTCAACCTCTCTTTCTTCCATCCAAAAACCTGCCATTACTGACAGTCTGTAACTGGCTTGTGTGGCTGATTTTGTCATGAGTTAACCATCCAGCCCACTAGCATCCTGTCTGTAACCTTGGCTCGCTAGCATCCAACCAGCTAGCCTCCACCTAGCCTCCTGGCAACCAGTCTTCTACTCAGCCTGCAGTCCTGAGCCAGTTATAGCATTCTACTATGAGTCGCCTAGCCACCCGGTTGCTATTCTCCTGCCAGCTCCATCTCCTGAGTCGACTAGCCATAGGCCTGCTAGCCTCAAGTCTGTCCCTGTTCCCAACCTGACTAGCACTTGCACACCATCACACCATGCACACCCAGCTCAGACAGTGTCCATGTGCACATGAATGAGGCTCCAAGCTAAAGATCTGCAGTGACAATTTAGGCTAAAAACATGGATAAATACATTTTTTTTTTATTCAGGTTAGCATGTCGGTGCTGTAGGAGACTTGGATTTCACCAGATCGAGCAGTATGGAGGCATTTCACGTTTTCATTCTGTTGTTTTTTTTCAGTTTGAAAACTGGTCACCATTCACACCCACTGTTTCTGAGATTCTGCCACACTGTTCTCCTGTGAAACTCCACTAGTGTTTTGTGCTCTTAAATTTGAAAAATGCAGCAAAGTTTCAGCACCCGATGAATATGGTTGTTGGGGGTCTGTAAGGTTGCCTGGTGTACTTGGATGATGTAGTCAACTTTTCAGATGACTGGTAGAGCCATCTTGTTTGAGTTTGTAAATCCCACAGTTACGTATTTGGGTCATGTAGTGGGGAAAGGCAGAGTGTGTCCTGTGCATGCAAAAGTTCAGGCTATTGATGAATGTGCCCCTCCTCCAACTACTAATGGACCAATGGGGTATTACCAATGTTTTTGTAGAGTTTTTTTCTACTGTTGTTGCTCCTCTCACAGATCTGTTGAAGGCTTAAGCTAAATATATGGTGTCCCCAGGATGTCAGAAGGCTTTTGAGAGTGTTAAAGCCCTGATATGTAATGCTCCTGTTTTTGCTGCGCCTCCAAGGATTAAAGCATTTAACTCAAGGTAGATGCCAGTTATACATACATGTCAGTATCCAGGCCACTGCACCAGGATATGAACGGCTACCTCTATAACTTAGTAGCATAGGGCTGGGTGAAGAAGTGTAACTCCTCATATTCTTCACCTGTTGTGTGTGTTCTTAACTCTTACACCAAACCTTACCACATCCGACTTCATGCACCTGGTCAATGCACGTCCATGTGAGTGCACGCAAATTAATGATTGTTGCCAAATAACACAGCGGTGCTGTATCAAAAGCAATGTGGTGTGGCGGTGCGGGGGGATGCGGAAGAATCACAGGTTGTTGCGACAACACCAACCAGGGGAATTTCACCCCTGGGAAGTACTGGTATATAAATTATCTAATGATTCATCCAACAATTATTAAGGCACACAGGTTCAATATCACAATAGCAGGAGACGTATTCCAATAATACAGTAATTTTATTTAATCACAAAAAAAAAAAAAACAATTGATAATGATTAAAATATCTAAGTCACCAGGGCTTAAGGGTGAAGGCAGGTGCACTATCTAAGGGTAAGGGGGTCAGGCTGGCTTACCAATGGCGGCAGGGGACAAACACAAAAAGGGGAAGGGTCCTAAAATAATCCCACATCCGTGACACAGCACACCAACCAAAAAGGGACTTGTGAAACCACCACCAGGGGATTGGACTGCCGCCAAGGTTCGCCATACCTGGAGGAAACAGAAATAAAACAATTAGTACTCCTGCCGATGAAGGACTAGCAGTGCCTGGTGACCAGACAGCTAAAATATGGTCATGCATAAAACTCATTCACTCACACACTCACTCTGGACCATAACTCAAAACAGAAACCAAATTCCAAAAGAAAACCAAATCCAAATGAAATATATACTAATCTACTCAACAGAAATACAATTAACATAAGTTTCATTAATTAACTCATCCAATCAAAAATACACATTAAAATACATTATATGATATACAATATTGGCTGCAGTTTGTGGCCCTAACAAGCAGTTGAGTGTCTGCAGGCAGCTATGGTTCTGCCTTCACGGGTCTGACAACAACCCGTGTTAACTTGCTCTGATTCACACCAGGGCCCCGGAAGAGGGGGAGAGCCTAGCAGAGCCGAGTAGAGCCGAATGGAACCAAAACACACCCGAACAGAGCCGAACAGAGAGCCAAGTAGAGTCTAACCGAACTAAAGAAGAAGAGCCAAGACAGTCTAGTAGAACTGAGTAGAGCCGAGACAGCAGTTCATCGGAGGGGAGTGGTGGCAATCAATAATAATCACCCCACATAATTACTCTTTATTATTATTAATGTGATAATTACCCTTAATATGCTGAACTATACATACCGTTTATGTGAGGCGCAGCATGGCAACATGCAGGTGGAGGAGAGCCACCAAAAGCCGCAACACAATACACTGCAGCAAACATGCAAAACAATCAACCAGGGCCCAAATGACAAGCAAGGTCATAAGGCGGACAACATCGGCTTACCATGCAGGCACCAGAGACAACCCACAGCACGCCGAGCGGAGCGACCCATCTCCTGGCGTCTCAGCAATCAGCTGCGCAACGGAATGGAAACAGCTGTCACCAAATGCGCACTGCGCGCATAAACAAGGGGTACTGGCAAAGCGCATTACCTGTTCAAGTGGTTTATGCAGTGCGGACAAATATTGCCAGGCCACAGACCTGCTCCACCAGGTTGCAGCCACCTCCATGAGAAGATCTCTGAGCGGAAGGAAAGAGAAAGAGGTGAGGCCGCCCACCAGGATATATAGATGCATCAGCACCAGGTGCCACCCCGCAGCCACAGCACTGGTAAACTTGGCACAATGCCATGCAGTAGCCAGGAGGGAGTGTTTTCAGTGATGGCATTCTCTACAGAACAACCACAGCCCACAAACAGTTAGTGCTCCCAGAGCAGTATGAAGGAAAGGCACTGGAGGACGTGTACAATAAAATGCGTTACCAAGGTGATGCACAATATTGCCAATACAGGAACCTTTTTCTGGCCGTATATGCAAGATGACATTGAGTACTATGTGACTAAAACTTGCATCTGTCTGAAGCAGAAAAAGGCATGCCATGAAGCTCCCCTGTGGGTGGATTTCCTTCATCTCAACCCGTGCAAGGGTAGATATGAATACATCCTTGTCATTCAGGACCATTTCATGCGCTTTGTTCAAGCATATGCCCCCACATCCAAGGCAGGAAAGACTGCTGCAAGCCTCATCTTTAATGACTTTGCCCTGAGGTTTATGTTCCCCTCCCACATCCACCACGACCAAGAAGGAGAATTTGAAAATCAGTTGTTCACCCAGCTGAAAATACTCAGTGGTATGGTGGAGATCAGTGGGAGGGAGCTCAGCACACTTGCTGCTGCCTGATGACCACTCACAAAATGCCCCTCCCTCATCAAGTGCTGCTGCTCAACCTGAGGAACCAGCCTACCAGCTGCCACAAAGAGAGAGACGTCTACCAATGTGCATGACCTATGATCAGCTGGACGTTCCCACCGCAGCTCTTACCTGTCCCTGCACCAGGACTGGTCCCATGGCTACCACTTTTACAGCCATACTATCAGCCACCATGTATGTCTGGACTCCAGCAAGTGTGAGCCTACTACCATGGACAACTATAGACTGTTCATACAGACTTGCCATAAACAATTTATGGACTGTTCTTACAGGCTGCTGAAATGGACACATACATACTGTTGCCATGAGCAACGTATGAACTGTTTTTACAGCCTGTGGTAATGGACAATTTGAAGACTGCATACAGATAATTGAAACTGATGGACTGTTGATCGAAAGTATATGCAAGGGCTGGTAATGGACTGTTTAAGAACTGTTTGTGAACCATTTATACAACAGCCAGTCAGTGATATGGACTGTGAATATGGACTGCTGACTGTATATGAAAGGTGACCTTTGGTCTTTGCTCAGGCATCAGCTTACAGAAGAGGATCTCCAGTGACAAGTTCTTGAGTGTTTACTGTGTTTAAACTGTCTTTTGCTTTGAAATAATGAGAAAAGGTGAGAATAATCTCAGGTACTGTCAATATAATTGTGGCTTATATAGGGTGTATACTATCTACCGCTTTACTAACACTTGTTGAGGAAACACTGTTCTTATCACTCCTGTGGTTATTTCATCCTTTTTTTGGGAGTGGAACACAAACAACTAAAATGGTTCCCAGATCATCTGGAAGTCAAAATTAACTTCACTTTCTATGTAAACACAATATTAATGCTTATATAAGACATAAATGGTTGCAAGTGTTCTCCAAATTGTCAGAGGAGCCACATATTGTGAATCTCAAGATGTTGAATTTGAGTTGCTGCATTACTGTTACTGCGTCCATCTTGGTGGATGAGGTGTCTTTCAGTTGAGAATGATCAATCTCGGTGCTTAGACAGAAAAATAAATTGTTATTTTCAAATACCTGGAATGAATGTGCCAGAAAGGCAAGTGATGGCGCACATATGAAGAATCTTAAATTAAATAGGGCCATGCCAGGCGCAGACTGAGTCCTTATGTGCCCTTCCAAGGCTATTCTCCGCTGCTGTGCCATGACACAGCTACCCCTCCCATGCAGACCTGAGAGTCTTCAACGATGAGTTTTGTAAACAGAAATTATAGACAGAAGATATTGCACCTCTTTTCTGAAAGAAAACTTCAGCAGTGGGTGAGTCAACAGTCCAATTGGAAAAGGAAGGTGTTCTAACTATGATATAACTGCATACCTGGAGGAATCTGAAAAATGTATTGTGGTATATTGAATTTATTTCCCAACTGGTTAACATACTTATTTTAACCCAAACTATGATCTTTTCCAAGACCTAACCAAATAGTTGTGTTGTGTAACTTTATGCAGACTGTGACTGTTTCACAGTGTAAACTAAGCATTTATTTTTCTTACCATGACAAAGGTCACCTGACACCACAGAAGTCAGTGGGAAGAAACGGTCTATCATGTGTGAAAAATTGGACTTTGGCATATGCAGTCACACAATTTGAAAGTGGCAGGTGGTGTTATTTGAACGAGCAATGAAGAGAAAGGACTAGGCATGGGTTTCTAATTTTGATCTGTCTCTTATGAATCTATGAGCAATACTAAATTGTACTTCATTGACTACCCCCTTGAGAAGGTCACTTGACTATGATATGCTAATGAGCCCAGAAAAATGATTTCTCCGATTATACTGCCCAGTGGCACAGACCAAGGGCTCCCATCAGTACAGATGCACCAACCAAACAGGCATGGTGTGAAACACACAGAGCACTAAAACTAACTGAAAATCTCTCTCTACAGAAAACAAGAACCAATTCATCTCATTGATTTAAGGCTTCGTGTTACAAATGTTACTTTATTATTAGTGATCATTTATGCATGGAACCTAACTTTGTTATCAACACGTCTGATGATGCTTTGAAGGAAACATTACTCTGTTTTATGTTTCGCACAACACCAGCCAACATCACCACATATGTATTATATATCTTTGTCAGCTCTTTATCATTTCTTATAATATGTGGGAACTTTCTTGTAATAACCTCCATCATTTACTTCAAACAGCTCCACACTCCTACAAACTTCCTCATCCTCTCTGTTGCTGTGGCTGACCTGCTTGTTGGGGTTTTACTTTTGCTTTATATCGTGTTACCACGTACGATAATCTCTTGTGTGGTACTGGACTGTTTTGATCTCTATCTGTGTGCATCTTCTGTTTGGAACTTGTGCTTTATTTCTGTTGACAGATATTATGCTGTGTGTCAGCCTCTGAGGTACAGAACTAAAATAAATGTCCGTGTTACTGTGATCATGATCCTGCTGAGCTGGACTCTATCTGGTCTTACCCAGAGCCACATTGTAGGTTTACAAGATGTTTTTGCTTTTTATCTGCCAGCTTTAATAATGTGTTTCATCTACCTAAAGATTTTGATTGTGGCATGGAGACAGGCACGCAGCATCCAGAACACAACCTGTCAGAGCACAAAGTCTGAAAGTAAGATGGAGAGAAAGGCCACCAAAACTCTGGCTATTGTGATGGGAGTTTTTCTGATCTGTTGGACTCCTTTTTTTCTTTGTTGGGCCTTATCAGTTAATTACTATATACCAACGTCTGTGCATCGTGCATGTGTGTTCCTTGGATGGTCAAATTCAGTGCTCAATCCATTCATCTATGGTTTCTTTTACAGCTGGTTTCGATCAGCTTTCAGAATGATCATTTCTGGGAAAATATTTCAAGGTGATTTTACTCATTCTAAGCTCCCTTGACTCATGACTTGCTGGTAATCATCACTAGTTTGGCTCTGAAAATTTACATCTCTTTCTACTGCAGCTCATATAAAATTTGCCACTGTACTATGCATAAAGTATCTGAATGTACAACTCAGTACACAGATACCAGTACATAGTAAACAGTACATACAATAATCTCAATGTTAAGGCATAGAAATGATCACAGAATCCATCCATCTCCTCATTTCTCACTGTATATTTTCAGTCAGATGCTGCATAATGAATACAGGAGTACAGCTCTGAAGTTCTCTCTGAATAAAATAAAATAAAGGAATTATTTTATGTCATCTTGGTAGTAGTATTCAATCTGCCGTGATGAGTTGTTTTGGTTTCAGATGAAAACAGAGAAAGAATAAAGGTTAATCACTGCCAGTCATAAAGCAGGATGACTGAAAAGTCATTTGCAGTAACATTTACATCAGTTGACAAGTTGCATATTGTCCACAACAGTGTGCAGATTTTAATGAAGAGGTCTAAATTTTAACAGAACAAGCACAGCTCAAGTAAAGAATGGTGGATTATTTTTTTTATCTGATCAGATGAAAAATGATGGATGTACACTTTAGAACTCTTTCTAGTAGAATCACTATTTGAACAAGTTAATGATTACACTTTTACTGTAAATAAAAATCGTGTGACACAGAATGTTGCTATCAAAAACTACTTAATCTCAAAACCTTTTATGTGTCAGTCATACACAAATTGTGGTCAGCTGGCAAGATCTGGCCCCAGATGCCTGTTTGGTGGCCCTCTGACTGTCTTCACATTCACAGTGAAAATAAATTCATATTGTTTTTCCCAGGAAGGAGGGACAGATATGCCAATTTTGGACGATGGGCAAAAAAAAGGCTGTTCATTACAGAGAGAAGTCTGATTTGGTTATTAGGTTTAAACCTGATGTAATTAGGTCCTGAGCCTTTATTTTTTTTTTTTACGACTTCAATGATGCACTGACTGGTTGGGCATTTTAATTTTGTTGTACATGTTACAATGACAATAAAGATATTCTGATTCTGATTCTGATTCCAGTGTGAGGATAATATTGTAATTGCTCAGCTTTCCCCAAAAAATGATTTTCACTTTTGAGGGCTTAAACATACACAAAAACTCACCAAAGTTGGAACATGCATCAATCTTGATGAAAATTTATGTGTGACATAGTTTTTGGCTTGGCCACACCCTCTAAACAACACCACTACCGGCATGTTTCACCAACATACATGGAATATTTTGAACTTTGTAGTCATTTTTGGTGTTGTCCACATGGTCATTAACAGTCCAGGCCTGAACTTAGGATATGAGTTTTGATGATGGCCATGGCCAAATGGCTTGGCCACGCCCTTTAAAGAGCAGCCCCTCACTGGTCACTGACGATGGTTCACAGGTGCACAAAATAGTCTCCTGGACCAATAGGCTAAATCCAACAGGCAGTAGGCCATTTTGAATTTCATGGTCAATGTTGCGTTTTCCTAGTGTTCTATTTTATCAAAGTCCTCCTACAGGATTTATCAGAACAACTTGGAAAATGGCTGTGTACCTTCTAAACTACTTTGTGATCAAAAGTTATTAAAAGATTTTGCTATCATTGAAGGATATGGCTATGGTGTGGCGGTGAATTTTGATGTCTCGCCATGAAATACAAAATTGCTATAACTTTAGAATAAATACTCAGATTTTCACCAAACTTAAATGATTGATAATAGTCCCACCCTGAACACATCTACATGACAATATTCCATGATAGTCATAGTACCACCTACTGGCAACAGGAAATTATATGTTTTAGTCTTTAAAGTGCTGCTGCATGCATGTAGACCATATCCAACTCAAATTTGGTCTGAAAGGCTTTAAGATCTTGTTAATGCTATATTGTGAAGGTTGTAATGTATTGTTACATGGTGTTACCCTGATGGCGCGGCAAAGGTCGATGTTTCACCAAAACACAGGAAGTTCCTTTAACTTTACTGTACATGGTCGAATCAGCCTGAAACTTCACGTTTGTTAAAGTTCCAGCCCCAAACATATGATTTGAATTTCATTTATGCGTGTGACCAATTGACCAATGTCAACATTGGAAGTCTTCATGCACATCAAGTCTGTTTTCTTTATAGTAACTGATGTGCTAGTATTACTGACCTCCATTTGGATTTTGTCTTCAGTTATTGATATCTGGTATTGCTGTAGAAATTGCAAGGACAACTGATAGAATTGAAGAGCCATTCGCAGAGCAGGATAGTGTCAGCTCTATCATCTGGGTACTGGAAGGTGTTTGAGTCCTTTGTTGGAGGGACGCCGTCAGCCAGAGTGGTTTTCAGCTTCTTGCGATCTTGAGTTGAAGAGGGTGATGGAGTGACTGGTTCCATCTTATCTTTGTCTCTTTTAGTAGAGTTAGACATTCTGGCATCGTTGGCAGGATTTCACATTTAAAGGGCAGTGATGTGTTCTTTTTCTTTTCCTGTCTTCTTTAGATTGTGTTGAATTTTCTTTTGGTAAGATTTTAGTGAACTGCCTCTGTATATGTAGTGGCAAAGCCAAAACAGTAGCATTTTTTCTAGGTATCCAACTTTCCATATCATCTTTAGAGGTCTTGGTGCAGCTTTCCCACAGCAAATATGGAGGACTAGATGCAGCAGCTCCCGGACCGTCCTCTGCCTCAGCTAGTCATGCCCCTGCTGCAGGTGGGATTGCTGCTGTTACAGAGCGGCTGGTTGTCACTCCCAGGGGCCATTAATGTCCCACATTTAATGGCAGGACAGGCATAGGAATAGCTAAGTGTATAGTGGAGATAGAAGCCTGTATGTGCACCTGCCACCAATCCATCGCTTGTTTTCATCTTTGATCATTTGGCCTAGTAGAGAGCAATGACACCCTGCCAAAGTTCTTGCCATCTTAAAGGAGCTGTATGGTTGTGTTCACTCCAGCAGGCTTTCTTTTCTCAGTGTGGATTTGAAGGTGAGACGTTGCAGGAGTTAGTCTAGCCACTGGCTATAGTTGCAAGCCATTAACGGATAAGGGCTATGTGGAACTTGATGTGGTACTTTGTGGCATGGTGATCCTTGTTGTTAAGGTCCCCCCTGGTGCTGTGTCTTCTGTCCCTGGGACCCTAGGGATGAATTTGAGTCTCTGATGCCATCAAGAACTCTTTGGGACATTCGGCCCTTCTCTCTTTGATTTATCCTCCATCACCTGGTCACCTGGTGCCTGGTCCTGTCATTATGGCATTACAAAAGTGCTGCCAGTTGGCCGCACAAATTTCGGGGAGCCCCACTGACACTGTAACCCCTAATTTACACCAGGTGTGGCTGTGCCGCATCACGGCTGCGCCTTCTCTTAGCAGCATCCCAGAAGCGGCTCGGTGCTCCGCAGAGAATACGCAGCAAGTCTATTTTTGATGGATGGTGCGTCAATTGGCACAGAGCAGGTCGAATGGGTAGGAAGTCAGGCACGGAAAAGTTAGAGAAAATCCGGCTAATTTTCGAAATTAAAGACCCCGTGCAGCCTCGTGGTCATAAAGACAGGCAGAAAATAAACAATTTAAGTACAAAGCACAGAAGCACAAACAGCAAGGGAAGAGGACTTAATCAACAAAATATAATCAGACGGGCAAAACGGTCTGCGGCTGAAACGCTTCTGAAATGCTGCTGATGGGAATTGAAGTTGTGTGCATGACGGAAATAAAACTGTGGCACAGCCACCCACCAGCATCTGTAGGAGTGTGGAGCTGTTTGAAGTAAATGATGGAGGTTATTACAAGAAGGTTCCCACATATAATAAGAAATGATACAGAGCTAACAAAAATATATAATACATTCTTAGTTATGGTGGCTGTTTCAAAACAGAGAATTTTTTCCTGGAAAGCATTACCAGACCTGTGGATAGAAAAGTTAGAATCCATGCATAAATTATATTTGATAATGTGGTCACTTTTGGACTAATATGCCTTAAATCAAGAAAAGTAATAGTATCTAGTTTTCTAGTTTTGTCAGTTAATTTTAGTGCTGACGCTGATTTTGTTTGTGCATCTGTAGTGATGGGAGCTCTTGGTCTGTGTCACTGAGCAGTATATTCAGATAAGTCATTCTTCAGGGCTCATTAGCATATCATGGTCAAGGTAGTCTCTTAAAGGGGAACTCGATGTGATACAATTAAGTATTAGACTTATGTGAACTCACAGTACTCATAAGATACAGATTAAAATGAGAAACCAGATCAACACAGGTTGAAATATTCTGACTTTGAACTCTAAACATGCTGGGTCAACTCCATCCTCACCTCTCTGCTTACAAATAACACAAGTTTTTACTTGTGTACCCCGCCTCTCGCCCAGTGTCAGCTGGGATAGACTCCAGCAGCCCACCACCCTTACGGAATAAGCGGTTACCGAAAATGAATGAATGATCCTACCTATGTAAGATAAAGACTATCACATGCCTCTCTAGCACATTCATTCTGACCATGTTCTAATGTGCACAGTTGTTGGAGATCAATCTTTAAAACATTGCGTTTTCAGAATGGATGTTCTGATAGCTACATTTGGCATAACACGTTGCACTTTGAACTTGTTGAACTTTAATTCTGTACCTCAGAGGCTGACACACTGTCAACAGAAATAAAGCACAAGTTTCAAACAGAAGATGCGTACAGAGAGATATCAAAATAGCTTTGTAATGAACATGGGCTTATCATATCCGGTAACATGACAAAAGACATGAGTAAAACCCCAACAAGCAGGTCAGCTACAGCAAGAGACAGGATGAGGTAGTTTGTAGGAGTGTGGAGCTGTCTGAAGTAAATAATGGATGTTATTACAAGATGGTTGCTACATATTATAAGAAATGATAAAAAGACAACAAACAATTGGCTGCTGTCGTGCCAAATACATATGTTGATATATAACAGAGAACTGTCCTCAGAAACATTATCCAGGCTATTAATAAAAATGTTAGGTTACGTGCATAAATGATTATTAACAGTGAGGTAACAATTGCAATAAATGCCTTACACAAAGAAAACAAATAGGGGAGCAGCCCAGGTGGTGAAATTATTGCAGACCATCCTTCCTGCCTGGTAGAGGACTGTCAGCCAATGTTTATCAACCCCCTTAGGCACAGGGACATTAATTGAGGGACGCAAGTCTGCAGGCTCAGGAATGGTTAAAGGTGGGTGTGTGGCTGCTGATAAGCGGCTGAAAACTGAGGTGTCACATGAAGAAGAGGGACGTGATCGAGGTGGTGGAGTGCTGACTGTGTTCGCGGTGGCAGGGTGGGAAAAGAAGCTACAGTATAGTTTAGAGTCAAGGGCACCCCAGTATGTTCGTTGATTAAATTGCTGCCTGAGTAGTGAAAGTGGTAAGTGTAAAGGATAGACCTTGTGTTGGGGCCCTCTGGTTTGCTGCATTGAGCTCTTGAGCTGCCGTGCTGCTGTTGAAAGAAAATGAAGGAGCAGAAGCCGTGTTGCTTTGAATGGCTGAAGGAAGGGTAGGGGAAGGGATGATGGGATGAAAGGATGCATGGGGATCTTGTGAAGCCTGCGAAGACAAGGATGAAAAGAAAGCTGATATCAGCTGAGAGAAGTCAGTGACAGAGGGAGCAGGCACAGGGGGACATACAACCTCCCCCCTGCCAGGAGGGGCTGACACTGGGACTGTGGCTGTGGCAGAGGAACCTGGGTGTTGTCGTGGCTGACAACACTGGCAGTGGTTGGCGTTTGGTTGTTGCAGCGGTGATGGAGGCTGAATACAACTGAAACAGCTTGAATTTGTTGTCGGTACAGTGGAAGGGGAGTGCCTTTCTCTCTCAGGAAGTGTTGGAGATGGGTGATGGTCCAAATCCTCATGTCAATGATAGTGGATGCGGAGACTGCCGGGTTGGAGAGGAAGGCAGAGTACAAGGGTGTCGTGTGGTGACCGCAGACTCTATGCTGATGTGGGGGAGGCTGCCGTTGAGCAGGAGGAAAAGAGGGATGAAGCTGACCTCCGTGACTTGAACTTGTGTTTTCAATCAGCATAAGATATGGATATATGTTTTGGACAGCTTTACAGGAGCAACAACCAAGTTACCAAAAGAACTGCTAACTCTGCAATGACAAGAGAGGAGCATCCAGCTTCCCGCGTCCCTGCAAATAGACTAAACACAGCAAACAAAGACTTTTCTCTTCAACATTGGATTACACCTTTCTCCAGCCTGGCTCTTCCTTTGCAGCAATGGACCACCAGCTTACAAGCACCTCAAAGCAAACACTATTTCCCCGAGTACTGGGCACAACATAGTAACAGTGTACATGACAAAGTACGGAACTGCCCAACTTTGTAAATGTGCTTGTACCAACTTCTTGTTGACTGAGGTATTGTAATAATGTCTGTCGGTCACTGAGGCGATCATTTTCCTTTGTTCACAACCCAATCAACTAAATTTTTTTCACACCTACACTCTGTCTCTTAGTTTGATTGTGTGTTTTGGTTTGATTTGATTATGTGTAAATTAATGATTTTGACTGTACCTGCCTGCCTAATTAATGTTGTATGTGAGTAAATGTTGCAATTTCTACTACATAGAAGTCCATATCCATCAACCTTTACTTGCTGTTGATATGGTAATTTGCTTATAGTTGTTAATTTAAGTTTTGATCAGGGTGCCAAATTGATAATTTAGTTCTTCTTTTGAAGAGTGGTGCCCCTGAAGAGGATTTAAAGCTGCAGTAGGTAGAAAGCCTAAAAATGGCTAATTGTTGAGTATCGTCTCTAAGACATGACTTGGAACTGGCCTGTTTCAATTTAACTCAGCTGATTATGCGACTCAGCTTGTCAAGATGCGAGCATCAAGTTTTAGAACAGCCAACCAAGTCATAACAAAGTCAACTGGACAAGTCAATTACAAACGGTCAATAATGGCAGGGTTTGGACGGAGGAATGAGAGGTTGACCTCATCAGTTTGTTCAAGGAGCAGCCATGTCTGTATGACACAGGGCTTCTTGGGTTTTGGGTGGTGTGTGGGGATGTTTATTTTTGCTTTAAACATAAATGCTTTCCTCTCCTATTGGGTCAACTGAGGTGTCAATCAAAAGGTCACAGAGCAGGAACCATTTTGATACCCACATATTGATTGACATGCTCCCTTGAGTTATGAAAGAAAAAATGAATGTTTAGTACATCTGCCCAATTTGAAAATGATGACCAAGCACTTTGTTACTATTTACTGATGTAGAAATGTAGAATAAATATAAATATCTTACTTGATTGGATCAACTGGTCTTTTAACAATCTAGTAAGACTGAGTTTTATCAATGAGTGGAAAAATATGATTGAATAATGATTAAATATCATTGGCAAGGTGCCTGAATTTTGTAATTTATTGATTTTTTTGTTGGTCTTGCTCTTTTTTAAAGATATATCAAAAAAGTTCCCACTCAAACATAGAAGTAGGTAGAAGAAATATTTAATATTATAATATGCAAAGTGGCAACTGCCCTGGGAGCCCTGATCCTTAGCAAAAATAGCACACAGTGAACTAGAAGGCAGTTTTGATTAAATATTACAGACATTATGTACAGAGAATGGGTTGGTGTGTGATGGCTGAAAAATGTAAAGCACATATGCCGGAAATATGTATACACAAAACACTTGCCTGTACCATGAATTGTGAATTCAATCATGGAGAAATTGTCTGCCACTTGTCCACTTCATGATTTGATGTTAAGAGACACAAATAGTAGTGTGGACAACATAAATGGCCATTGTCATCATAGGCCATGAAAGTGGACATTTTCTAGTCTTGGATTCACAGCATCTCCATAAATGCCAAAGCAGAGAATAAGAATTTATTAACTTGCACAAAAAGTGGTTGTAGTGTAATAGATGCTTATATTCATAAATGTGTTATCTAAAGACACTGAACAGGGAAAGACAGAGACAAAAGTAATCCACATTTTTTTTCACTTCAGCTGTTTTTGGACCATGAGATAAAAAGGTTACCTTTCTTGTGTGAGTCTTCATAATGTTGTGGACAATGTGTAACTTACTGTCAAAATGATTTTTACTGTAAATGAACAAGGTCTATTCATTATACTGTTTTATCTGATCTGAGCTGATTATTCACACTGATTAAACTTCCATCTATTTCTTAATTCTGTTTCCACCTGCAGCCAAAACAAATGTTGAAGACACTAAATGAAAACTACTGTCAGAGAAAGATCTTTTCAACATTAATTTTTAAAGCTGTCTTCACAGAGACAGTTGTACTCATTCATTCATTATGCTGCATCTGTAACTGAATGAATAAAGAAGATAAGGCAAAAATGAGATATGTGTATCCTGCATTAATTTTGACACATTCACATTGTGTTTACCATACATATTGTTTACGATACACCTCTATCTGTGCACTGAGTTGTACATGCAGATACTTTATGTATAGTACTGTTGTACTTTTTATATGTAACATGTGGTAGAAAGACATGTAAGTCTCCAGTGCTGAACTAATGATGGTTACCGTCTCAGACATTTAACGACCTGAAGTTAACACTCAAGAGAGCTTAGAATGAGTAAAATCACCTTGAAATATTTTCCCACAAATGATCATTCTGAAAGCTGATCGAAACCAGCTGTAAAAGAAACCATAGATGAATGGATTGAGCATTGAATTTAACCATCCAAGCCACCTTAATGCATACAACACCGGAGACGGTATGTCACTACTGAAAAGTTCTAAGATCCAACAAATAAAGTAAGGAGTCCAACAGATCAGAAAAACTCCCATCACAATAGCCAGAGTTTTAGTCGCCTTTCTCTCCATCTTACTTTCAGACTTTGTGTTCTGACAGGTTGTGTTCTGGATGCTGCGTGCCTGTCTCTGTGCCACAATCAAAATCTTTAAGTAGATGATAGACATTATGATAGCTGGGAGGAAAAAACAAAAAATATCTTGTAAACCTATAATTGAGAGGCTAAGACCAGATAGAGTCCAGCTCACCAGGATCATGATCACAGTAACACGGACATTTATTTTAGTTCTGTACCTCAGAGGCTGACACACAGCAAAATATCTGTCAACAGAAATAAAGCACAAGTTCCAAACAGAAGATGAGCACAGATAAAGATCAACTCTGAATAGCACCATACAAGAGGTTGTCGTAACCGGTATCACACCAAAAGGCAAAAGTAAAAGCCCAACAACAAGGTCAGCTACAGCGAGAGAGAGGATGAGGAAGTTTGTAGGAGTCTGGAGCTGTTTGAAGTAAATTATAGAGGTTATTACAAGAAGGTTGCCACATATTATAAGAAATGATACAGAGCCAATAAAAATATTAAATAAATACTTGGCTATGGTGACTGTTTCAAGACAGAGTTTTTTTTCTGCAAATGTATAATCAGACCTGTTGACAAAAAAGTTAATTTCCATGCATAAATGATCATTAACAGTGAGGTAACATTTGCAATAACATGTCTTACATAAAGAAAATGAATGCTTTATGGTTTTCTGCAGAGTCAGATTTTCAGTTAATGTTAGTGCTCTGTGTGTTTCACACTGTGCCTGTTTGGTTTGTGCGTCTGTACTGATGGGAGCTCTTGGTCTGTGTCACTGAGCAGTATATTGGATCAGTTAGTCTTCAGAGTTGATTAGCATATCATGATCAGGTGACCCTCTCATAGTTCAGTTCTCATTGTAGTACAAACAGGTAGTAAAATAAGACACCAGAGCAACAGAGGACAAGATTTGTGGACTTTTAGTTACTAAAAATGCTGGGTCAATCCCATAATGCAACTGCATCCTGGTCTCTTCAATCCAAATAACACTATCAAAATTGCATAGATTGCATAGTCCAAAAACAATTTTCCATCCATGTCATACACCAATTCTTCCCATTAAGTTGGTTGGACAAAAAAAAAAAATCCAAAGTCAGGTTACCTTTGTTGTCATGGTGAACCAAATAAATTCTTCGTTGAGGCTGTGAAACAGTCATAGTTTGGTTAAGTTTCTTGCACACGTTTGACAGCCAGATAATTTGGGTAATATTTCTAGTTATTTGGTTTACTCAAGTGTGACAATTCACCCGAAACCGCCAGTCGCAATAATATAATTTTTAATCAGAGTGCCAAATTGATAGTTTAGTTCTTCTTTTGAAGATGATTTAAAGCTACAGCCTAAAATGGCTAAATGCTTAGTCTCAACTCTCAGACATTGAGTTACTTTCATTTTCTCTATCCTGAGCCTCTCCTACCAGACAAGCAGCACACGTTTCATGTGCACACACAACTGTACACTGGGGAAATCATGAGCAAGCACGGACAAGAAGACATCATCTGTGTGCAATAAAGCAGATACCTGAAAGTACAAACAGACAGAGCAGAGAAACTAAATTTCAATGCAGAGAAATTCAGTCAGAAGCTAAAGGTACTAACAGTTAAACATAAAGACACTTTTCAAAACATCTTTCTCTCTGGTTTCCTGCACACACAAGGGCTGGTTATCACAACACTTGCTTGTTTGAGAGAGAGAAAAGGAGGTTGTCATGAATTGGCCACGGTTGGCAAGATGGCAGGTCGGGCTCACTTCGGTCCCACACCAGAGTAAACATGAACTGGCCTGTTTCAACTTGACTCGAGATGGCTGATTATGTGACTCAGCTTGTCAAAACACCAGCAAGTTTTAGAACAGCCAACCAAGTCATAGCAAGGTCAGCTGGTCAAGTCAGCTACAAACTGTCAGTAATGGCAGAGTTTGGGTTGAGGAATGAGAGGTTGACCTCATCAGTTTGTTTAAAGAGCAGCCATGTCTATATGATACACGGCTTTTTGGGTTTGGTTGGTGTGTGAGGATGTTTATTTTTGCTTTGAACATAAATGCTTTCCTCTCCTATTGGGTCAACTGAGGTGTCAATCAAAAGGTCACAGGGCAGGAACCATTTTGATACCCACATGTTGATTTACATGCTACCTTGAGTTATGACAGAAAATGTGAATGTTTAGGACATCTGTCTAAATTTAAAATGATGACACAGCACTTGGTTACTATTTACTGATGTAGAAATGTGTTCTGGTCTAATTTTTTTTTCCTTTTTTTTGGTCCTGAGTTTTATTGATCAGTAGAATAATATGAGGCTTCATTGGCAAGGTGCCTGAATTTTGTAATTTATTGTTTGTTTGTTGGTCTTGCTATTTTAAAGATATATCACACAAACATAGAAGTAGATAGAAGAAATATTTAATATTATAAAATGCAAAGTGGTAACTATCCTGTGACCGTGAAATGTGTTAAGCATGATATTGAACTGAAATTACTAGGGCCAGACTAGGGCTGCGCGGTATACACGGTATGACAGTAGAAAACGGTATAAATTTGGCCACGGTAGAGATTTCTGCTCTACCGTCATACCGTCGATGACGTCATCGCACCTGCCTCCGTGTGAAAATGGCCGCAAGCACGGTAACGGTGGAGAAGGAGGGGCTGGTTTAAAAAAAAAAAAACGGTGCTACATCCGTGATTTGGACGTGGTTCGGGTTTAAAAAGTCGGATGTTGAGCATAAAAATGTCATCTGCAAGATGTGTGGAGTAACTGTGACCGCTAACAAAGACCCAGACACCGTCGAACGTACCTGGACCTATAACCAATAAATTATTAATAGATTTTATTTTTTTACGGGACGCTTCTATTTTAACTGGCGCAACTATTCTAGTCTTTCCGGCGCTGGTTTATCTGATCAGGAAACGCACGGACCAACTGCAGAGAAGCTGCGTGTGGAGGAGACTGTTGTTAATGACGGAATTTATTACAACAGAAACTAACGTGATGGTTAATGTCATCGACACCAACCAGATGCACTTATAAAATTAAACAATTGTATAAAGAGGCCTATACATAAAACAGGAGAGTCTGTGTTTCTCTGTGAGAAACTTTCAGACCTTCTCACAGCAGAGTGAACAGGTGAGGGAGGAGAGGAGGGCAGACTGATCACTAATCAATCACTGATACCGTCGTCCTCTCGTACTGATTAAAAAAATAAAAATGCCAAAGTTGGTGACAAACCAAACCTGAGTGTCCACACAAATAAAGTCTTTATGTAAAACAGAGTGAAACATCGTGCTGTTTACAGACAGTCTCCAACACTGATCACTGACCTGCTGTGATGGAAAAAATACTCACATTCTTTATTTAGGTGTTTTTTTTTTACAGATTTTTACAGGATTACAGAACCTTTTCACTGTTTTTGCCATTTGACTTACAGAAAACCTCTCTTACTTGAAGTACTGTTTATAATATCCACTTTATTTTTGTAAGACTTTTTGTACTTCTGAGGCACTATCCTTACTTCTGTTGTTCTTCTGCACAATAAATACTCAAAAAATTACATTATATCTTTGCTTTTTTTGTTGTTGTTGTTTAAATCAATTTAGTTTTGCTAAGG
Organism: Lutjanus erythropterus; assembly: GCA_020091685.1. Classification (NCBI taxonomy): domain Eukaryota; kingdom Metazoa; phylum Chordata; class Actinopteri; order Lutjaniformes; family Lutjanidae; genus Lutjanus; species Lutjanus erythropterus. The sequence goes on along the minus strand of CM034604.1, from coordinate 7,498,172 downwards.
GACTACAAAACCCCTTCAGAAACACTTCCATTATAAGTTTTACACCGCAACATTTATACCGCGATAAATACCGTTACCGTGAAGGGATTCAATTTATACCGTGATATGAATTTTGGGTCATACTGCCCAGCCCTAGGCCAGACCCAGTGCCAAAGAAAATACCCTGGAAATGAGTCAGGCCTTTTTCTGTCTGTCAGTGAGAATTGGACACCTTCTGTGTTAAAGTATTCCATTTGTACAAGTGTATTAACTGCATGTCAGCTGTTGCCAGGTCTGGACAGTGAACATGTAAAGGTCAGGGAGAAGAGTGTGGCCTTGTTCACATTGAGTGAGGAGAAGTAGAGATAAGAGAGAACAGTTACGTTAAGAGAATCTAAGAGAGACTTGACTGGAGACCTTGTTGCTAAACGTGCACCTTTATAACAAAGAGTCATACTCAAATGTTCACGTATAAACTGCCATATAACCAATGTCTCTTCAGTTTCATGTGCTTCTTCTCCAGATGTACATGGAGGTTCTTGTTTCAAGTAATAAATAATACTTTGGAATAAGAGACAAAGACAGATATTGTGTCTGAGTATTTAATTTCTCTTCACCTCACCATAACCAGACCCACATAAACCTGAATCCAGTTGCCACATACTTACAGCTAAATATTACAGAAATGATGTACAGAGAATGGGTAGATGTGTGACAGCTGAAGACTGATAATGTTAAGTGCATATGCCAGAAATGAAGCTCAGCGTAAGTTCAATCAGGAAGACCTTCTATTATGCTGCCTTCATTCATAACTTTTCTTTACTCCTTCTCTCTCTTCTTATTCCCTCTAATCAGCTGTTTGTGGGCGTTCACCTTTGTCTTTACTATCCAATCAGATTTTGCCACGGTCGCGATAGCCAGTCAATTTGCTGCTGCCAAACTTTAAATCGCCTCTGTCTTTGCTCCATCAGTTGTCATTCAGTCAGTCGCGTGACCCTCCTCCACCCCTCTCTCCTCCAGTCATTGGACCCAGGTAGCCACAAGATGTTCACCTCGATCCTCCCCGATGCCCTCTCCTCCAGTCTTCAGGTTCAGGCAGCAGGAGTCCAGAGCCACTTTACCTCACCAGTCTCTGCTTTGCACCTCACCACCACCAACACCAGTGTCTAGACCCCGAGGGGTTCTCTTCACTACAGCTTCATCACCCCCATTTATATATGCGCATATTGTTTCACCTCAATGGGATCTAACCGCCAAAGACTTTTCATGTTTCATATCTCATGCATGTGCCAATAAACCATTTTCTTTTACTCTTAGTCTCTCCTGATTGAAATAATGTATATAGGAAAAAACCTGCCTGTACTGCTTTGTGAATTGGAGAAATTGTGTCCCACTTCTCCACTTCATGACTTAATGTTAAGAGACACAAACAGCAGTGTGGACAACATAAATGGCCATGGTCATCATAGGCCATGAAAGTGGACATTTTGCCAAAGCAGAGAATAAGAATTTATTAACTTGCACAAAACGTGGTTGTACTGTAGTGGATGTTTAAGTATATATTCATAAATGTGTTATCTAAGAGAGAAAGACAGACAAAAGTAATCCACATTTTTTCACTTTTAGCTGTTTTTGAACCATAAGATAAATAAGATAAGATAAATCTGAGCTGATTACTCACAGTGATGAAACTTCCATCTATTTCTTAATTCTGTTTCCACCTGCAGCCAAAACAAATGCTAAAGACATTAAATGAAAACTACTGTGAGAGAAAGATCATTTCAACATTCATTCTTAAAGTTTTCTTCACAGATGGAAATCCATCCTGAGTATTGTCAAACAAGACCTTTGATTAACTGGTATCACTCCAAAAGGCAAAATTAAAACCCCAACAAGCAGGTCAGCTACAGCGAGAGAGAGGATGAGGAAGTTTGTAGGAGTGTGGAGCTGTTTGAAGTAAATGATGGAGGTTATTACAAGAAAGTTGCCAAATATTATAAGAAATGATTAACAGCCAAAAAAATATATAATAAATTCTTGGATGTGGAGACTTTTTTCCTCACCAACATGGTCAGACCTGTTGACAAAAAAGTTAGGCTTCATGTATAAATGATCATTAATAGTGAAATAACATTTGTAATAACATATCTTAAATCAAGAAAATTAATACTTTCTAGCTTTCTATAGAGAGAAATTTTCAGTTTAGTGTTCTGTGTGTTTCACACCGTGCTGATTTTGTTACTGCATCTGAACCGATGGGAGCTCTTGGTCTGTGACACTGAGCAGTGCAATCGGATAAATTATTTTTTGGGACTCATTAGCATATCGTGGTCAAGGGAGTGTCTTAAAGGGGGACACAATGTGGTACAATTTAGTATTGGATTTCCATAAACTTGGAGGACTCATGAGAGACATTAAAATAAGAAACCAGAGTAACACAGGCCGAGATATTCTGTCTTCTTTCATATTCGGTCTTAACATTCCCATGATGCAAATCTAACCCTGTCCCTTCAATCTACACACAAATAACACAACCTCACACTTTCAAATTGCTTGATTGCATACTTCAAATTACAATTTTGAGTACATGTGATATGCCAGTTTTTGCCATTAACTTCTGTGGAGAGCAGATCCATAGTCATAGTCATTGTCACAGTAACAATAATAAACGCTTAGTTAATGTTGTGAAATGGTTGAACTTTCATGTGCCAAACTCCAGAACCTTCAGGTCCCTCACCACTTCAACCTGCACAGGGCTGTTTCCTTGACATAATCAGTCACACAAGGAGCAGCCATACATTCAGGGTCTGAGCTGCCAATGTTACGACATGCCAGTCTCCCACTCTCCAGAGCATCAGCCGGCTCCACCAGCCTCTTTCCCTCTGCCTCCTGTGTTGCCCACAGCCCCAGAATACAGGAGGACCCTGAGTGCAGCGACCAGAGTGCTGCTCTTATAGTCTTATAGTCCTAGTGCTGTGCCAAGCCATCTAGTGTCAGGGCATAATGTTTTGGGAACGTTATGTGCATTACGTTTTGTGAATGTTATGGGCATAACATTCCAGGAGTGTTAGGGTGTAATGTTCCGGGAACATTACAGAAATAACATTCCAGGAATGTTATGGAAATAATGTTCCTGAATCTTTGTGGAAATGCATTCCAGGAAAGTTCTATAAAATAATGTTTCGGGAACACTGATGAAATAACATTCCAGGAACATTACAGAAATGTTTCGGGAACGTTACGGCGATAAGGATCTGGGAACGCTGCAGCCATAACATTACAGAAACATTAAGGAAATAACATTCAGGGAACGTTACCTTGTAATGTTACTGGCATAAAGTTCTGGGAACGTTGCAGGCATAATGTTCCGGGCACATTACGGGAATAACGTTCAGGGAGTATTACGGAAATAATATTCCAGGAACGTTGTGGGCATAATGTTCAAGTAAAGTTAAGGAAATAACATTTCGGGAACACTACAGTTGGGAACATTAGGGCGGGAACATTAGTTGCGGGCATAACCTTCAGATAATATTGCAGAAATAACATTCATAATGTTACAGAAATAACATTATGGGCATAACGTTCTGTGGAAGTTGCAGGCATGAAGTTCTGTGAAAGTTACTGAATAAGGTTCTGGAAAAGTTATGGGCATAACATTCTGGAAACATTGCGGGCATACTGTTCTGGAAACGTTACGGGAATACCGTTCTGGGAAGATAATGGAAATAACGTTCCGGGAATGTTACAGAACTAATGTTGTGGGAACCTAAAGGTGCCAGTAAGGCACCTGACGACCCCCTTTTCTCCCTCTTGAACAAGCAAATCTTGTGATACTCAGGTGTTTTGTGTGCAGAAGAGCACACAAAACAGCACTAACCACAGCCCAAGAGTGGTGAGCCTCCTTTCTGTCCCCCCCCAACAAGCAAGTGTTGCTATACTGAGCTCGTGAGTGTGCAGGAGAGCAGAGAGAAAGACATTATTATGTTTAGCTCTTAGTACTTCTGTATCTTCACACTGAATCTTTATGTTTTAAAATGTAGTTTCTCTCCTCTGTCTGTGTTTTTTACTGTCAGGTGTGTTTTATTACACACAACTGATGTCTGTTGGTCTGTACTCGGTCACAATTGCCTCCATAAACTCTTACTTGTGCTCATGAAGGGCGTGCTGCTCATCTAGTGGGAGGGGCTGAGGACACAAAACAAAACCTATTTTAGATGAGTCTCAAAAATCAGCCATTTTCAGGCTTTCTACTTACTGCAGCTTTAAGACCTGTGCAATGAAAGCAGAATTATGAAAGCACCTTAAGCACCTGGACTCACATGGCCACTATGCCACACTACAATTCATTGACTTCAGCTGTGCCTTCAACACCATCCAATGCTACCAGATGATCAACAAGCACCACCATCTCAGTGACCCCCCTCCTCTCATCCACTGGTGCACAGTTGTCTCACTAACAGATCTCAGGCTGTCAGGGTGGGCATCACTAGATCACCCACCATCATAACCAACACCAGAGCCCCCAAGGTTGTGTTCTGAGTAGGGATGGGAATTGATAAGATTTTTACGATTCCGATTCCATTTTCGATTCTGCTTAACGATTCGGTTCTTTATCGATTCGCTTATCGATTCTCATTTGGAAAAAAGGAGAACAAACAGGAAGCTAGACGTGAACTGGAGCGAGTACTGCCAGCCTCTGAGCCAGTCTGTCTCTCGTCATGGTCATCTAAATGTAATGCATGAGAAGGCATTCATTTAACGTTAACAGTTAACAGTTAGTAATAGCAGGTTTTACAATGAGGCAAATGTCACTAACATGATAGGCAGTGTTAGTTAGTTAGTTACCTGCAGTATTAACTAGGGGTGCAACTCATGGTTCGGATCGTATCACTTTTGAGTCACGGATCGGATCATTTTTCGGCTCAGCAAAAAAGAAAAAAGTGGTGGGATTAGGGATAAATTATTTTAAAAATGCACTTTATTTTACTTTAATTATCACCATAGTTATGTAATGTAATAATAATGATAATAGTAATGATAATCGTAATATTAAAAACTTCAAACTTATACAGTGCTGTACTATGTATATACAATACATATATTAGATCATTATACACTGTACAGTATAATACACAACTACACTCTGTAGTCTGGCTCAATGTCCCGCCTACAGCAGCACATCTGATTGGTTAGAAGCCATGATCAATCAGCAGACACACTGTGTCACAGATGGGGCGAGACAGAGCTGCACCGGTGAGCAGAGAGGAGCTGTGTAGAAGTTAAGACAGCTGATATCACTAAATGAACATCACAGTTTTATGATCTGTTTCTTTGATGATAGCATAGTTACATCAGTGAAAAAAGTTATGGTCTGGATTTCACTCAAGGCAACGTGACAGTTTTTTTCAAATCAGTCGCTCTTCACAGAGATGCGCTGCACACAGCAGCGTCTGTCCTGTCTGTTCACTGCAACTCTGCATTGAGATTTCGGGAATTATAACTTATACAAAAGTAACAGTGATGGTAAAACTGTGATGCTCACATGCAGTCCGTGGATCACATGCGTGCCGAACCGTAGAGTGCGATCCGTATGGGGCACGGATCAACTGCGATCCGTTGCAGCCCTAGTATTAACAGCAGAGGACGTACTACTGGTGCCGCTGCTGCTGGCTTGAGATTCACTCCGGAGCGGATCGAAAACGCGACATTCATTCAAAGTTATCACATGCTGTGTGTGAAAATGTTTCTACATATTGGTAGTATTTGCAACGTGCGTGGTGACATCATTTGCGCCCACTGGAATCGAGAAGGGAATCGTTTGAAAAAATTGGCAAACGACGCCAAGGAATTGAAACACTGGGAACCGGTTCTCAACAAGAACCGGTTTTTGATTCCCATCCCTAGTTCTGAGCCCCTTCCTGTGCACTCTCTACACAAATGGCTGCTTCAGTCCATCTCCCCATCACACAGTACTTCAAACATTCTGATGACACAGCCATACTTGCACTCCTCAAGGACAAGAACTCCACTGCAACCTATCAGTACTCCACCTCCCACTTCACTCAGTGGTGCACAGAAAACGAGCACAGCTGGTCTCCAGTCTCTCTGGGGTTCTCGAATAACTGTCTTCTACTATTTGTACATTAATTTAAGGGGCCAGGCACATTTGCTATCTTGTGCTTGGCAAATTGGAGTAACAAACAATTGCACCTTTGATTGGCTAAAACCCAGTCGATGTGCAACATCTGTGGCACAATCAGTCAAACACGTCAATCCACAATCACAAAACACCTTCATTCATGTTCAGTCTTTCTCCACACAGAAGGGTGGATTTGTAAAGTGTCCTTTGATCATATTTTCTATCAGCAATAAAGTGTTAATATTGAAGTTAAAAGCATGCAGGTGTGTGTGTGTCTCACCCTGAGGCACACACTCATGTCTCCACAATCTAAAAACACCCTTCTGTCACAGTTCAAGACTTTACAGGTTTGGACCCAAACACAGACACTGGAGACAGACGTGAGCAGTTCAGTGATATTTAATGAACAAAAACAAACCATACAAAAAGATTATGTGAATGTAAGGCAGGGAGAGTCCTCAAACAAAGCAACATAAAACCAAACACAAAAATCTTACAAAGATGACAAAGGTGAATCAAACGCATTCAAAACATCCAACAGAGGAGACACACAAATCCAAGTCCAGGGAAAGTAATAATCCAAATGAATCCATGCAGTGGAAAAACACAAGCAACAAAATTCCACAAGAAGACATGAGGAAATTGACAAAAAGACGAGTACAAAACAGCAACCAAGGAGGAAAAGACACAGATTTAAATTATTGAATGTGAACCTGAATAAATCTTAAAAAGTGGGACTGTGGTATATTCAATATTTTTCCCACTTCTTTATGTAACCCACTTTGGCAGTGTAAAAATTAATTACAGTATTTAGGTCAGTAATAAGACTTGGGCTAGGATTGGAAAATGCTAAGTTCGTAAGGAGCCAATGTAATGAGCAACAATGAGGAGGCAGACACAGGAATAACACTTGAGTAGCCACTCTTGTATTTTTACAGTATAATTTGGGTTTACAGGATTCGAAATATTTACCCAATTTGTAAAGGAAATAAAAAAAAGTAGCGTGCACACTAAGCAAAAAAATAGTCCGTTGGGGCCCTTTAATAAAATTAAAAAAAATAGTCTGTTGCAGGTGTGTTTTGATTCCCTGATTCCCAGGGATCCTTGGAAGCGTAATGTGAATGTATAATGTGTGTGTGTTGTGGATATCTCTTTGGTATTGATCCGTCTTCAGTTGGGGTGGCTCGCCATCTTCTACGACTGGGAAGGATGTTCCAAATCCTCAGACCAATTCCGTCCTCTCACAAAACCTAACCTATAGACAAAGTCAACCAATTTTTCATTCAACACCATTCATTCTCAGATGCATTATAAGAGACTAAATGTCAACTAATGCACAATATTGTATATAACACTGACATAACTCATCTGTATTCAAATATCTCAAATCTCTTTCTCAGTCGTACAACATATAGTCTTAAAGGTATCATTTATGAGAACTAAACATTAAAGTGCTCACACATTTAACTGTTCATATAAACAGTGCTTCAATAATACTTATGGTAAGTAACCATTAACATTCAAAATACCATTTATCAGAACCATATCAAACCATGTGCAAATAACATTAATGGTAAACATACTGAGTTAAGCTTAGAGGTATTAAAGAAGTGTGCTTAAATTACTCTTACACTATAGGCTTATTCATGTCAGAGAATCTACACCAAAAATTATCCTCAAGTTACTTAAAACTCAGTTAAAAATCATAAAATAATAAAGTATGCATATGCTCAGAAATATTGCACCATTATTCACTTAAGTTTGCTCTCACAACCTTAATATCACCACTGCTTTGTTTCAGCACAAGGGAAAACAAGAGGGAAATAGCACCAGAGCAGCTAAAGGCACATTTCTCACCGTTGCTCTGTGTATTATAGGCGGAGCTCGCCGGTCTTGGGCCTCGCAGCGGCTCTCCAGATGGTAGTAGAGTGGTTAGCTGACATGACTTCTCTCTCTCGGTCAGTCACTCGGCTCTGAACATCCAGCCGGTAAGTGCTCCAACTCTCTTTTCCTTTTTCACAGGTAAGCTCCGTGTTTTTCTCTTGTTTTTTCTTCTCCCCTTAGCTCGTAGCTGCTCTCCTTCCTGGCTGAGACTGGTAGAGACTGGAAGAGAAGCGCGCCAGTGCTTCGTTTCCAGGCCGACAGGCTGAACGTAGCCTGCCTAGTGTCGGATTGGCTGCTGAGGGCGAGGTACCCCACGTGGGATCACGTGAACTGAGCGGTGCATTCAAGTACAATAGGATTTTTAAGACTTTGAAGATGTGAACAAATAAAGATTAAGAAAATAAACACAGTCTCTTTTCTTTTATCATACTGATTTAACAGCGTGCTTTTTACACCTGGTTACACCCTCCCCTCCTGAACTCATGCACGTCCCTGTGCATGGTACACAGTTAAAAGATGATTATGCGATGAGACAAGGTAGGTGGTTGTACAGGCTCCTCACTTATGACTTCTGCCCAAGCTGTGGACAGTCCTTGAAAGAACGATTTCACTGCTGTGATCAAGGGACTTCCTAGCTCTGTATAATCCAGCCGTTGCGGTGGTTGACGGTTTCTCTCAGATCTCCTGACAGAATCATATGTATCTGTGTTTTCCTCTGGATCCATTGGGACTGTTTCATCCTTTCCTTCCATTTCACCTGTGTCCTCTTTCCTTTTCTCAGATTCTGCTCCTTTAAAACCATCACTCTCCTCATCTTTGTCAGACATATCAGAGGGAACTGAGAGTTGCTCTCCTAGGACATCTGAATGATCATCCTCGGATGAGTGATTCTGAATCAAAGCAGCTTCACCTGCTTGTTCGGTTGGAGTGACTCTATCGGCAAGTAAGTATTCAGTGTCACTTTGATTAGAGTTAGGTTCAATGAACATCAAAGGACCATCTGAAATACTCTTGGACACATCAGGTAAGTTGTCATGATCGGATTGGTTGTCAAGATCGGGTGGATTGTCATGTTTAGGTGGATTGTCAAGATCAGGTAAGTTGCCAACATCTGGTGGGTTGTCATCATTTTGAGCATTCACAGGACTCTCAACAGGACACGGGCCTGGAGGTTCAGTATGCTGAGTGTCTTGGACATTGGTCATGGGCAGATCCGGGTGCACAGGACTCTCACTGACTGTGGGGACAGGGGAACCAAACAGGAATGAGTGCATCATCCTCTTCATCTGAGGAATTCACTTCCTCTACTGCAGGGTTTGCACGGGTTCCTGGCCTGCGTGGTACCGGCTTTTGTACAGGCTCACTGTTTTCTTCCACAGGTAGGTACCCACACGGGAGTAACAGGTCCCTGTGTAGTGTCCTTAGGGGACCGTCCCCGTTTTCAGGCTTAACAGTGTATACTGGGAGAGTGCCTGCTCTTCTCACCACCACATGGACAGTGGGTTCCCATTTGTCTGAGATCTTATGTTTTCCCCGGATGCGGACATTCCTGACCAATACTCGATCTCCAGGTTCCAGGTCTGAGGCCGTTACATGTCTGTCGTACCTCGTTTTGTTCTTGTGAGCTGTCTTTGCAGCCTTTTCCATAGCTATCTTGTAGCTCTCCTTGAGACGTGACTTGAGGTTTTGCACATACTCAGAGTGAGATGAATGTTGACCCTCTTGTACTGGCAACTTGAAAGCAAGATCGACTGGCAGGCGAGGTTGGCGCCCGAACATAAGTTCATATGGGGTGAAGCCAGTCACCTCGTTCCTGGTGCAGTTGTAGGCGTGGACCAGGGGCTTCACATGGTTGTGCCAACAGGACTTGTCTTGATTTTAGAGAGTGCCCAACATGTCAAGCACGGTACGATGCAATCGTTCCACAGGGTTGCCCCTAGGGTGGTATGGGGTTGTCCGAACCTTGTGGATTCCAGCCACCCGACAGAGTTCCTTGATTGTGCGGGACTCAAAGTCTGGACCCTGGTCACTATGTAACTTTTCTGGGATACCATAGTGTACCATAAAGTTTTCCCACAGACACTTCGCTACTGTGCGGGCCTTTTGATTGGGTGTTAGGATGGCAACCGCAAATTTAGTGAAATGATCTGTGATTACCAGTATATCCTTGGTTCCGCTTTTGTCAGCCTCCAGGGACAAGTAGTCCATGCAGAAGAGTTCAAGAGGTCGAGTGGTTCTTATATTGACCAAGGGGGCTGCTTTTTCAGGTTGTGCTTTCCTCCGCACGCACCTGCCACATGTCCTCACTTTCCTTTCCACATCCATAACCATCTTCGGCCAATAGAATCTGGTCCTTACAAGGTCGAGTGTCCGGTCGACTCCCATGTGGCCCATATGGTCGTGCAGGCTGGTGAGGACTGTGATGTGGAGCTCAGCTGGGAGAACAAGCTGGTAAGTTGTCTGGGCACTTGGCGTCTCCTGAACAGGATGTTGTTATGGAGCTCGAGACGATTGAGTTCTCGGAGGAGGAGTGGAATCAGGAAGTTGGGCTCGCAAGGTGGGAGGTGGTGTGTCCCCATGTTCGATCTGGGTGATAACATGTTTTATACATTGATCAGCTCGTTGCTTAGCTGCTATCTCTGTTTCTGATAGATGGGGGATGGTTGGAAGACCTCTGAACTGTTCTTCTTGCCCATAGCAGCCAAGAACAGCATTCGAGGATACTGTGAGGGTCTCCACCAGGGCAACACGATCTGTATCTCCCTCTCTCTCATCAGAACAGACGCTGTAGATGAGCTGTCTCTCACAGATTGCCTTCACAACAGACTGATCTACCACATTGATGTTCGTTGGGTCGAAGAGGTGATCTCGTGTGAACTGCTGAATGCATTCTCTATTTTTCTGTGATTTCAGATCGTCTGCTAGTATCCCATATGGTCTGCATGATAATCCATCCACATCTCCATTCTGCCTTCCTGGACGATAGAGGAGTTTGAAGGAGAATGTAGACAGCGCTGCTACTCACCTATAGCTGGTTGCATCAAGTTTGGCTGAGGTCAGGATATAAGTCAGCGGATTGCTATCCGTCACAACGGTGAAGTGGTTGCCATAAAGATAGTCGCTAAACTTTTCCGTAACTGACCACTTGAGTGCCAGGAACTCCAGCTTGTGTGCTGGCTCACTTCTTGACAGCCCCCTGCTTGCATATCCGATGACTCTAAGCTGGTCCCGTTGCTCCTGATACAACACAGCACCGAGCCCGGTGGTACTAGCGTCGGTGTGTAGTATATAGGGCTTCTGGGGATCAGCAAAGGCTAAAACAGGGGCTGTAGCAAGGCTCTGGATGACTGACTCGAAGGCTTGCTGGCAGGCTGGCGTCCAGCGCCCTCCGAAGGGTTCTTTTGGGTCATGGTATTGATTTGTTTTCTGTCTTGTGTTTGCTGGTTTCACTTTTGATTTCTTGTGGAGAGGTGGGTAGCTGGAAGTTAAGTTGTGGAGAGGCTTTATGATGCTGGAGTAGCCCTTGACGAACCTCCTATAGTACCCAGCGAAACCGAGGAAGGATTTCAGCTCTCGTAGGGTCTGGGGGACAGGCCATGTCTTAAGGGCTGAAATCTTCTCAGGATCTGTCTCGACGCTATTTCTGGAAACTACATGGCCCAGATAACGGACTGATGTCTGAAAGAAGACACATTTTTCTGGGGACAATTTCAACCCAAACTCTTTGAGAAGAGTGAGAACCTTCATGAGTCTTTCTTCGTGCTCCTCAAGGGTTCTGGAGAATACTATTACATCATCAAGGAAAACCAACACATCCTTCAAATGCATATCCCCCACGCACCGCTCCATTAACCGCTGGAACGTGCTGGGGGCATTCGTCACACCTTGAGGGAAGGCCGTCTTCGGTTTGTCTGCCTCTTCAACCTCGATCTGGTAATACCCTGATTTTAAGTTGAGGACAGAGAACCACTGTGAACCATTGAGGGCTGAGAATGTGTCTTCCAACTTCGGGAGGTTGTAGGCATCTTTTATAGTCTGGAGGTTTAGACGCCTATAGTTGATGCACAACCGAACTTGGCTGTTCTTTTTCCGAACTACCACTATGGGTGACGCGAATGGCGACTCAGACTCCTTGATGACTCCCGCATCAAGAAGCTCTTGAATGTGCTTTCGGACGGCTTCAATGTCCTGTGGGTGGATTGGCCGGCCACGTAGTTTGAAGGGACTTTCATCTGAGAGTTTTATATGATGTCTCACCTTATCTGTCCGGCCAAAGTCCAGGTCATGGTGTGCAAACACATCGGGCATTTTGTTGAGCTGCTGAGTGATGCGTTGCTTCCATTCGAGTGGGACTGGAGAATCACCGAAGTTGAAGTTTAAGGTGGGCCACTGAGATGACTGGGTCTCAGGGGATTTCTGTGGGGGTTCTGACTGATTAACTATACTGTGTTCTTTTAATATAATGTTCTGATAAGCACTAATTTCTGCAATGATGCTCTTGGCGGGGATGACAATGTCATGGTCAGATTCATTATTAATGACGACTGGCAGTTTATGGGGCCGTAACTGTGGGAAATCAACTAAACTAGCTCGTACTAGCAGACCACCTGGCAAGGGGGACGACGATGGGTACTCAATGACGACGGATTTCTCATCCTGAAAACCACTGACAATGCAACTCCTTCCACCACTACGGTCTTACCAGTTAGAATGACTTGAGGCATTTTGCCTTGCATCTTCACTAACCCCTGGTAGTTGTTGCTTGCCTGCTTCTGTCTTATCTCAATGACTTTGAAAACTACTTTGTAACCATGTGGGAGGGGCTGACGATTAGTTAAGTCACTCTCTAAGTAAATGTCAAACAGTACATCTAAGGTGTTTGTACCTATGAGCATGAGAGATTGTGAAGTGTCAGGGACAACTAAAGCAAGTGTGTTTACATCTATAGGGACTCCTATGAAGTCTTTTGGGAAAGTTATAGTCATTTCTATATAGCCAAAGTAAGGCACTAGCTGGCCATTAGCACCTTCAACTTCTAAAAGGTCATGAAGTGGCTTTATCTTCTGCTCTGAAAGGTGCTGCTTGCAAAATGACTCAGACACGGTGGTAACTTGTGAGCATGAGTCAAGAAGACAGTTAACCTCTTCACCTTTAACAGTCACTTGAGCTGTGCTCTTTGCTCCAACCAGCCATTTCGGGAGTCGAAACGGTTGGCTCTGCTTTGAATGTTGTAGGCCAGAACATGTTTGAGCTTTAATGTTCTGTGCTAGTGTATTGACTTTGTCCATCTTAACAGGAGTTTTGTCTTCGTTGTTTACGTCTGAGGGACGCTGTTGACTCTCCTCAGCCCCTGTTTGTCCCACAACAGGAACTGTTAGTCGTTTAAAGGTAAGTTTGATCCATTTTGTGTTTCCCACTGGTGCTGTTTTTCCTCTAACTGCTTCTTTTTTTCTGCCACTAGGCGGGGGTTGGCAGGGTTGGTGCAGCATGAAGCGATGTGCCCATCTCCGCCGCAGTTAAAACAGTACCAGGGCTTTGGTTTGTATGTCTGGTTCTTTTTGGTCTGTCTTTGAACGCCTGTATTTGTCTCGTCTGGCTTTGACATTCTGTTCTGGGGTTTTCCTGCAGATCCCTTGTTGCTAGCTCCTTTTGTCTTTTTCTGTGACATGAATGTAGTTAGCTGGCTTTGCAGACTTGCCACCTGTTTTCTCAGATCCTCAATAGCACTGATACTGCTCACATTCTTCTCTTCTGGCTCACAACCACAGGCACCATGAAACTGCACCTGAGCTCTTTGCTTTGTGATGCCAATATGTTTTTTCATGCGACTGGATTTTGCTTGTTGTCTATCTTCTTCAGAGCAAATCACTAGCAAGAGGTCTGAGAATTTGGGTGGGCTGCTTTTCTTTTGCTCCAGTTGCAGGGTGCTGAGCAAGGTGCTATCCCAACACCCCCTGCAGAACTCCTTAAGGAGATGTTTGTCTACTTCATCATGTGTAACTCCCCCCGTTTTCGTGGCTCTGTTCAAGGATAACTGGAGTCGATGAAGGTAAGTGGATGGTTTCTCACCTGGGTCTTGGAGGGTGTTCAGGAATTGAGCGAAAAGCTCTTCTCCATCTTCCACAGTACCGAAGGCTGAGTCTAGGAGCTGTAGATAGGCTGCGGGCGGTGACTCAGACGGTAAACCTTTAACTACATCAGCTGCTGGTGGGAGCAAGCTCTCGAGAATTTTTCTGGATATTTGCAAGGGGGACATGCTAGGATCATTTTGGAGCAACTCAATGTGTGTGCTCCATGTGTCATAATCGGTTTCATGATTAGGTGTGGGAGTCTTGCCGGAGAAGGAGCGAAGTCTCACCTGGGATTGCATGTATGGCACAGGGTCCTGCCTCCGTACAATATGCTCGACCACAACTTTCTGAATGTCAGGTGGGTTCACGTCACTTAATGAAAGGGACAGTGCTCTCTTTCCATTAGTGAGGGGGACAGAGTCAGTGGCAACATCGTTGCTTGGTGAGGCATCTGGAAAACAGGTGTGAAACTGTGGCTCTTTATGAGCAGGTGAGGATAAAACAGTGGTCTCAACATGTGTGGGAGAGGAATCTTTACTGTTGGATTGCATGATCTCCACAACCTCCCCAATCTGAGTCATTATCTCTTTCAACACCTCACCATATTCTTTACCACTCAGCTTAGCTAGTTGTTTGAGCTCAGCTAAGTATGTCTTGGTAACATTACTTCCAACTTTGGTAGCGTACACGCTACTGAGTGTCTTCACTTCATAGACAATGGTGGAGTCATCTCATGCTGTGCACGTGTACGGTAAGTGAGGTTCTAAAGCTTCTAAAGCTAAACCACTGGAATACTCAACGATCAGGTTTTGGTAGTACTCGGACAGAGAATCATCAACAGAAAGGATTCTTTCAATTTTACCATACTTCTTTAGAAAGTCAATGACCTGCTCATCTTGTTCAGCTACCTGAGTTATCCCACTAACAATAACTGCATTTGGAATTTTGATACCAGACCTTTGTATGAAATCCATACCTCAATATTGATGCTCAAATCAAATGGCTCCTGGCTGGCTCGCCACTTCTGTAACCCACTTTGGCAGTATAAAAATTAATTACAGTATTTAGGTCAGTAATAAGACTTGGGCTAGGATCAGAAAATGCTAAGTTCGTAAGGAGCCAATGTAATGAGCAACAATGAGGAGGCAGACACAGGAATAACACTTGAGTAGCCACTCTTGTATTTTTACAGTATAATTTGGGTTTACAGGATTCGAAATATTTACCCAATTTCTAAAAGAAATTTAAAAAAGTAGCGTGCACACTAAGCAAAAAAATAGTCCATTGGGGCCCTTTAATAAAATTTAAAAAAAAAGTGTTGTTGTAGAGTTATTGCAGTTCACCTGATTCCCAGTATAATGTGTGTGTGTTGTGGATATCTCTTTGGTATTGATCCGTCTTCAGTTGGGGTGGCTCGCCATCTTCTACGACTGGGAAGGATGTTCCAAATCCTCAGACCAATTCCGTCCTCTCACAAAACCTGACCTATAGACAAGGTCAACCAATTTTTCATTCAACACCATTCATTCTCAGATGCATCACAAGAGACTAAATGTCAATTAATGCAAAATATTGCATATAACACTGACATAACTCATCTCTATTCAAACATCTCAAATCTCTTTCTCAGTCGTACAACATATAGTCTTAAAGGTATCATTTATGAGAACTAAACATTAAAGTGCTCACACATTTAACTGTTCATATAAACAGTGCTTCAATAATACTTATGGTAAGTAACCATTAACATTCAAAATACCATTTATCAGAACCATATCAAACCATGTGCAAATAACATTAATGGTAAACATACTGAGTTAAGCTTAGAGGTATTAAAGAAGTGTGCTTAAATTACTCTTACACTATAGGCCTATTCATGTCAGAGAATCTACACCAAAAATTATCCTCAAGTTACTTAAAACTCAGTTAAAAATCATAAAATAATAAAGTATGCATATGTTCAGAAATATTGCACCATTATTCACTTAAGTTTGCTCTCACAACCTTAATATCACCACTGCTTTGTTTCAGCACAAGGGTCGAGCGGCTAGCCGACGTGACTTCTCTCTCTCAGTCAGTCACTCGGCTCTGAACATCCAGCCGGTAAGTGCTCCAACTCTCTTTTCCTTTTTCACAGGTAAGCTCCGGGTTTTTCTCTTGTTTTTTCTTCTCCCCTTAGCTCGTAGCTGCTCTCCTTCCTCTGGCTGAGACCGGTAGAGACCGGAAGAGAAGCGCGCCAGTGCTTTGTTTCCAGGCCGACAGGCTGAGCATAGCCTGCGTAGCCTCCGATTGGCTGCTGAGGGCGAGGTACCCCACGTGGGATCACGTGAACTGAGCAGTGCATTCAAGTACAATAGGATTTTTAAGACTTTGAAGATGTGAACAAATAAAGATTAAGAAAATAAAAACACTCTCTTTTCTTTTATCATACTGATTTAACAGCGTGCTTTTTACACCTGGTTACATTTACCAAACTGGTTTTAACCAAACCATGATCTTTTTCAAAACCTAACCAAGTAGTTTTGTTGCCAAAAACTACTGAAACTGCATCCATTTCACAACGATAACTAAGCATTTAATTTGTTACCATGACGATGAAAATCACCTAATGATATTGTCTTCCCACCAGTCAATGGGAAGTCTTGCTGTATTACATGTACGCAAAATTGTACTCTGGCGTATGGAGTCACACATTTTGAAAGTATAAAGTTTTGTCATTTGTATGAAGATTAAGGGGACGAGGATGGAGGTGCATTATGGGTATGACTCAGCATTTCTACAATTCAAAGTCAGAATATCTCGGCCTGTGTTGCTTTGGTTTATTATTTTAATGTGTCTCTCATGAGTCCTCTGAGTTCACAGAAGTTCAGTACTAACTTCTGCTGCATTGAGTTCCCCTTTAAGAGACTCCCTGGACAATGATATGCTAATGAGCCCTGAAGAATAACTTAATGTGAATATACTGCTCAGTGTCACAGACCAAGAGCTCCCATCAGTACAGATGCACAAACCAAATCAGCATGGTGTGAAACACACAGAGCACTACAACTAACTGAAAATCTCTCTCTACAGAAAACTACATCCAACTAACTTTCTTCATTTAAGGCATATTAATGCAAATGTCACTTCACTATTGATGATCATTTATGCATGGATTCTAACTTTTCTGTCAACAGGCCTGATGATGTTTTTGAAGGAAAAGTTTTCTGTTATGTAACAGCTGCCACCACCAAGTATTTATTTTGTTATTTTTAGCTCTTTATCATCTCTTATAATATGTAGGAACCTTCTTGTAATAACCTCCATAATTTACTTCAAACAGCTCCACACTACAAACTTCCTCATCCTCTCTCTTGCTGTAGCTGACCTTTGTTGGGATTATAATTTTGCTTTTTGGGTGATACCAGTTAATCGAAGTCTTGTTTTGCACTCAGTATGGATTTCTATCTGTGCTCATCTTCTATTCTGACCTTGTGCTTCATTTCTGTTGACAGATATTATGCTGTGTCAGCCTCTGAGGTACAGAACTAAAATAAATGTCCGTGTTATGTGATCATGATCCTGCTGAGCTGGACTTTACCTACTTTGGGCTACATAGTTGTGGGTTTACAAGAAGTGTTTTGTTTTACCTCCCAGCTATCATAATGTGTGCCATCTACCTAAAGATTTTGATTGTGGCACAGAGACAGGCACGCAGCATCCAGAACACAACCTGTCAGAGCACAGTGTCTGAAAGTAAGATGGAGAAAAACAACTAAAACTCTGGCTATTGTGATGGGAGTTTTTCTGATCTGTTGTACTCCTTTCTATATTTTTTGGTCATGTTCTATGTGATGACGTCAAAATCCCACGTTCAATATTTTTATATGTAAATCTCTTGGATGGTTCAATTCAATGCTCAATCCATTCATCTATGGTGTTTTTACAGCTGGTTTCGATCAGCTTTCAGAATGATACTATCTGGGAAAATATTTCAAGGTGATTTTACTCATTCTAAGCTCTCTTGACTCATGACTTGCTGGTAATCATCACTAGTTTGACTCTGAAGATTTACATTTCTTTCTACTGCAGCTCATATAAAACTAGCCACTGTACTATGCATAAAGTATCTGTATGTACAACTCAGTACACAGATAACAGTACATAATAAACATTACATACAATAATCTCAATGTTAATGTCTGTTAATAATCACAGGATCCACATATCTCATAGTTTTCCTCATTTTACTGTATGTATTCAGTCATAGATGCTGTATAATGAATACAGGTACAGCTCTGAAGTTCTCTGAGAATAAAACTTCAGGAAGATTAATGTTGAAATTATCTTTCTATTACAGGAGTTTCCAATAATTGCCTTCATCATTTGTTTTGGATGCAGATAGAAACAGAATTAAGTATGAGTTTTCAACAACATTGGAGTATAATGAAGATAAATAACTTCCAGTTTAGCAGGCACAGAAATGTCTCAAGCAACGAATGGAGGATTAACTTTGTCTCTGTTCAGATAACAAATTTATGGATGTAAACTTAACCTTTAGCAGAATCACTTTTGATGTATGTTCATATGTTTTCATTCTGTCTCTGCCTTTACAGCCCAATCTGTTCTCCGTAGGCTGCCAGGTAGCTGTCTGACTGTGTGACATATGCCAGTTTGGCTGTTAGTCACAGAGAGAAGGATTATTTGCACAATGACCTTTCAGGCTGTGAAAGTGTAATTATTAGCTGAAGAGGAGCAAAAGTTACAAAGAAATTAAGATAATTTTGATCTCATAAATGTGTATTACAGACTAAAATAGTTTAAATATGCTGCTCTTTCTGTTCCTTGTAGGATGGAAGAGGTTCCAGTTATGTTTAATGTTGTAACCGGTTTCAAATGTTACCAAATACAACTAAAATGTAGTTGCAGTTTGTAAATGCAGTAAAACAATAACAAATCATTTATCTTTCAATTCTTGCACCAAGTGAATTTAATTACTAATTTAGGTTAATAAGTCATTTATTTTGAAAATAAAGAATTTCAAAGAAAGATGAGTTATGGCCCTTAATGTTTATTCATTTCATCTGATAAGTTCTTTTATTATTAACATTTGTTTATTAACTGTCCCCTGCCCTCCTGTCATTTTGTAAAAGTGGCCCCTGGAACAAGTAGAAAACCCTGTTATAGTGTTCCTGGATCAAAATGAGCTTTATGCTCATTACCCCCATACTAACCATTCACTGTACATCATTTGTGTTGTATTTTGCAATTAGTGTGTGACAACAGATTCAACACTAATTCAATTGATGTGACATATAAGCACAAGATAAAGTGAAAAATAAAGGTCCCTCCACAAGATGGTGCATCAAGTGTCATACATCCAGTCAGGATGAGATGAAGAGAAATTAAATACTCAGACACAATATCTGTGTTTGTCTCTTATTCAGAGGATGATTTATTGCTTGTAAACAAGAACCTCCATGTACATCTGGGAAAAAGCACATGAAACTGACGAGACACTGGTTACACTGTAGTTTATACTTGAACATTTGAATATCACTCTTTTTACAAAGAGGTGCAGGTTTATCAACAAGGTCAGAACACAGACTGCAGCACAGCTGGTCTCCAGTCTCTCTGGGGTTCTTCAATAACTGTCCTCTACTATTTGTACCTGTAACACTTGAGTGAGCAAGACCACACTCTTCTCCTCCACCTTTACCTGCTCACAGTCCTTACTGGACAGTATTTTTCATACAGTTGATATACACTCTGGATACTTTAACACAAACATACAGGTAGAAACAAACAGAAGTTTAATAGGTCTCAGGTTTTATCTTTATCATCATAGATTCACGACAGTCAGCTTCATCATGCATATATTTATATATATACTATAGCTGTTTTGACAGCTGTATGCACATCTGCATATTTTCTAAAATGCAATTGGTCACAGAAGGAAACCAATCACAGTTGTTACCTTCTCAGCTTCTTAGTTCCTAACATGGTACAGAACAGCTGGTACCTTTGACTTGGCTCGTTGTGCCTGGTAGCAAGCAGTCCGGCTGCTTTCACTCACATAAAGGAGGAGGCGGAGTAGTTAAGAACATTTACGGGACTTTATTGTGCTCTCTTCGCTCTTGATACAACATCACAGCTCACCAGAGGAGACATGCATGCTACTCTGCGGGCGCACATCAAGGGTGTGTTGAAACCGCATACCACCTACTACTCATACTAACTCTTGGTATGGTGTGCAGTGTCTACACTGGCAGTATCGAGAAGTTCGGATGCATACTGCATCAGAAATGTTGAGCATGCATCACCAGCTTACCTCCTCAAATTACCCAGGATGCAACGCGACGTGCGTCACTTGAACAGGACAGGAGAATACCAAGCTGAGTAAGGTTAGATATAATTTCCCTCCAATTTTTATGGAGTATGTTATAGCGATTTCTCATTGGATTTACATTTATTAAGAAAGTTTAAAAATAAATACAACACATCTGACAACAAGCCCAAGTCGATAGCGACCATGATGTACGAGGCGTGGGCCGACAAGACTCGGTAAGGCATCCTGATTGGTCAAATTCCGTTAGGGATGAGATCAGTCAAGCGGCGGTGTCAAGCAGAATATATTGCGGAGTTGGTTATGCTTTCAAAGTAAAAGCACTATTTATCACCATGGTCTTTTGGTATGAGAAAGGGATAGGGTGTTTTATTTTGTGAATATAACCGGAGTGTGTTGCGGCTAGCTTAATTTTGCCGTTCGTCCAGCGAAATTGTAAGCGGTTGGTATTTGGACAAATAAGCGCCACACTGGGATCTAAGCGGCCACTTTCTCGCCTGATTTTTAAAATCTCGATAAAGTGATATATTTAAAGTTTAGAGCTAAAGTGAAATCAGCTTCAGCCTGTCGATTTTGGCTCGGTAGGAGCGCAATGCATTGTGGGTTATCATGCAGTGCTGTAGTGTAGTTTGCATGCTGTCTGATGGATTGGGTATGCAGTATGGAGTATGGATAGTATGGGTATGGAAGTATGTAGTAGTTAGTATGCGGTTTGAACACAGCAACACAGCCTCGCTGGCTACTAACAAAACAACACTACCCATGAGCACCTTCTTAAAGGAGAATGCCCAGGCCGGTAACACAGTAGCTCCTCTCAGATGGGACTGATGTAAGCAGAAATACGTCCAGGTGCACTAACAAGCACAAGCAAGCTCTCCCTCTGTCATTCAAACAAAAAGCGGTAATGGGAGAGCAGGAGAAAGACAGAATTAAATCTCAAGATGTTATTATAACTATTAATTATTCCAGGTAGGCTTTTAAAGTTGAATTGTTTTTATCGGGGTGAAAAATACCACATAATTCATGTATATATACTGCCTCTGAAGACAGAAAGAAATCTGTTATTTAAGAGACTTGAGAACTCCTTACAGTTATCTTCAATCTGCTTTTATGCAGTGATTTTAGTACAGTTACATCAGAAAATGACAATAGCTGTCCTTTTTGGTTTTGATTGTATTTCTATGCTGAAGTTTTTAAGGTGTTTCTATAGACTTTGTGTAGCAGAGTGGTTCTACAAGCAGGTCAGTACATCATTAGATGGTTTCAGAGTTACACTTCTGTAAATGTGAAAACAATACTGCAGGTATTGATATTAGAAAATGTACTTTGTAATTTGTACTTTTGATACTTAAGTAATTTTAAAGCCAAATACTCTAGTACTTTAACTCAAGTAAAATTTTGACTGAGCAGCTTTCACTTGTAGTTGAGTAATATTTGACCAGTATCTATACTTTGACTCAAGTACTGGGTTTTAGTTTTGTCCACCACTGAATATAATATCATTATATTGCCCAGCCCTAGTATCATTATCTAACTTGTACTTGACATTGGAATTAGTTTTATAATTTTTGGACTGTTTATTTGAATGAATTTCTTGCAGTTTTACAGAGAGCTACAAAATGATGAACGCATCAAACAAGCAGTTGGTGTGTGCAAGAAGGTTGTCTCTGCTTTCTCATATTTATGGAAAAAAGGAGGGACCTGCCACTGCTCAGAATGAAATGGGCCTTCCAAATCATGTGCTGATGACAGAGACACCTACCAGGTGGGAGTCACGTCAGAAAATGATAGAAAGAATTCCTGAACAAGAGAGACATTGCTGAAGTCCTGAAGCTGGCAGAAAGTCTAGGCACTTGGTGTTGACCTGGCAAGATGTTGAGGTCCTCGAATCACTAAACAAAGTGTTGAGCCCAATACAAGATTTTACTGATGCCCTCTGGGAGAACACTATGTAAGTGTCTCCTACTTGAAGCCTGTACTCCACCTGTTGAATACAAGCATTCTCACAGAGGAGAGAACACACTTGGCTCACCAAGGATGTAAAGAAAAACATCCTGGCATACTTGAATGAGAAGTATGCTGATCCAGTTACAGATGACCTACTTGATATGGCATCTCTCCTGAATCCAAGATTCAGAACCAGGTACATCAACGATGAAAAGGTGGAATACAACCAAACAAAAGCAGTTGAAGAAATAAAATCAATCTGGCTGAAAGTGAAGTGAGCACTGACATGTTTGGGGAAGAATGCAGCAGCAGGGCCTGTGCCTCCTCCAGAGGAGAGAGAAAAAGTCCTTGTCTAGCTTTTTTAGAGACTGAGCAAGAGCAGCATGGGCTCCAGTGACACACAGTCAGAGGAGGACAGCATCGAGGGAGACTCAGAACATACCTGCAGACTCTAGAGGTGGACAGCGACACCAACCCCTGGCATGGTGGAAATCCCATGAAGCTATTTTCCTTGCTAAATTAGTGCAGTATTTATGCATCCCTGCCACCAGTACGCCATCAGAGAGAGTTTTGCACTGGTGGGAACATTGTCACGTGCCACAGGGCAGCACTAAAACCAGATGCTGTCGACTGTCTGATTTTCCTTACTCGGAACTTGTAATCACTGTGCCTATGCCTTTCATGTTCAGATGAGTGAAACTGTTACTACTGAATAGTACGAGCCAAGTTGCACTTTATTGATACTTGAATACTTTTGAAAATGTGCCTGGCTATTGTACAATATTATTTTATTAATGAAAATTGCCATTCTAGAGCCATTTATTCTTTGGTGGTTTAAATATTATTAATAAGTTGTTGAAGTTGTTGCACTTTTGTTTGCAAATACTTGAATGTTGTGTATTGTACCTTTTTAAGCAACATAATTCCTGGAAGTTGAACACTATTTATTGTTCATTTGTTAGTTAACAAGATATTGTGTGGGCTAATTGAATGGAGGGTCAATTGAAAAGTCTTTAGTTTCAGGAATAGGAATTTTCAATATTAGTGGGTGTACTTTGTTGGTTTACAAAACGGAAGATTCCTTTCCTTACCTAATACCAGTTGAAATACCTCATAGGATGTTTAATGATGATAATGATGGTTAACTGCACTGATTCTGCAAATTTTGTTCAATAAAACTGTTCTATTTTGACTGCAACCATTATAATTCTAATTCTTTAACTTAATTACTCCCACCCTATTGGCAACCATACTTTGAAGGGGTCATGCTTTTACCTGTGTCTGGACATGAAAAAAGATGATACAGTCCTTATGATAAAATGGGCTATTTAAAGACAATGAACTGCAGTAATTCTATTCTCATTAGAAGAAATGTGGGTAAGAACACTGCTGCATGGAAAAAAAATACATCAAATACCGTGAAACCAATATGATTTAAAAAAAGTGATATGAAAATTTTGTCATACCACCCAGCCCTATTATGTTATATATTGCATTTTTAGTTAATAGTACAAGAAGGACATAAAAGCTATAACAGTATGAAGAAAACAAGAGAATTTAATTCATATGTATATCAAGTTTATATTGATTTATATTGTGAATATTTGTACATGTTAAAATCAAGCATAGGATTAATTTTGCTTTTTGTATGTTTAGTTTCACCTTTCTGTTAACATCAATAAATCTGTGGGCAGAGAGCAGTCTTAGCAGTGTTAGAGAAAGTGTCAAATTATATACAGCACATATAATGAGGCAGCACAATCATATTTTCATCAGCAATAGTGTTAATATAAGTTAAAAGCACAGGTGTGTCAGCCTGAGCCAATAACTCTTCTACTATTTGCATTAATTTGGGGGCAGGCACATTTGCTATCTTGTGTTGTCAGATAACAAACAATTGCACCTTTGATTGGCTAAAACCCAGTCGATGTGCAACATCTGTGGCACAATCAGTCAAACACGTGATCCACAATCACAAACACCTTCATTCATGTTCAGTCTTTCACAGAAGTGTGGATTTAAATCCTTTGATCATATTTTCTATCAGCAATGGTGTTAATATTGAAGTTAAAAGCATGCAGGTGTGTGTGTCTCACCCTGAGGCACACATATCTCCACAATCTAAACACCCTTCTGTCACAGTTCAAGACTTTACAGGTTTGGACCCAAACACAGACACTGGAGACAGACAGGAGCAGCTCAGTATATTTAATGAACAAAATAAACCATACAAAGATTATGAATGTAAGGCAGAGAAGTCCTCAAACAAAGCAACATAAAACCAAACACAAAAATCTTATAAAGATGGCAATGGTGAATGACGCATTCAAAACATCCAACAGAGGAGACACACAAATCCAAGTCCAGGGAAAGTAATAATCCAAATGAATCCGTGCAGGAAAAACAAGCAACAAAATTCCACAAGAAGACATGAGGAAATTGACAAAAGCGAGTACAAAACAGCAATTAAGGAGGAAAAGACACAGGACACTAGGGAGGGAGGACAACAAGACACAGGTGAAGGCCATTAAGAACAGGTGAAAATAATCAGTGATCAAGAAGAGCAGGAAAACAGACAAAGACAGGAAGTAGAAACAACAAAGACATACAAGGAAGACGTACAAAATAAAAAGCAACTGACTTGGAAACCCAAACCATGACACCTTTCATTAGTGTTAAACAGCATTAGTGCATATGTGTGTGTAAAATTATTCTCATTAATAAGAAACAGGAATTGTTACTATAGTTATGAAGCCCAAAGATCTCAACAGACCTGCAAAGTGCACACAGGACGGATCACAGCTGTCAGATTGTGTGATTGTGTCTGTATGTTTATTGGGATTCAGAAAAACAAGGTTTGACCAGTCATCATTTTATATATATCTGACCATGAGACCAGTCCAACACAGGAGAAAACGATATGTCCTCTTGTCTCAGAGCCTGATGCTGGATGGATAACCTGTGCATAATTTTGCACACAGGTTGAATAAGGTCTTGTTCAACATAGACTGAGGCCTGACAAGACCCCCTTCTAAAGTTTTGTATCCAACGCTCTGCTGTCATCACCACCCCAAACTCCTCCACTCATGCTGAGCAATGATGGGTTTTGTAAATTGGATAAGAAATTATAAGCAAAAGATTTTGCTTCCATTCTTTGAAGGCTCAAATGAAAACATGCATTCCTCAGGCAAACCAGGATATGAAGGTTTATTGAATGTGAACCTGAATAAATCTTAAAAGTGGGACTGTGGTATATTCAATATTCTTCCCACTTGTTTACCAAACTGTTTTCAAACCATGATCTTTCAAAATCTAACCAAGTAGTTTGTTGAAACCTACTGAAACGGCATCGATTTCACAACGTTAACTAAGCATTTAATTTTTACCATGACGATGAAGGTCACCTGACTAGTGATATAGTGTTACCACCAGTCAATGGGAAGTCTTGCTGTATTACATGTACGCAAAATTGTACTTTGGGCGTGGAGTCACACATTTTGAAAGTATAAAGTTTTGTCATTTGTATGAAGATTAAGGGGACGAGGATGGAGGTGCATTATGGGTATGACTCAGCATTTTTAAAATTCAAAGTCAGAATATCTCGGCCTGTGTTGCTCTGGTTTCTTATTTTAATGTGTCTCTCATGAGTCCTCTGAGTTCACAGAAGTTCAATACTAAATTGTAAAGCATTGAGTTCCCCTTTAAGAGACTCCTGGACAATGATATGCTAATGAGCCCTGAAGAATAACTTATGTGAATATACTGCTCAGTGACACAGACCAAGAGCTCCCATCAGTACAGATGCACAAACCAAATCAGCATGGTGTGAAACACACAGAGCACTAAAACTAACTGAAAATCTCTCTACAGAAAACTACATCCAACTAACTTTCTTCATTTAAGGCATATTAATGCAAATGTCACTTCACTATTGATGATCATTTATGCATGGATTCTAACTTTTCTGTCAACAGGCCTGATGATGATTTTGAGGAAAAGTTGTGTTATGTTATGAAACTGCCACCAGTACCAAGTATTTGTTATTTTTTATTTTGGCTCTTTATCATCTCTTATAATATGTGGGAACCTTCTTGTAATAACCTCCATCATTTACTTCAAACAGCTCCTCCACAAACTTCCTCATCCTCTCTTGCAGTAGCCCTTGTTGTTGGGATTTTAATTTTGCCTTTGGAGTGATACCACTTAATCAATGGTCTTGTTTTATAATACTCAATATAGATGTGTATCTGTGCTCATCTTCTATTCTGACCTTGTGCTTTATTTCTGTTGACAGATATTATGCTGTGTGTCAGCCTCTGAGATACAGAACTAAAATAAATGTCCGTGTTACTGTGATCATGATCCTGCTGAGCTGGACTTTACCTGCTTTTGGCAGCATTGGCAGTTTTTCAAGATATTTTTGTTTTTACCTCCCAGCTATCATAATGTGTGCCGTCTACCTAAAGATTTTGGTGGCACAAAAGACAGACACATCCAGAACACAACCTGTCAGAGCACAAAGTCTGAAAGTAAGATGGAGAGAAAGGCGTAAAACTCTGGCTATTGTGATGGGAGTTTTCTGCTGTGTTGGACTCCTTTCTATATTTTTGTCCATGTTCTATGTGATGACTTTAAACATGCCACGTTCAATGTTTTTATATATAAATGTGTGGATGGTTCAATTCAATGCTCAATCCATTCATCTATGGTTTCTTTTACAGCTGGTTTCGATCAGCTTTCAGAATGATCATTTGTAGGAAAATATTTCAAGGTGATTTTACTCATTCTAAGCTCTCTTGACTCATGACTTGCTGGTAATCATCACTAGTTTGGCTCTGAAGATTTACATCTCTTTTTACTGTAGCTCATATAAAATTTGCCACTGTACTATGCATAAAGTATCTGTATGTACAACTCAGTACACAGATAGCAGTACATAGTAAACAGTACATACAATAATCTCAATGTTAATGTGTGTAAATAATCACAGGATCCACATATCTCATAGTTTTCCTCATTTCTTACTGTATGTATTCAGTCATAGATGCTGTATAATGAATGCAGGAGTACAGCTCTGAAGTTCTCTGAGAATAAAACTTCAGGAATGAATTAATGTTGAAATTATCTGTCTATTACAGGATTTTTCAATATTTGCCTTCATCATTTGTTTTGGATGCAGATAGAAACAGAATTAAGTATGAGTTTTCAACAACATTGGAGTATAATGAAGATAAATAACTTCCAGTTTAGCAGGCACATAAAATGTCTCAAGCAATGGAGGATTAACTTTGTCTCTGTTCAGATAACAAATTTATGGATGTAAACTTAACCTTTACAGTAGAATCACTTTTTGATGCATGTTCATATGTTTCATTCTGTCTCTGCTTTTACAGCCCAATCTGTCCTCACGTAGGCTGCCAGGTAGCTGTCTGACTATTTACTCATTTACAATAAAAATTCTGGATTGAAAGTACCTTTTTTCCAGGAAGGAGGGACAGATATGCCAATTTCGGCTGTTAGTCACAGAGAGAAGGATTATTTGCACAATGGCCTTTCAGGCTGTGAAAAGTGTAATTATTAGCTGAAGAGGAACAAAAGTTACACAGAAATGAAGATAATTCTGATCCCATAAATGTGTATTACAAACTAAAAGAGTTTAAATATGCTGCTCTTTTGTGTTCCTGGTAGGATGGAAGAGGTTCCAGTTATGTTTAATGTTGTAACCTGTTTCAAATGTTACCAAAGCACAACTAAAATGTAGTTGCAGTTTGTAAATGCAGTAAAACACAACAAATGATTTATCTTTCAATCCTTGCACCAAGTGAATTTAATTTCTAATTTAGGTTAATAAGTCATTTAATTTGAAAATAAAGAATTTCAAAGAAAGATGAGTTATGGGCCCCTAATATTTATTTATTTTATCTGATAAGTTCTTTTATTATTAACATTTGTTTATTAACTGTCCCCTGCCCTCCTGTCATTTTGTAAAAGTGGCCCTGGACAGAACAAGTAGAGAAACCCTGTTATAGGTGTTCCTGGATCAAAAATGAGCTTTATGCTCATACTGACCCCACATACTAACCATTCACTGTACATCATTTGTGTTTTATTTTGCAATTAGTGTTTGGCAACTTGATTCAACACTAATTCAATTGATGTGACATATAAGCACAAGATAAAGTGAAAAAATAAAGGTCCCTCCACAAGATGGTGCATCAAGTGTCATACATCCAGTCAGGATGAGATGAAGAGAAATTAAATACTCAGACACAATATCTGTGTTTGTCTCTTATTCCAGAGGATGATTTATTGCTTGTAAACAAGAACCTCCATCATTGTGTAAGTTTTATGAGCATGTACTGAGCTTCAGATCAAAACATAACCAGTTACATATCTGCATGTATGGCATTCATTTTATTTACTTTTGCAGGTGTTCAAGTAAAATAAACTATTTACACAGAATATCGGAGATGTTCTGCTGTTTCCATATGTTGCATTCTGTCACACTTTCACTTCTTGAACCAGATCTGTCTCCTCACTTGAAAATCTCTTTTTGTTTCCTCCTGGTAAATCCACTGTCATGGTGTTGCTCTTGCCTGACACACCTGTTTGTTAAAGTCATGAGGGCCGACTTGGTTTTGCACCTGTTTTATGATTAACCAAGACACTTGTGCACAGCTGATAGGACAGACAGCAAAAGTGGATTTGGACATTCTTTGAATAAATGAAAACTTTGAGATTGTACTGTAGATCAGTGTAAAAAGTAGGTCACGTTGTGGTATGATGTTGATATGACTAAAAGATCATTTTCAGTCTATTTTGCTGAGAACTGCACTTATCATGTGACACATGTGTGACACGCTGCTTGGGCAGGTGGTGTGGACAAAGCTGAAAGAAGGTGGTCCAGATGTTTCTGTTTCCAGCAACATTGTAAGACTGGGTACACAGTCTCTTATCAGTTGAACCTTCCTGAAAACCTGAATTGGCTCATTTCAACTCCAGTGACCTCCACATATCTGAGCTCCATAATCTACATAAGGGTGAAACCATTTCAGATGTTTGTATTAGTGATGTCATTTTCACTGAGACTTGTGTGCTGTCACTGACTTGAAATGATCAAAATGTTTAGTCTCCTTGTTGCTTGTTCCAACACATTCAGAATCATTCCTCCTATTGTTATTAGTATTTAACAGGTACCTCACTTTCTGTCCCAAAAATACATATATGAAAATAATTACATTTCAGAACAGCCACTGATTAAAGTATCATGGCATTTTGGGAATGCGGTTTACAAATAAGTGGAATTCTGAGAAAAAAATGCTGCAACTAATGAAACACTACGACTTTTTTATTAGTTATAGGAAATATAACGATGTCTCGAAAGTAAGGTTAGCTTTATGGCTATTATTTATGTATAAAACAAGTGCATTCATAAAATGAAACACTGGTCATTTTCTGAATTCTTTGACAGTGAATCAGTTTGAAATAGATAACTGTGACCAAGCCAGAACTGGAGATAACATGTCTGTTTGACACAAGCCTTTCTGGGTTTGGGTGGAGTGTGGAGATTATTATATTTATTTTTGCTTTGAACATAAACACTTTCCTCTCTTACTGGGGAAACTGAGGTGTCAGCAAACATTTTGATGCCCTGATATTGATTTACATGCTGACTCAATGAATGGGGTATTTAAATTAGAGTAATTTATCTCTGCTCAAAGTCTTTAGGTCTACCATGTGATTAAATGAAGTTTTTAGATAATCCTGTCTGCTCCTCTTAAAGTACAATGATGGTGAAATTTCTGGGGCCTTATGTTGAAACTTGCATCATTACCTCATGTTAGGGAATCGTGGTGTTAAAATATTGATGTGCTTATATCTGCCAAAACAAAATAAAGTTTATGCATGATGAAGAATAACCTAAGAGTGAGTGTTGTGAAACTGTAATGATAAAGATGAAAGCCAGGAAAAGTGTTAAGCTTTTCTCTCTTTCATAAACAGGTTTTCTGTTTGACACTTGATGCACAATCTTGTAGAGAGACTTTATTTAGATTAATGAGACACGAAAAACAAGATAAACTGAAATAATAATTTGTGTCTAATCAAGATGCTGCTTATTAATACTCAATAATGTTCAGTGAATGAGTAAGTATTTGGTCAGTATGAGCATAAAGCTCATTTTTGTCACAGGAACCCTGACAACAGTGTTACTCAACTTGCTTTGATCAGGTGCAACTTTTGCAAAATGACAGGCCAGAGGCCAGTAAATAAACAAACATTAATAATAACATTACTTATTAGATAAAATGAATATTACATGAACATTAAAAGGCCCATAACTCATCTGGCTTTGAATTCTTTATTCACTAAACTCATTAACTAAACTAACTTGGTTGAAGGATTGACAGATCAGATATTTTACTGCATTTACAAACTGCAACTGTACTTTAGTTGTGCTTTGGTAACATTTGAAACAGGTTACAACATTAAACATAACTGAACCTCTTCCATCCTACCAGGAACAGAAAGAGCAGCATATTTAAACTCTTTTATGTAATACACATTTATGGTATCAGATTTATCATCATTTCTGTGTAACTTTGCTCCTCTTCAGTTAATAATTGCAGTTTTCACAGCCTGAAAGGTCATCATGCAAATCACCTTCTCTTTTTACTAATAGCCTTATTTAGACCATCAGCCAACATTGGCATATCTGTCCCTCCTTCCTGGTAAAAACATTGTCAATTGATTTTCACTGTGAATGAAAACTCAGTCAGAGGGCCACCTGGCAGCAACTGTCAGCCACATTTTGCCCAGTGACTACAGTTGTGTATCACTGACACATAAAAGCTTTTAGATTAAGTGGTTTTGTGAATGAGTGAAAACAAGAAAACAATGAGATATGTGGATCCTGTGATTATTGTACATTGTTGTATGTACTGTTTACTATGTACTGCTATCTGTGTACTGAGTTGTACATACAGATACTTTATGCATAGTACAGTGGCAAATTTTATATGACCTGCAGTAGAAAGAGATGTAAATCTTCAGAGCCAAACTAGTGATGATTACCAGCAAGTCATGAGTCAAGAGAGCTTAGAATGAGTAAAATCACCTTGAAATATTTTCCCAGAAATGATCATTCTGAAAGCTGATCGAAACCAGCTGTAAAACAAACCATAGATGAATGGATTGAGCACTGAATTGAACCATCCAAGCCACCTTAATACAAATAACACAGGAAATGGTAAGGGTGCATCAGGAAAATGTTTAAGTTCCAACAAAAAGAAAGGAGTCCAACAGATCAGAAAACTCCCATCACAATAGCCAGAGTTTTGGTCGCCTTTCTCTCCATCTTACTTTCAGACTTTGTGCTCTGACAGGTTGTGTTCTGGATGCTGCGTGCCTGTCTCTGTGCCACTGTCAAAATCTTTACATAGATGGCACACATTATGATAGCTGGGAGGTAAAACATAACATTTCTTAAATCAGCATAAAAGAAGGTAAGACCAAATATAGTCCAGCATCAGGATCATGATCACAATAACACGGACATTTATTTTCATTCTGTACCTCAGAGGCTGACACAGCATAACATCTGTCAACAGAAATAAAGCACAAGTTCCAAATAGAAGATGAGCACAGATAGAGATCAAAAGTCTCAGTACTTCACAAGAGCTTATCGTATCGGTAAGACAACATGAAGCAAAAGTGAAACCCCAACAAGCAGGTCACATACAGAGAGAGAGAGGATGAGGTAGTTTGTAGGAGTGTGGAGCTGTTTGAAGTAAATGATGGAGGTTATTACAAGAAGGTTCCCACACATTATAAGAGATGATAAAGAACCAAGCAAAATGTGTAACAAATAAAAGAGGTGATGGAAATTAAATCTGCTCTTGCATAACAGACAATTCTTTTCTCAAAAACATGAGAAGAGCTGTTGACCAAAGGTTCCATGCATAAATAATTACTAATGGTCAGGTAACATTTGCAATAACATTCAGTATATAAATAAGATTAATTGTTTCTAGTTTTCTGTAGAGAAAGATTTTCAGTTAAGTTCAGTGCTCTGTGTGTTTCACACTGTGCTTGTTTGGTTTGTGCATCTGTACTGATGGGAGCTCTTGGTCTGTGTCACTGAGCAGTATATTGATCAGTTAGTCTTCAGAGCTGATTAGCATATCATGTTCAGGTGACCCTCTCAAAGGGATTCTCAGTGTTGAACAATTTAGTATTACACTTCTGTGAATTTGTAGGACTCACATGAAAGAGACTGAAATAAGAAATCATCGCAACAAAGGCCAAGATTTACAGACTTTTATTTATTAAAAATGCTAGGTTATTTCCATAATGCAACTCCATCCTGGTCTCTTCATTTTGTGCCCAAATAACACTTTATACTTTCAAAATTGCACTACTGCGTCACGAAACTACAATTTTGCCTACATGTAATACATCAATTTTTCCCATCTGGAAAACATCAGGTGACCTTCATTGTTGTGGTTACAAAATAAATGTTTCATTGAGGCTGTGAAACAGTCACAGTTTGAATAAGTATTGGCTCAAGTTTGACTGACAGATCATTTGGGGAACATTTGTAATTATTTACTTTACTTGAGTTTGATAATTCACCTCAAACAGCCAGTCACAAGCTAATGAGCAACTAGCTAAAGTCTAGTGAGCAGCCTCTGACTGAACTCTGTACTCACCAGACTCTGGTTCTGTTAGGATCCTCTATTCTTACTTCTTTTCCTCTCTTTATATACATGATGTAACTTTAAAGTACATTTCTTCCACAGTCAGCACTCAACATGGACAGAGAATAATTAGCCTACAGATAAAAGTGGAGTGAGGCTGGTGCAGGTTAAAAATCTAGAATGAAGATTAGTCCACTACTGAGCTGTCCTCCTGCCAGTAGTACTAGTAGTAGTTCAATCAGAGAGACTAAGAGTAAAAGAGAAATGGTTTATTGGCGTGCATGATGTATGAAACATGAACAGTCTTGGTTAGACCCCATTGAGGTGAAAATATGTATATATATATATATATATATATATATATATATATATATATATATATATATATATATATATATATATATATATATATAAATGGGGGTGATGAAGCTGTAGTGAAGAGAACCCCGGAGTCTAGACACTGGTGGTGGTGGTGAAGAGGTGCAAAGCAGAGACTGGTGAGGTGAAGTGGCTCTGGACTCCTGCTGCCTGGACCTGAAGACTGGAGGAGAGGGCTTCAGGGAGGATCGAGTTGAACATCTTGTGGCTCTAGACTCCTGCTGCCTGGACCTGAAGACTGGAGGAGAGGGCTTCAGGAGGATCGAGTTGAACATCTTGTGGTCTAGACTCCTGCTGCCTGGACCTCAAGACTGGAGGAGAGGGCTTCAGGAGGATCGAGGTGAACATCTTGTGGCTACCTGGGTCCAATGACTGGAGGAGAGAGGGGTGGAGGAGGGTCGTGCGACTGACTGAATGACAACTGATGGAGCAAAGACAGAGGCGATTAAAGTTTTGGCAGCAGCAAATTGACTGGCTATCGCGACCGTGGCAAAATCTGATTGGATAGTAAGAAGTGAAGGTGGCTACAAACAGCTGATTAGAGGAATAGGAGGAGAGCTGGAGTAAAGGGAGTTATGAATGAAGGCAGTGTAATAGAAGGTCTTCCTGATTGAACTTACGCTGAGCTTCATTAGTCTGTAAAGGGAAAATTTGTGTTGCCAACTTTCACCTTTACAAACAGTTTCATGCTGCATCATTCACCTTGCCCCTTTTACATTGTGTGCATTCTACATGTGCAGAAAATTTTATTCACTTTTGTGTAATCTCTCCACAGCGTAACCTCACCCTGAGTGTCTCATCTTCTCCAACACTATACTATGTCATGCTCTTTCCACAATGTTCGTCTCCCTTTTCAGTTTCATTTGAAACCTGTCTTTTGCTGCTGAAAACTCTAAATGCCTGGTTGGAACATGATGCTAAAGCTGCAATTAAAATACGCAAATGCATAGTGACTTCTCAAGTTATGCATTGCATACAAGAGCCCAAAGAAGTTTTACCAGAATACATACAGTGGTTCATCGGGGTGTGGGACAATAATGCCGGTATTACGTGGGAAGAGAACGAGACTTTTCCATACAAACACTTGCATAATGTGAAGCCACACATGGCATCGGGATACAACTGTCCTGCCATGACAGGCAAACCAAAAACTGGCAAGACACAATTCATACCCTGCCAAACATGCACAGGAATGGATTTTCCTCAAGGTGGCTCCAATAGCAGCAAACAAATGATACAGTCTGTAAACCCCTCCAACAAACAGCAAAAGATAACAAACAGCAAAACAGAAGAAAAGGTAACTGTTTCAACTGTGGCAGACCAGGACGGGCCTCTGAGTGTAGAACTCCAAGGCGCAGTCGGTTTTCAAACCCATTTGATCAATACTTAGGCAATTACCCACATGATCGATACCCTGATTATCACAGACTCGATCAAAACCCTGACTGTCCATACCCAGCATTACCTGTAGAGGTTAATGGTACTATTGTTGATATTTTGGTAGATAGTGAGTGACTCAATCTGCTGTAAAGGCATCCTAGCAAGTGTACACCAACATCTCATTTGTCACCACAGTAGGAGTTTCAGGCAGAGTTCCTACTGCAGAGCCAATGTCTAAATCAAATAAGTGTTGAAGGGTCACAGATACAACATTCATTCCTTATCTCTGAAAAGAGCCCTATAAATTTGATGGGCAGAGATCTATTGTGTAAAGTACATCCTACTATTCGTTGCACTCCAGATGGATTGTTTTTGTCCATTCCTGACGATAGAGCTGTACAAGCTGTTCAGTTTCTACAAAATGTGAGCGATTGTTTGTATCACTGGGCACTGCCTGATTTTAACACTGACCACTTTCACCATGACATCCAACAGGTGGCTAAGTCATCACCTGTGCAACATTGATGTTTGCAATGAGGCCCGTCTTACAATGTCGGTGCTCAGCTGCACACAACCCCACCCCAGAATACAAATCAAGAGCTGATGCTTTTGAACACCCAACAGTGGTTGCAGTGTGAGACAGTTTTGTTTGTGGACCCAAAGGTGTGCTTTACCAATCCAACTGACTGATCAACAAAGCCATTGTGTGATGTGAAAGTCTCTCTCTCCTCATGTCGTGTAGCTGTTGCACGGACATGAACCTGACAGTGTTGCTAAAATGACAGCTTGAGCACTGTTGTGAACAACAAAGGCAGATTCTCACTCACAGTTAATAACACATTTAGGTGAGGATCTGTACATGCTGAACTTAAGATCAAATCTTATTACTGCAAAGCACATTTCTATGTCAACAGCCACCTGCTCCAATTCAATATGGTCCCCTTCAAAGCTCTCAGAGGTACCTTCCTCACTATGGGCAAAACATAAGAAAAATGTGGGGTTTGTAAGGTCTGCACAGCCTCATAAAGTATGAAGACAAATGCTAAGTTGCCGATAATCAAACAGTACTATTTACTTCAAAAGTCAATTGCAGGCATTGAACATGTAATCCAGTCATTGCTGGATCAAGGTGTAGTAGTAGAAACCACCAGTCCTCGTGCACTCCCATTTTACCCATCCAAAAGCCTAATCGTTCAAGCGATGGCGATTTGTACAAGACTTGCAAGCTATCAACAACATTGTTGTACCAATGACTCAGTGGTGCAGACACTAACTCCATTTTAGCCTCACTGCCTAAGTCAACACAATACACAGTCATTGATTTGAGTTGGTCTTTCTTTCAGTTCCATTGCATCCAGATAGCCAGTACCTGTTTGCATTTACCTTAAAGGCAGACAACTCACATGGACTACCTTGAGTCAGGGCTATGTTGAAAGTCCAAGTGTACGCTGCAGCGGTTAAACGTGATGTTGATGATTTGGAACAGCCTGGTGGTAGCACGCTTCTGCAGCGAAAATCACTTATACTGTCACTGTTACTATTTAAATGTATGAGCTGGCTAAATGATCATAACGTGTAGAGTCATATTTGGGCATTAATATGGAAAGGTTTTGATTTGACCTTGATCTCCTCAGGTCAAAGTCTGTTTTCTATTTGTGTATTTGGTAGCCAGTTGTCAATTTGTCATTATCAGCCAATCAGTGTAAAGTTGACATGAATGTTGTAACCTCCCAGACTCTACAGGAGTAGAATTAAAACTCTGTACAAGTAACAGAAAGGGGGTAAAGCAATGGTAGAAAAAGCAGAGAAACACTGAGGCCCTATCTTACGCCCGGCGCAAAGCCATTGCACCACCAGTGCAAGTGATTTTGCTATCTTGTGCCAGCACAAGTGCCATTTTTGCCATGTGGTAAGATAGCAAACGCTTGTGGTGGGTCTGTGCCGCTGTGGGCGGAGATCTAAGCATGAAGGCAAAATAAAGGCGTGGCGGCGTTTGCTATCTTGTGCTCAGCGCATTGGGGTAAACGACGCTTGTGCCTTAGGGCTGTGCCTTGCTGATCGAGCGTAAGTGGAAAGCGCGGCGCAATGGATTTAATTTATTCAAGGCGTGTCCAAATCCACCTTTGCCGTCTTGTGCCAGGGGCGGGGTGATATTTGCCCTGCCCGCCCTTTGCGCCACAGCAAAGCAGATACACTATCAGATGTGCCCAAGTGCCCTCATTAATTTACAGGCGAGTTTAGGCGAACATGCAATAAACCAATCAGAAAGTCAGCTCATCACCTTTAAGAGGCAGGTGCAGCAGGCAAAGCAGTGTCAGCATGATGGCGGATTTACCAGGAGGAAACAAAGAGAAAGACTTTCAAAATGAGGAGAAAGATCTCCTGGTGCGAGAAGTGAATGCACAAGAGCACGCAATATATGGAGACAGCAGGACATCTCCAAAACAGCTTCACGCCAAAATGGTTTACGTTACATTAACGCCTGCAAAAACAATACAGTAAATATGAACTACAAAAAAATGCAGATATGTAACTGGTTATGTTTTACACTGAAGCACCTTGAAATTGTGTTGTATTTTATAATTAATTATTAGCATCATCATCATTATTAATTTTACTGGCTGAGTGGGGAGAGAGATGGTGCAGTAGAGAGGGGGTAAGATCCAGTCCAGCTTCACGGTTCCACTGGCCCACCTGAGCCAGGTGGAGGAGCAGTTAAGTGGTGGTCTGTGCTCCTCCTTCTTCTCCTCTACTGCCTCCTTCTTCTCCTCTCCCCTAATCCTCATCTCCTCCTCCATCCTCGCTCCTCTGACCTGCTGCGAAACAAGTTGTTCTGTTCTGAAGTTTGAAGTCGCAAAATTGCACAGATCTATCCAACCAGCTCTGACAGAAGCACACAACTTTTTCTCATGTGGGCTGGAGTCCTGTGGTCAAATATAGTGTCTTGTATATTTTGTATGTTATAGATCATAATTGTTCAATCATTGTTTTTCTGGATCATAACAAACATGCAGACACAAACACTACAGCTGCTCCAGCTGTCATGCTGACTGATCTGATAAAGATGATCTGACAGCTGTGATCGCGTGGCGTGCTCACTTCACAGGTCTATTTAGATTTATTAGGCTTTATAATTATAATTCTTTCCTCATTACTGAGTTCATCTTTAAAGACACAGGTGCATACGGCTGTTTAACATTAATAAAAGTGTTCTGTGATTGTAGGCGTGTATGCTCAGCCAAGCGCGAGACAACGCAACGCTTTTATTTTCAATATTTACATTTTATTGCTGATAAAAAATATGTTTGAATAACACTTAACTAATCCACACTGGTAGGAGAGAGAATGACCATAAATGATGGTGTTTCAGTTAAGATCAGTGTGATTGTGAAGACGTGTGTGTTTCGGCCAAGCCACTGGTGCTATCTTGTGCTGAAAGACCAGAGACTTTGCGCTTTGAGGTTTGGCTGGTCTAAAGCGCAAGCGTGTCTTACTCAATGCGCTGAGCACAAGATACCAAACATGCCCGCCTTGCCTTGTTTGCCTTCATGCTTAGACCTCCCGCCCACAGCAACTAGACCCAGCACAAGCCAGCTTTCCCACACATGGTAAAAATGGTACTTGCACTGGCGTAAGATAGCAAAATCACTTGCGCTAATGGCGCAATGGCCTGCAAAGGGCAGGGCGAAATATCCTCCGCCCTGGCTGTTTTAGACGTCCTGCTGTCCATATATCAGCGTTTTCACTCCTCGAAACAGGAGATCTGACTCCTCACTTTAAAAATCTTTTCTCTTTGTTTCCTCCTGGTAAATCC
Source organism: Lutjanus erythropterus (assembly GCA_020091685.1). Taxonomy (NCBI): domain Eukaryota; kingdom Metazoa; phylum Chordata; class Actinopteri; order Lutjaniformes; family Lutjanidae; genus Lutjanus; species Lutjanus erythropterus. The sequence continues at coordinate 7,459,555 of CM034604.1, read as the reverse complement.
GCCTTCATGCTTCCTCTGCTTGAGCTGCTGGCACACCTGCCTCTCAAAGGTGATGAGAGCTGACTTTCTGATTGGTTTATTGCATGTTCGGCCTAAACTCGCCTGTGAATTAATGAGGGCACTTGGGCACATCTGATAGGTGTATCCTGCTTTGCGCTGGTGGCGCAAAGGCGAGGCAGGGCAAAATATCACTCCCCCTAGCACAGGGCGGCAAAGGTGGATTTGGACATGCCTTGAATAAATTAAATAAAGATAGGCGATTGATAAATTGAATAAAGATAGGTGCCTGAGTGTTGTTTGTAAGTTCTTTATACACTGTTAGTGAATTTTTCTAAGTTTTATGAGCATGTACCGAGCTTCAGAGCAAACATAACCAGTTACATATCTGCATGTATGGCTCATTCATTTTATTTACATTTTGCAGGTATTCCTGTAAATTAAACTGTTTACACAGAAAACTTGATTTGGAGATGCTCTGCTGTTTCCATATGTTGCATTCTGTCACACTTTCACTTCTTGTACCAGGAGATCTGTCTCCTCACTTGAAAATCTTCTCTCTTTGTTCCTCCTGGTAAATCCACTGTCATGGTGCCAATGCTTGCACTCCTGATACACCTGTTAAAGATCACAAGGACGGACTTTCTAATTGGTTTATTGCATTTCGACCTAAAACACACCCATGAATTAATCAAGACACTTGTACAGCTGATAGGACAGACAGCAAAAGTGGATTGGACATTCTTTGAATATATAAAACTATGAAATTGTACTGTAGATCAGTGTAAAATAGGGAAAGAGGTGATGTTGCTGGTATGATGTTGATATGACTAAAAGACAAAAGATAATTTTCAGTCTATTTTTGCGGTCTCTTACCAGTTTGACTTGCCTGAAAAACCTGAATTGGCTCATTTCAACTCGAGTGACCTCCACATATCTGAGCTCCATAAGATGGCTGATTTACTTGTTGTTTGTTGGTCTTAACCTTTAGAAAGATTTATTGCACAAGTGCCCATTTAAATAGAAGTTATGTACATAGCATAGCTGTGTACTGTACAGATTAAAAGAGCTTTTAACTCACTCTTGAAAAAACAAAGAACAGTTCTATCATGAAATACCTTTTATCTATCAACAATCTATCCATTGTCTTCCACTTATCCGGGCCGGATTGGGGGCAGCAGTCTGAGCAGGGACACCCAGACTTCCTCTCTGGACACTTCCTCCAGGGGTTCCAGAGGACCCAAAGCGTTGAGGCCAGCCGAGTGACATAGTCATTCCAGCGTGTCCTGGGTCTTCCCGGGCCTCCTCCCAGTGGGGCATGCCGGAACTCCCAGGAGGCACCCAGGAGGCATCGATATAGATGCCCTAGCCACCTCAGCTGACTCCTCTCGGCGTGGCGGGCAGCGGCTCTAGTCCGAAACTCCTCGGGTGACAGAGCTCCTCACCTATGTCTAAAGGCGCCCCGCCACTGCGGAGGAAACTCATTTCAGCTGCTTGTATCCAAGATCTTGTTCTTTCGGTCATGCCCAAAGTTCATGACCATAGGTGAGGGAACGTAGATTGGCGGAAAATCGAGCCGCCTTCGGCTCAGCTCCTTCTTTCCCACACAGACTGGCGCAGACCACCACATTCTGCCACGCCAATCCATCTGTCAATCTCCACGCCCATCCTATAAGCAAGCCCACGCGCCTCTCACAGTGGGCAACTCCAGAGTAGAAAAGAGTCCAGCCTCTCAAGGAGTTGAGTTCCAGAGCCCGACTGTGCGTGGAGTGAGCCATTCTCTAGCGTGCCGTTTAACCACCCAGCTCAGGCTCTTTCTCCCCAGCGAGGTGACATTCCATGTCCCCACAGTCAGATTCCATGTCCTGGGATTGGGTCGTCGGGGCCCCTGCCCCGACTGCCACCCAAACCATTGCTTGGCCCCTTCTGAACCCTCCCGCGGGTGATGGGCCTACGGAAGGCGGGCCACGTCCGCTCGCCGGGCTGGGCCCAGCGGGTCCCATGGGCAAAGACCCGCCGCCAGGCGCTCGCCTGAGCCCCCGACTGAGCCTGGCCAGGGTGGGTCCCGAAAAAGCGCCAATCCGGGCGTAAACATCCCTGATGTTGAACTATTCATTGGGGCTTTTATCTAGTGTTAGCCATGTTGTATGTGACAATTTTAAAATCTTGAATGTTTTTTATAGATTTAAATCGTAGCAGGATTTTAGCAATCAGGCACCTTGATCGTAAGATAACAGATTAACAAGCTGGACTCACATGCTAAAAATGCCCCACTTACCTCTCCATCCGGCTGCCAGAGCTGTGTCTACCTGAACAAAGCGATCACTGAGCTGGAGCAGAGGATATCCACACTGTACAAAATCTAGAAAGCTAAGAGACAGCTGGATGCTATCTTCTTAGGCCTTGCACAGGTCTCTGAGCAATGAAGAAGTGGAGGCTGCTGCTCTGTATCTGCCGATGCCTCCCACTGCTCCAGCCACTCCATGGGCTGCTGCTGCTGCTGCTCCGGCTGCTGGCTCCTCTTCCCGCTGCTGCTGCACTCCAAGCATGGCTTTGATCCTGCTCCAGTGGCCTTTTCCACAGGATCCTGATATCATATCCTCGACCTGCATGATTTTCTACCACTGTCCGGGAACTGGCCTCCTCCACCTCCCATCATGTCATCCGGGTCCAGTCGATCTCCATCTCTCTCTGTGAATATACCTGGATGAATCTCTTGCCCGCACCCCGCTGTTCAAAGCTGAACTTCAATCCAGCTCCGTGGGCCATTACTCTACCAACTCCTCTGTCTAGCCCCATCCTCTGTTACCTCACCAAGGGTGAAATGTACATCTCCGGCTGCTGCACCATGCATGCTGGTTATCGTTGATTCAGTAATGAGGCACATCAGGAGTGTGCTAAGGTAGCAGACATCATGGGCAAGATTCCCAGTGTCTTAGCCAAGCACACCGGTGCTAGGAATGTCATCTCAGCCAGACCTCTGAAATATTATAACAGGATTTTAGCATGCTTCTCCACTTGCTGAATAGCTGTCTAAAGCGTGTTTTTATCTCAGCCCCCCTCCACTTGGCGAAGTGTTGGTCATTTAGCCAGATTTTTAGTCTTCACACATGGTTCCAGTCTGCTTGCACAGCACAACATGTTTTTATTGACAATTTGACCCTCTTCTGGAACCATTAATCTTATATAACATATATTATTATATACATATATTTCATACAGTTCTTAATGTTCCAGCAGTTTGACTATGTCCTGCCACATGTCCAGGTGACCAGAGATGCACTGGCTCGACACGGCCACTTCTGGTCAGGCCGATTTCTTCCCGCCCGCCTTTACCTCATCAAGGTACAGGCTCGCTAAACCCCCTGCCCAGATGCACTCTATGCTGATTATTCCCATTCTGAGTCAGAGATCACAATATAGGTGGAGAGCACACACAGAACAATTTCAGAAATCTAAATAATATTATCACTGTACCTCGCCAAATTGAATTACAGCCAGTTCCATCCACAACTAACATGGCCTTACTTAATGTAGGATCACTCACACAGAGTCCTTTACAATCAATGATTTAATCTCTGACAGAAGCGGTAGACACATTCAATAACGTCCCTGAAAACTATTCATCCAAGGCCTTGGTTAAGTGAGACCTTTTTATAAAGATATTTGTGCTTTAAAGCAGTCATATAGGAAAGCTGAAAGAACTAAAGTAGAGGTACACCACAAGATTATTAAAGATTTTTTATTATATAATAAAAATGTCACACACAGAGACAGATCCATTTTTCAAAGATCATTGATGAGAATAGTGGAAACTATTCTTCTCAATCATCAACAGGCTTCTACATCAGGTTCTCTCTGGCCACAAACTTCTGCTCAGAGATGTGAGAGTTCACTGCCTGACCTAATAAACTTTGTGACACATCCCATGGCTGTCCCCAGCCTTCAGATGTTTTAGTGTTTCACTATACCTTCTTAAGATTGTTGCTGGAACATCGTGTCCCACTTGCGCTCTTGCCAGTCTAGCAAACTCTTCAAGAATGTATGTAACAGCTTTTCTTTCGCCTGAGGACTGTTGCCAAAGGAGCACATCACTCCTGATTTAGCTGCCCGCAGTGGCTCCTCATTTCTTTTAGAATTGATTTTAGGTTCTTTTACTCACATACAAAGCTCTTAATAATATAGCACCTTTACATTTCTGACTTTTAACCCTGTATCAACCAACAAGTGTCCTAAAGTAGCCCACAAAACAAGCAGAAACCACTTTGCTACTATGCTCCAACACTGTGGAACACTCTGCCCAGTTACCTCAGACATGCGAGCTCTGTTGGCACTTTTAAAACTCAAATAAAAACCTACTTGTTTAGGTGAGCTTTCAGTTAATGTATCGTTTCTATCTAGTATGTCTTTTAATGCCATACTGCTGCTTTTAATTGTTCTGATTAGTGTTTAATTGTTTACTCTCATTTTATGTATTATTATGATTTGTATGTGTATATGTATTTCTGTCTGTCTGTTTTTTTTTTTTTTTTTACTTTTAATACCACACTGTGACACTTTGAGTTATGTTATGTATGAAAGGTAATATATAAAGTTATTTTTATTATTAATAATCTGTTTTGACCTGAAATTGTACTCATCTTGACAATATGTAACACAATATGTATTCCTTTTGTTAATCTTTGTTTTTAAAAATAATCAGAAACGAAAGTCCCTGAAAGGTATATAAATTAGAGTAATTTATCACTGCTCTTTAGGTCTACCATGTGATTAACTGAAGTTTTGTTGGATAATCCTGTCTGCTCCTCTTAAAGTACAATAATGAAGTAAAATTACTGGGGCCTATGTTGAAACTTGCATCATTACCTCATGTTAGGGAATCGTTAGTTAAAATATTGATGTGCTTATATCTGCCAAAACAAAATAAAGTTTATGCATGATGAAGAACAAACTAAGAGTGAAACTGTAATGATAAAGATGAAAGCCAGGAGAAGTGTTAAGCTTTTCTCTCTTTCATAAACAGGTTTTCTGTTTACCATGACACTTGATGCACAATCTTGTAGAGGACCTTTAATTTAGATTAATGAGACACGAAAGCACAAGATAAACTGAAATAATAATTTGTGTCTAATCAAGATGCTGCTTATTAATACTCAATAATGTTCAGTGAATGAGTAAGTATTTGATCAGTATGAGCATAAAGCTCATTTTTTGAAACCTGACAACAGTGTTACTCAACTTGCTTTGATCAGGGCAACATTTGCAAAATGAGAACAGGCCAGAGGCCAGTAAATAAACAAACATTAATAATAACATTACTTATTAGATAAAATGAATATTACATGAACATTAAAAGGCCCATAACTCATCTGTCTTTGAAATTCTTTATTCACTAAACCTATTAACTAAACTAACTTGCTTGAAGGATTTTACTGCATTTACAAACTGCAACTGTACTTTAGTTGTGCTTTGGTAACATTTGAAACAGGTTACAACATTAAACATAACTGGAACCTCTTCCATCCTACCAGGAACAGAAAGAGCAGCATATTTAAACTCTTTTATGTAATACACATTTATGGTATCAGAGTTATCATCATTTCTGTGTAACTTTGCTCCTCTTCAGTTAATAATTACATTTTCACAGCCTGAAAGTTCATCATGCAAATCAGCTTCTCTTTGTTACTAACAGTCTGATTTAGACCATCAGCCAACATTGACATATCTGTCCCTCTTTACTGGAAAAAACATTGTGAACTGATTTTCATTGTGAATGAAAAATCAGTCAGAGGGCCACCTGGCAGCAACTGTGGGCCACATTTTGCCCAGTGACTACAATGTGTGACACATAAAAGCGTTTTGTGAATGAGTGAAAAACAAGAAAAATGAGATATGTGGATCCTGTGATTATTTACAGACATTATCATTTGCATTGTTGTATGTACTGTTTACTATGTACTGCTACCTGTGTACTGAGTTGTACATACAGATACTTTATGCATAGTACAGTGGCTAATTTTATATGAGCTGCAGTAGAAAGAGATGTAAATCTTCAGAGCCAAACTAGTGATGATTACCAGCAAGTCATGAGTCAAGAGAGCTTAGAATGAGTAAAATCACCTTGAAATATTTTCCCAGAAATGATCATTCTGAAAGCTGATCGAAACCAGCTGTAAAAACCATAGATGAATGGATTGAGCACTGAATTGAACCATCCAAGCCACCTTAATACAAATAACACAGGAAATGGTAAGGGTGCATCAGGACAAGTTTAAGTTCAACAAAAAGAAAGGAGTCCAACAGAGCAGAAAAACTCCCATCACAATAGCCAGAGTTTTAGTCGCCTTTCTCTCCATCTTACTTTCAGACTTTGTGCTCTGACAGGTTGTGTTCTGGATGCTGTGTGTCTCTGTGCCACAATCAAAATCTTTAGGTAGATGGCAGACATTATGATAGCTGGGAGGTAAAAGAGAACGTTTCTTGGACATAGGGATAAATGAAGGTAAGAGCAAATACAGACCAACTCATCAGGATCATGATCAAAATAACACGGACATTTATTTTCATTCTGTACCTCAGAGGCTGACACACAGCATAACATCTGTCAACAGAAATAAAGCACAAGTTCCAAACAGAAGTTGCACAGAGATTGAGATCAATAAATCTTAGTACTTCACAAGAGCTTATGTATACGGTAAGACAACATGAAACAAAAGTGAAACCCCAACAAGCAGGTCACATACAGAGAGAGAGGATGAGGTAGTTTGTAGGAGTGTGGAGCTGTTTGAAGTAAATGATGGAGGTTATTACAAGAAGGTTCCACATTATAAGAACTGATAAAGACCCAAGCAAAATGTGTAAAAAATAAAAGGAGGTGATGGAAGTTAAATCTGCTCTTGAATAACAGACAATTCTTTCCACAAAAACATGAGAAGAGCTGTTGACCAAGGTTCCATGCATAAATAATTACTAATAGTCAGGTAACATTTGCAATAACATTCAGTATATAAATAAGATTAATTGTTTCTAGTTTTCTGTAGAGAAAGATTTTCAGTTAAATTCAGTGCTCTGTGTGTTTCACACTGTGTCTGTTTGGTTTGTACATCTGTACTGATGGGAGCTCTTGATCTGTGTCACTGAGCAGTATATTGATCAGTTAGTCTTCTGAGCTGATTAGCATATCATGTTCAGGTGACCCTCTCAAAGGATTCTCAATGTTGAACAATTTAGTATTACACTTCTGTGAATTTGTAGGACTCACATGAAAGAGAGATTGAAATAAGAAATCAGAGCAACAAAGGCCAAGATTTACAGATTACAAAATGAGAGACAGATCTCCTGGTTCAAGAAGAGAATGCACAAGAGCATGTAATATATGGAGACAGCAGGGCGTCTCCAAACAGCTTCATGCTGAAATGGTTTCATTCATTCATGCCTGCAAAACCAATACAATAAATATTAACTGCAAATGTCATTCAGATATGTAACTGGTTATGTTTAACTGAAGCACCTTGAAATTGGTTGTATTTTATAATTAATTATTAGCATCATCATCATTATTAATTTTACTGGCTGAGGACCGGGAGAGATGGTGCAGTAGAGAGGCGAACAGATCCAGTCCAGCGCGAAGATTCCCGGTTCGCTGGCCTGAGCCAGGTGGAGGAGCAGTTAAGTGGAGGTCTGTGCGCTCCTTCTTCTCTCTCTCCACCTAATCCTCATCTCCTCCTCCCATCCTCCCTCCTCTGACCTGCTGCAGAAATAATCAGAGAGTTTCTTAAGTTTGAAGTCATAGTACGCACAGATCTATCCAACAGCTCTGATAGAAGCACACATAACTTTTCTCTGTTGGGCTGGAGTCCTGTGGTCAAATATAGTGTCTTGTATATTTTGTATGTTATAGATCATAATTGTTCAATCATTGTTTTCTGGATCATAACAAACATGCAGACACAAACACTACAGCTGCTCCAGCTGTCATGCTGACTCATCTGATTAAGACGATCTGACAGCTGTGATGCGGCGTGCTCACTTCACAGGTCTATTTAGATTTATTAGGCTTAATAATTGTAATTGTTTTCCTCATTAGTGAGTTAATCTTTAAAGACACAGGCGCATTGATGAAAAGTGTTCTGTGATTGTGGAGGCGTGTGTGCGCCTCAGCCAAGCTGAGACATGCAGCGCTTTTAATTTCAATATTTACATTTTATTGCTGATAAAAAATATGTTTGAATAACACTTAACTAATCCACACTCCCGTGTGAGGAAGAGAATGACCATAAATGACGGTGTTTTGATTGATTGTGATGTGTGTGTGTGTGTTTTTCGAAGCAGCCCGCGGGTGCTATCTTGTGCTGAAAGACCAGAGACTTTGCGCTTTGACCAGGTTTTGGCTGGTCTAAAGCGCAAATCGTTTTACTCAATGCGCTGAGCACAAGATAGCAAAAGCGCCTGTGTCATTTTGCCTTCATGCTTAGATCTTCCGCCAGCGGCACAGACCCAGCACAAGTGCATTTGCTATCTTACCCACATGGCAAAATGGCAGTGCTGGTGTAAATAACAAAATCTTGCTGGTGGCGCAATGGCTCACATCACCAAACACCTTAATTTACATGAGTCTTTATTCTACACAGGAGTGTCGATTAGTTAAGTGTCCTTTGAACATATCCACCAACAATAAAGTGTAAATATTGAAGTTAATAGCGCAGGTGTGTGTGTGTCTCATTGGCTGAGGTGCGCACATCCACAATCACAAACACCTTTCATTTATGTTTAAAAGAAGCGTTGCGTGGCGTGTATCTGGTTAATCTCACTGATAAAAATTACAGTATACTATTATTATAATAATAAAGCCCAATAAATCTGCAGACCTGCAAAGGATCACAGCTGATCGCTTTATCAGATGATCAGCATGACAGCTGGAGCAGCTGTAGTGTTTATGTCTGCATGTTTGTTATGATCCAGAAAAAATGTTTAAAGAATTATGATCTATAACATATAAAATATACAAGACTTTATATTTTGCAGATTAATCCGAACAGGAGTTATGTTATTCTTCGTTTGGTGGATAGATCTGTGTGTTCACTGAAACTCTCTGATTCGGCGGGTCAGAGCGGGATGGGAGATGATGGTGGGAGGAGAGAAGGAGGAGCGGACAGTGTCTGCTCCTCCACCTGGCTCAGGTGGTGTGGAACTGAAGCCAGCGACTGGACTGGATCTGTTCGCCTCCCTCTCCTGCATCTCTCCCGCTCCTCAGACAGCAGAGTTAATAATGATCATGATGATAATAATTAATGATAAAATACAACATACTTTCAACGCTTCAGGTTAAAATATAAGCAGTTACATATCTGCATGACATTTGCGGTTCATTTATTGTATTGGTTTTGCAGGCATTAATGTAAAATAAATTATTTACACATGAAGCTGAGACGCCCTGCTGTCTCCATATATCGCATTTTCACTCCAAACAGGAGTCTGTCTCTCACTTTAAAAATCTTTTCTCTTTGTTTCCTCCTGGTAAATCCACCTAAATGCATCCTCTGCTTGAGCTGCCGCACCTGCCTCAAAGGTGATGAGAGCTGACTTTCTGATTGGTTTATTGCATGTTCGCCTAAACTCGCCTTGAATTAATGAGGGCACTTACATCTGATAGGTGTATCCTGCTTTCCTGGTGGCGCAAGGGCGGCAGGGAAAATATCACTCCCGCCCCTAGCACAGGACAAAGGTGGATTTGGTGCATTGAATAAATTAAATAAAGATAGGATAGATAAATTGAATAAAGATAGGGCCCTGAGTGTTGTTTGTAAGTTCTTTATACACTGTTAGTGAATTTTCTAAGTTTTATGAGCATGTACAGGCTTCAGAAAACATAACCAATTACATATCTGCATGTATGGCTCATTCATTTTATTTACATTTGCAGGTATTCCTGTAAATTAAATTGTTTACACAGAAAACTTGATTTGAAGATGCTCTGCTTTTTCCATATGTTGCATTCTGTCACACCACTCACTCTTGTACCATCTCCTCACTTGAAAATCTCTCTTTGTTCCTCCTGGTAAATCCACTGTCATGGTGCCAATGCTTGCTCTGACACACCTGTTAATTAATCAAGACACTTGTGCACAGCTGATAGGACAGACAGCAAAGCAAAAATACGCTAAAGAGGTGATGTTGCTGGTATGATGTTGATATGACTAAAAGACAAAGATCATTTTCAGTCTATTTTTGCTGAGAACTGCCTTGTCAGACATGTGTGAGCCGTGCTGCTTGGGCAGGTGGTGTGACATGAAAGAAAGTGGTCCAGATGTTCCTGTCTCCACCAACATTGTTAGACTGGGTCTACCTTGTGGTCTCTTACCAGTTTAGCTTGCCTGAAAAACCTGAATTGGCTCATTTCAACTCCAGCGACCTCCACATATCTGAGCTCCATAACCTACATAAGGGTGAAACCATTTGAGATGGCTGATTTACTTGTTTGTTTGTTGGTCTTAACCTTAGAAGGTTTATTGCACAAGTGCCATTTAAACGTAGAGAGTTATGTATAGCATAGCTGTGTACTGTACAGATTAAAAGAGCTTTTAACTCACTCTTGAAAAAGAACAGTTCTATCATGAAATACCTTTTATCTATCCATCCATCTATCCATTGTCTTCCACTTATCCCGGCTGGGTGGGGCAGCAGTCTGAGCAGGGACACCCAGACCCTCTCCTGGACACTTCCTCCAGGGTTCATGAGGACCCATGGCATTCCCAGGCCAACCAAGCAACATAGTCCTCCAGCGTGTCCTGGGTCTTCCCAGGCCTCCTCCCAGTGGGGCATGCCGGAACACTCGCCAGGAGGCACCCAGGCATCTGATATAGATGCCTAGCCACCTCAGCTGACTTCTCTCGGCGTGGCGGAGCAGCGGCTCTCTGAGCTCCTCCCGGGTGACAGAGCTCCTCACCCTATCTATAAGGAGCGCCCTGCCACCCTGCGGAGAAACTCATTTCAGCTGCTTGTATCCGAGATCTTGTTCTTTGGTCATGACCCAAAGTTCATGACCATAGGTGAGAGGCAGGAACGATTGACCAATGAGAGCTCCTTCGGCTCAGCTCCTTCTTTCCACGACACACTGGTGCAACGACCACATTACTGCTGCCGCACCAGTCTATCTATCTGTCAATCTCGTTCCATCCTCCCCTCACTGTAAACAAGACCCCAATACTTGAACTCCCCACTGAGGCAGGGACTCTCCTCCGACCCGGAGGGAGCAAGCCACCTTTTTCGGTCGAGAACCATGGCCTCGGACTTGGAGTGCTGATTCTCATCAGCGCCGCCTTTCGGCTGCAAACCACCCCAATACAAGCTGAAGATCCTGGTTCGAGGAGCCAACAGAACAACATCATCTGCAAAAGCAGAGATGAAATCCCGTGTCCCCGCTCCCTCTGGCCTGGCTGCGCTTAGAAATTCTGTCCATAAAAATAATGAATAGAACCGGTGACAAAGGCAGCCCTGCTGAGTCCAACATGCAGGAACAGGTCTGACTTACTGCCGGCAATGCAGACCAAGCTCCTGCTCGGTCATACAGAGACCGTGGCCTTAGCAGAGGCCCGAACTCCATACTGCCAAAGCACCTCACAGAATGCCATGAGGGGACACAGTCGAATGCCTTCTCCAAGTCCACAAACACATGTGGACTGGTTGGGCAAACTCCATGAGCCCTCAACCACCGGGCCGTGCACATGGCCTGCGGTACCCGTGGCTGCCTCAGGAGTCCCATGAGCCAACCAAGCTCGATAAGACTCCTTCTTCAGCCTGGGTCCCTTACCTCCGTGTCGACCACAGGTTCGGGACTGCCGCGCGACAGGCACCGAGACCTTGCAGCCACAGCTCAGAATGGCGTGTGGAGGCAGAGAACATGGTCCATTCGGACTCAATGTCTCCAGCCTCCTTGGGATCTGGTCAAAGCTCTCCGGAGGTGAGAGTTGAAGACCCCTCTGACAGATGGTTCCACCAGACATTTCCAACAGACCCTCACGTACGTTTGGGCCTGCCAAGTCTGTCCAGCTTCCTCCCTGCCAGTGGATCCAACTCATCACCAGGTGGTGATTTGACAGCTCAGCCCCTCTCTTCACCCGAGTGTCCAAGACACGCAAGTTGACATGACCACAAGTCGATCATTGATCTCCGACCTAGGGTGTCCCTGTGCCACGTGCACTGGTGGACACCCTTATGCTTGAATGGTGTTTCTTATGGACAAACTATGACTAGCACAGAAGTCAATAATAGAACACCACTTGGGTTCAGATCGGGGGCTGTTCCTCCCAATCACGCCCCTCCAGGTAACACTGTCGCCACCCACGTGAGCGTTGAAGTCCCCAGCAGAACATGGAGCACTTTCCAGCACCCTTCCAGGTCTCCAAGAAGGCAGGGTACTCTGCATTGCAGCCTGAGCCATAGAAACAACAGTGAGGCACCTAAAACTCAAATAAAAACCTACTTGTTTAGGTGAGCTTTAATGTAATACGTTCTACTATCTACTATGTCTTTTTGCCATACTGCTTTTAATTGTTCTGATTAGTGTTTAATTGTTTACTCTCATTTTATGTATTATTATGATTTGTATGTGTATATATATTTCTGTCTGTCTGTTTTGTTTTTTTTTACTTTTAATGCCACACTGTGAAGCTTTGAGTTGCATGTTATGTATGAAAAATATAAAGTTATTTTTATTATTAATCTGTTTTGACCTGAAATTGTATTCATCTTGACAATATGTAACACAATATGTATATTTTGTTCTTTTAATCTTTTGTTTTTAAAAATAATCAAACGAAGGTCCCTGAAAGGGTATATAAATTAGAGTAATTTATCACTGCTCTTTAGGTCTACCATGTGATTAACTGAAGTTTTGTTGGATAATCCTGTCTTTCCTCTTAAAGTACAATAATGAAGTAAAATTTCTGGGGCCTTATGTTAAAACCTGCATCATTACCTCATGTTAGGAGAATTGTGGTGTTAAAATATTGATGTGCTTATATCTGCCAAAACAAAATAAAGTTTATGCATGATGAAGAACAAACTAAGTGACTGTTGTGAAACTGTAATGATAAAGATGAAAGCCAGGAAAGTGTTCTGCTTTCTCTTTTCATAAACAGGTTTCTGTTGATGACACTTGATGCACAATCTTGTAGACAGACCTTTAATTTAGATTAATAGACACAAAGCACAAGATAAACTGAAATAATAATTTGTGTCTAATCAAGATGCTGCTTATTAATACTCAATAATGTTCAGTGAATGAGTAAGTATTTGATCAGTATGAGCATAAAGCTCATTTTTGTCACAGGAACCCACAACAGTGTTACTCAACTTGCTTTGATCAGGGCAACAAAATGACAACAGGCCAGAGCCAGTAAATAAACAAACATTAATAATAACTTTACTTATTAGATAAAATGAATATTATATGAACATTAATAAGTTTATTGAATAAAGAATTTCAAAGACACGTGTTAAACTACTTGGTTGAAGGATTGACAGATCAGATATTTTACTGCATTTACAAACTGCAACTGTACTTTAGTTGTGCTTTGGTAACATTTGAAACAGGTTACAACATTAAACATAACTGGAACCTCTTCCATCCTACCAGGAACAGAAAGAGCAGCATATTTAAACTCTTTTATTTAATTCACATTGGTGGTATCATTTCTGTATAACTTTGCTCCTCTTCAGTTAATAATCACACTTTTGACAGCATGAAAGTTCATCACATAAATCACCTTCTCTTTGTTACTAACAGTCTAATTAGACCATCAGCCAACATTGGCATATCTGTCCCTCCTTACTGGAAAAAAAAGTGTGAATTGATTTCCACTGTGAATGAGAAAACAGTCAGAGGGCCACCTGGCAGCTATTGGGGCCACTTTTGCCCACTGACTACAAGTTGTGTATCAACAACAACAACAATGAGATATGTCTGTCCTCTGGTTTCTTACAGACATTAACATTGAAGTTATTGTATGTACTGTTTATTATGTACTGCTATCCATGTACTGAGTGGTACATACAGATACTTTGCATAGTACAGTGGCAAATTTTATATGAGCTGCAGTAGAAAGAGATGTAAATTTTCAGAGCCAAACTAGTGATGATTACCAGCAAGTCATGAGTCAAGAGAGCTTAGAATGAGTAAAATCACCAAATATATTTTCCCAGAAATGATCATTCTGAAAGCTGATCGAAACCAGCTGTAAAAGCCATAGATGAATGGATTGAGCAGTGAATTGACCCATCAAACCACATGCATAATACATGGGGTTGGTATGTAGTACGTTAGTTATGGCCCAACAAAGAAAGAAAGTCAACAGATCAGAAAAAGTCCCATCACAATAGCCAGAGTTTGGTGGCCTTTCTCCATCTTACTTTCAGACTTTGTGCTCTGACAGGTTGTGTTGGATGCTGCGTGCCTGTCTCTGTGCCACAGTCAAAATCTTTAAGTAGATGGCACACATTATGATAGCTGGGAGGTAAAATGCAAAAATATCTTGTAAACCCTCAATGTGACTAAAGGTAAGAGTAGATATTGTCCAGCTAACCAAGATCATGATCACAATAACACGGACAGTTATTTCATTTCTGTACCTCAGAGGCTGACACGCAGCATAATATCTGTCAACAGAAATGAAGCACAAGTTCCAAACAGAAGATGCACACAGATAGAGATCAAAATAGTCTAGTGCCAAACAAGAAGTTATTGTATCCGTAACACGACATAAAGCATGAGTAAAACCCCAACAAGCAGGTCAGCTACAGCAAGAGAGAGGATGAGAAGTTTGTAGGAGTGTGGAGCTGTTTGAAGTAAATGATGGAGTTATTACAAGAAGGTTGCCACATATTATAATGATTGAAAAGAAATGACAAAAGTGTGTAATAAATAAATGGAGGTGGTGGCTGCTGTTATCTCATCTGCTAATATATAACAGAGAACTGTCTCCACAAAAAATCATCAGAACTGTTCACAATTAATTTAGGTTCCATGCATAAACAATCATTAACTTTGAAGTAACAATTACAATAACATACCCTACCCAAAGAAAATTAATAGTCTCTAGTTTTCTGTAGAGGGATTATCAGTTAATTTTAGTGCTCCATGTCTTTTTCACTGTGCCTGTTTGGTTTGTGCATCTGTACTGATGGGAGCTCTTGGTCTGTGTCACTGAGCAGTATATTGGATTGGTTTGTCTTCGAGCTGATTAGCATATCATGGTCAGGTGATATACTCAAAGAGGTTCTCAGTGTTGAACAATTTAGCATTGCACTTGTGTGAATCTGTAGGACTCACAAGAGAACTAGAGCAACACAGGCTGAAATATTTCGTTACTACAAATGCTGGTTCACTCCTGTAATGCAGATCCATCCTGGTCTCTTCAATCTGCATCCAAGTAACACCACTTTAATCTTTCAAAATTCCATTGACTGCATATGGCAAAGTACACAATTTCATTCCACTTCTTTCCCTTAACTAATGTGGAGAAAAATCCATAGTCAGTCGATTTTATTGTCATGTTGACAAGATAAATGCTTTGTTGAGGCTCTGAACAGTTACAGTTTGGTTAGGTCACTGGCAACTCTGACTGCCAGATTATTTGGGAACATATGTAATTATTTGCTTTACTTGGTTGATAATTCACCCAAACACCCCATCTAGCTAAAATCTAGTGAGCAGCCTCTGACTGAACTCTGTACTCAACAGACTCTGGTTCTGTTAAGACCCGCTAGTCTCTCTTCTTTTCTCTCTGTATATGTGATGTAACTTTGTCATTTCTCCTCAGTCAGCAGTCAACATGGACAAAGAGACTCATGAAAAAAAAAAAAGTAAATTAAAACCCATCACACTTTGAACTTGTGCTTTAGATCAGCATAAGACAGGGCCCTGATAATATGTTTGTTTTGGAATCACTGGGACTCTATAATTTGAAGCAGACACACCAAATGTTATTTTTCATGAGTGCTGTGAGAGTCTGTGTTAACAAAGTAAGCAAGTCTACTTAGCACCAGCAGTTAGAACACAACGTCTGCCAGCTATGTTAGTTTCACAGCTTTGCAGTACCAACAACCGAGTTAGCACCAGAACTGCTAACTCTGCAATAACGAAAGGCTTCCTCCTTTCTGCAACAACACTAAACAGCAAAGAAAGAGTTTTCCTTCAGCATTGGATTACACTCGAAGCCTGGCTCTTCCATCACAGCAACAGGCCGCGTTTCAACTCAAAGCAATCACTGTTTCCCAAGTACTGGTAACATACAGCAAACAACATAGTAACAGTATACATGGCTAAGCATAGAAGTGCTCAATTTTGTAAATGTGCTTGTACCAACCTTGTTGACTGAGGTACTGTTACGATGTCTACTGTCGGTCACTGAGGGTCATTCTTCTTTGTTTTTCACCCACCGGCCATCTTTCTTTCATTAAAGGTGCAGTAGACAGAAACCCTAAAACGGTTGATTGTTGAGTGTGTCTCTAGGATGTGAGTTTGGTTTTGTCTGCCCTGACCTCCTCCTATCAGACGTGCAGCACGTGCTTCATGCATACATGCAGTAGTTCACTGAAGGCATCGTGAGCGAGCATGGACAGGCAGACATCAGCTGCATGCACAATAAAGCAGATACGTTAAAGTACATGGTGGAGAAAAACTACATTTCAAAGCATAGACATTAAGTCATAACCTAAAGGAACTAATAGCTAAACATAAAGACACTTTTAAAATGTCTCTCTCTCTGCTCTCTTGCACACACAGGCTGAGTATTACAACTTTCTTTTGGAGCTTCTGGTACCAAATTCGAGAGCAGACTGGATGAGAAAGTCGACAGCATGGTAAAATGCATCAGTGATGTTGCTGCTGCCAACTCCCTCAGTGCACATCAGGCCAAATCAGAGGCTCTATACCATGAAGATGTTGCTCCGCTGTTCGGAAAGCTAGCCATGGTGGAAAGTTACAGACTTGGAGGACTACTTCAGGACACCTAGGGATAATGTCTGCAGCCAGACACAAAGGAATCTCCAGTATGAGGGCCACTGACTGCATATTATCCTGCCATCCTCCAGTGGTCCAGACAGCACCAATCTGTGCAGTGTCCAGAACTGCATGTACAATTGTATGTATGTGCTTGTATGTACATTAGTAAATATATCTAGTTCCATGCCTTGGTATGTATACACTTGCACTTTGCACTGGCTCATTTTGGCTCCACACCAGAGAATGTCCATCTTGGCCAGGCTCAGTGTGATAAATGCAGTAATGGAAATGCAAATAAATGTGGAATGATTTGACTCAGCACAGCCAAATGGCTAGTGGAAAAGCCTGTGTGTGTCTGTATGTCAGTACTCACTAAAGAAGTCAATTCTTTCCTTTACATCCTTCCTGATTTTACTCTCAATGCAAGTTTCACACATTTCTCTCCAGTCAGTAGTCAACATGGACAGAGAGACTAATTACCTCCTGTAAACACCACCGTCTGCTCCTCTGTGGTCACTGCTACACACGCACAAGAAATGTTAAGTTTGAATCATAGACTATGAGCTCCCCTCCTCAACAACAACCCTGGTGTTTTCCTCCAGAAGCTCCAGTCTGCCACTGACCTCTCATCCAGAGGTCACCCAGCCGAGAGTAGCTGTAGCTGTTGGCTCAGTCTCTCAGTTCTGCCTGGTCCTCTCAGCCCCTTGGCAAAAGTCCCACAACAAACGTGAAGTAACATTGAACGTGGTAAAGTCACAACTTTCTGGGTGAGCTGACAGACTCCTGGGCTGAGCAGGTTGCACATTAGCTGGACTCTTAAGATTCTACTCACCCTGTGCTGATGTGAGGATGGGCGAAGATCTCCAGTTAAAACACTCCCAGAGTTTCAGCAGAAAACAGCGCTGCAGCCAAATCCAGTACAATTGAAGTGAATAGTGACCAGTTATGAAATAAAAGGACACAAAAACCACAAAATGTCTCCATATTGCTTGTGTGGGCACAATCCAAGTGTTCATAAACTGCAACATTAAAATTTGACCCAAAAGACACCAGTTACACCATGTCTTTTGCCTAAATGTCAACTGTAGCCTCAGACCAGAGCCGTGTGCACATGGCTGAAGCAGGTACACAAGCTCTCGCCAAGCAGTGCGACACAAGATATACAAGGTCCCGCAATACCTTCACACCTGTGTTTACATGCTACCTGGAAGCATCTCAGACAACAGAGAGATCTGCTCAGATCTGCTCAGTTACGCACAGTTGACTTTGCAAACTTTCAACAAAGAAGAAAATGTCTGAGGACTTTGACATAGAAGAGGAACATCATTTCTTTGCTCAGCCATATTTGAGCCGAATATACTGATAAGGCAGCAGCTGAAGCAGACCCATGCAGCCGCAGACCACAGAGCGAGAGCAATGGAAACCTGGTGGTGTAGTCTACAAAATCCTTTCCAGATTTAGAAAGGCCCATCTTACGCTGGTGTGTGTACGTGGCTCTGGTCTGAGAGGCTACAGCTGGCGTAAATTGTGTCTTTTCAGTCAGATTTTAATGTTTAAAGCTGTCTATTGTTGATCATTATTCATTGCTCATTTCAACACCACTCTCCTCCAGATATCTGTCGTAGTGATATCATTCTTGCTGTTACTAAAACACATATATTGTTAATCAGTGTGCGAAATACGGGGGTCCAGGGGGTCCGACTTCAGTTATGAGATAGCAAGAAAGCCTCAAAAAACAAAAAATTGAAGGGGTCTCAAATTTTGTCAAAAGAAATATTTCATTGTCACTAATGGTCACTAAAATGTTTTTTAAGCTCACCATGTCCAGTATTCAGAATTTAAAAAAAAACTCACAAATATTTTTTGCCAAGCCAGATAGCCAGTCCTGTGTGTGCAAATTAGCCATGTGCGCACCAAACAGAAGAAAGACGTAACGTTGAGAAGTCATACTGGTCATACTAAAATGGCAAGTAATTAAAGTAAACCAGAGTGTATCACTCAGTACACTTTGGGTTCACATTCAAAAGGTGGCACTCAGAGATGAAGATGCTGGTGCAGGTAGCACAGTGGGCCCACTCACTACCAGAACAGAGGATCCTCTCACCCAGTGACTCCACAGAAGAGCAAGGTGAAGTTGAGGCCGAGTGCTCTGGGACGCAGGTGTGCTGAGGTAACGTTAGCTGCTACTGCTGCTAGCACTGTCATATTTGCTGTAGATGGATGGTTAAATTATGTCACACAATCGGTCATACTGCAGGCTCTCATTTGCAAGTGCACTGATCGGCGTGCGATAGGCTATACCTGACATTTATTCAGTCAATTGCTCTTGTAAGTGCGCCAGATTGGTGTCAATTGTTGTTGTGTCTGCATTGTAATGCACAACTTTGCCTCTCCTTGTTATAAAACAACGTGCATCCATACAACTAGCCAATGCAACCTCCTATGTCAGTGTTGCTGCGAATACTATGGGATTATCAAAAATTGTTAAGTGTGTGCCTGTGTGCTGTACAGGCTATATACTGATTGTCTTGGCTTGCATCCATGAAATATTGTAATGTTATAGACCTACTGCATATTGAGAAAATTTAGATCGATATTGCAACAATCGAGATGGGACCTTGAATATTGACGGGTATTCTACATGTACTGTTAATTAATTATTGATAAGCATGCACATATTTGTTTTTTCTTTTTGTAAGTTGTGGAAAAAATTCTTCGTCTAAATAGTGAGAGTTGCTAGTTCTCTGAAGAAATTACAAGACGGTGTGATGAATCAGATCTCTTTACTTCATGCAGCATGGAGAGAAGACTCTAGCACAGTGTTCTCTGAAGGTCTTACAAAGCATCTTGCCTTATATATAAAACCACCAGTTGCTGATTCCATAACAATGTTGATTCAATCATTCCTTTAACAATGTGTAGGCACACTAGTCTTCCTGAGTATACTGTTCCCTTGATTTGATTAATTGATTTTCACTCAGGCTTACAGTCACCTTCCTATTTCACAACTTACATACAGAGAATCACAAAATTAGTACATTGATTATTCATCAAATTTGTTCATCTTCCACAAAGTAACCTTAGCTTTACTACTATTGCTTATCAAAAGTAAATTTATAAAACAAAACAATTGTGATCCAGCATTTTTAAACAGTGAATCAGTTTGATATAGGTAGTTGCAACCAAGCCAGAAAAGGAGATAAGTACAGGTGGACTGGATGTGGCTGCAACAGGACAGGAGGTACTGGGCAGACAGATTAGTAGGTTACTAGGCAGTGGAACCTCCAGGACACCAGGCAACTGAGGCTTCAGGACACTGGGAAGGTGAGGCCCCAGGATGCTGGGCAGCTGAGAAGTTTGGATGTTATGAGGCTGGCGCCAGAGGCCTCCACAAAGGTATCTCAGGGCAGGATCAGAATGAAATGAAAAGAAATGTGTGCTAGCCACCAGCTTGTGGCTAGCAATTTAGTTGCTGTCTGGCTCTAGAGCAGGGTCTCAGAAGAAAGTAGATCAGGGACCTGGATGATATGGACATCAGGAAGTCTTGGCATTGTCTGGAACCTCGCTTTTTGAATGATCTGTCTTGAACATCAGGTTCTCCACAAAGGAGATTCCTGGGAATCAGCAAAGGGAAGCTAGGTTGGAACTAGTCAACTCAGGAACAGGCTAAACTAGAGACCTCTGCTCAAAGTCTTTAGGTCTACCATGTGATTAATTGAACTTTGTTGGATAATCCTGTCTGCTCCTCTTAAAGCACAATAATGAATTGATAGACTGGGGCGTAAGTAAATTTGCCGTGTTAGAGAATTGTTGTGTTAAAATGCTGATGCTTATATCTGCCAAAACAAAAACAGAGTGACTGATAATGATCAAGATAAAACCCTGAGAAGTATTATGCTTTTTCTCTTGTAGAGGACCTTTGTTATTTTAGTTTATCTTCAGTTCATCAGTTCATCACATTAATCTAAATTAATTTGTGATCAATCAAGTTGCCATACTAATTGCTAAATAATACATGATAATGTTCAGTAAATGGATTAGTGTGTGGGTCAGTATGAGCATAAAACTCATTTTTGCCCCAGGAGCCCCTACAACAGGGTCACTAAACCTGCTTTGCCCAGGGACAGCTTTTGCAAAGTGATAGGATCATACAAGCAAACAAGCATTAATAATAACATTATTTATCAGATAAATTCAATGTTATGTGAACATTAAAAGGCCCATAAGTCATCGTTCTTTGAACTTCTTTATTTTCAAATGAACTGATTTTGTAATGGAACTTATTACCTACATTAACTTGGTGCAAGGATTGACAGATGTTATATCAGATGTTTTACAAATACTGCATTACTGCATTTACAAACAGCTGCATTTTAGTTGAACTTTGGTAACGTTTGAAACAGGTTATAACATTAAACATAACTGGAACCTCTTCCATCCTACCAGGAACAGAAAGAGCAGCATATTTAAGCTCCAGTCTATAATACACACTTATGAGATCAGAATTATCTTCATTTCTGTGTAACTTGTTCCTCTTCAGCTAATAATTACACTTTCCATAGCCTAATTTAGACCATCAGACAAAATTGGGATATCTGTCCCTCTTCCTGTGAGAAAACAGTCAGAGGCCACCTGGCAGCTAATGGGGGCAGATTTCTCCTGCTGGTTGCAAGCTGTGAATCACTGACACATTGAAGGTTCTGAGATAAAGTAGTTTATCTCAAAGTACTTTATAGTTTATACAACTATGTTGTAATGTGGGTGCATTGCTTGGTCACTGATTAAACCACAGCAGAGTGAGAATGCATGAAATGAAAACATGTATAGACAGTCTTCAGATTTAAAGAGCCCTGCCAGTACTGATTTGTAAATTTGATTCATTGTGAGACTTTCTGAGCACAGGAAAGCTGAATGTTCACAAATAATGACTCATTGTCATTGATACAAACACTTCTGCACAGAAAAGTGATTCTACTGAAGGATTCTTAGCTTAACATCCATATAGTTTTTATCTGATCAGTGAAGGAGGGCGCTGGGCTGGAAGCTCGTTAACTCAGGAACAGGCTGGAGGGTAGTAGGCCATTGGCAAGTGGAAACGTGAGCTGGAGCTGGCAGGAGTCCAGCAGACCAGGGCTGCAGGCAGAATGCTATAGTATAGTAGAATACTGGTTTCTAATAGGCTGGGAGGCTGGATGGAGGTGCTGGCCCGATGCCAGCAAGCTAAGGTTACAGACAGGAAGCTAGTGGCTGGATGGTAGCATGCAGAAGTGCTGAGTAGAAGCTTGAAGGATAGATGCTCACAAGCCAAGGCATGATATTGGAGGCAAGTTGAATGCTAGCTGGCTGAGAAGCAGGCTGGAGGCTAGCATGCTGTATGCTAATGGGATATGTAGCAAGCTTGTCTGCAAAAGACTTAACTGCCTCTCTGTCATCTCTACTACTTGAACTTCTTCACACAGTTAATTCTCAAAATCTTCCTCTGCTGAGTGTGTGTCACCTTGCAGGAACATGTTGCAACAACATGAACTGGCTGGTTTCAGCTTGGCTTAAGTCGGCTGATTAAATGACTTAGCTTGCAAGATGCCAGCTGCAAGTTTGAGAGCCAGTCAATTCATAGCAAAGTCAACTGGTCAAGTCAGTTACAAGCTGTCAGTAATGGCAGAGTTTGAAAATACCAAACACAAAACTGACACAAAATGCAAAGAGTCACAAATCTTGGGCACACAGGGAGATGGGATCCTCTGCCTGGCAGAGCTGGTGAGGTGTAGGTGGGATCCTCTGGCAGCTGGTGGCACTGGCAAAAACAAAGGTAGGACCCTTTGGCAGATGAACAGGTGACCAAAGGTAAAGACCAGACCCTTCCAGATGCAGTGATAAGGGTGGGACCCCTGTGGTGGCTAGCAGTGCTGGTGAAGATGAGGGCCGGACCCTCCTGAATCTGGCGATAATGGTGAAGATGAAGACAGGACCTCTCTGAAGGCTGGCAACAGTGTGAAGCACAGGAGGGCAGCAGAAGGCACCTTAAGAAGTAGCCTAGGCTGGGACCGGCTGCTGGCATCTGTACCCTGTAGATCTGGCGAGTTCAGTCTGGCATGTCAGCCGATGAAGCCAGGAAAAACAGAGACTGCTGCAGCACTTGGACCGAAGACTATTGCACCTCAGGATGAACAAAACTCTGGCCCAGTTGAAGCAGGAGTTGACTGTGGCCCAGAAGAAAGGAGACTCCAGTCCAGTCGGAACAGGGGTGACTGCAGCAGTGGCCAAGCCAGGACAGGAGACAGGAGATGTCAGCAGTGTCCCCACTGGAACTGAAGATGGTGGCTGAAGGCCACACAGCTCCACTGGGACAGAAGATGGCTGGTGTGGTGATGGCCCAGCCGCAACTGGAGATGGCTGTGGCTCAGCTGGGACAGGAGATGGCTGTGGCCCAGCCAGGACTAGAGATGGCTGCGGTCCAGTTGGGACTGAAGGTGGCAGTCCCACCACAACTGGAGATGAAGATGCGCTGGGTGTGCTGGGTTGATAGCTGAGACTGTGGGACTGATGCTTGGGTGCAGATGAGGCTGATTGTAAGCTAGAAGGCTGAGGGAGGCTAGAATACTCCATGGTAAACCCAGAATCAGGATTGCTTTGATTGTCTGAAATCTTGGGTCTTGACAAAATAGTTACTTTATTAAAGAATAAAGATATTATCTGTGCTTTAAGTCATTGCAGCCTTCAATAGCTGAGCCAGTTGCACGGTTCAGAGCACACCCTCTGCATCTCCTAAAACAGAAAAGACTCAGAACTTACAGTGCTAACAAAAGCAAACAAAGGCAACCACACATTTTAGCAAATTGTCCATTTTAATGGAAGATACATACATATGTGGTCTGGCTGACTGTTTGCAGCGCTCGGAGGGGTGCATTACTCACAAGAGTCAGACTAAAATGTGAAACCAAAGCACCAGAAGACAAGATATCCTGACTTTTAATTCCTGATTCAAGCCTATACCTAAACTGTATAGTTCTCCTCATGACAAAAAACTTGAGAATTTCATGTGTAAAATGGTGGTTTGCCACACCAAAATAATAAAAGGAATAATGATTGTCCCAGGACCCCAGAGCCTCTGCTCGGGTCTTTAGGTCTACCATATTAAAGTTTTGTTGGATAATCCTGTCTGCTCCTCTGACAGCACAATAATTAACTGAAATTACTGGGGTCTTTGTTGAAACTTGCATTTTCTCATGTTAGGGAATTGTTGTGAAATGCTGATGTGTTTATAGCTTCCAAAACAAAGTTTAGGCATGAGGGAAGGGGTGCTGGAAAATGCTCCAACTGGAGACTCCGTCATTCTGCTGGGGACTTCAATGTTCACATGGGTGGCGACAGTGTTACCTGGAGGGGTGGTTGGGAGGAACCCGATCTGAACCAGTGGTGTTCTGTTATTGAACTTCTGTGCTAGTAACAGTTCATCCATATGAACACCATGTTCAAGCATAAGCTCCTCCGGCCGTGTCTTGGACACTGGTGAAGAGAGGGGCTGAGCTGTCAACTGATCACCACCTGGTGGTGAGTTGGATCTGCTGGCAGGAGGCTGGACAGACTTGGCAGGCCCAAACGTATTGTGAGGGTCTGTTGGGAACGTCTGGTGGAACCATCTGTCAGAGGGGGCCTCAACTCTCTCCGGAGAGCTTTGACCAGATCCCAAGGAGGCTGGAGACATTGAGTCCGAATGGACCATGTTCTCTGCCTCCATTGTTGACGTGTTCGGAGCTGTGTCCTGGGTCTCCGGTGCCTGTCGGCAGCAATCCCGAACCCGTGGTGGACACTGGAGTAAGGGATGCCGTCAGGCTGAAGAAGGAGTCTTATCGAGCTTGGTTGGCTCGTGGACTCCTGAGGCAGCCGCGGAGTACCAGCACCAAGCGCCATGGCCTGGGCTTCGGAAGAAAACTTGGGTTTGGAAAAGTTTGGGAAGGCCATGGAGAAGGACTACCGGTCAGCCTTGAGAGATTCTGGCAAACCGTCCGCGCCTCAGAAGGGAAGCAGTACCAACACAAAATTAATTTACAGGCAAATGACTGATTTTTTATTTTATTATTTCTCTTACAAATCCAGCCTTTTTTTTTAAACAATACTGTAGTGTCTTCTCTTATGCTCTTTTCAATACAGTAGATTAGAACTAGCAGCAAATGACAAAAAAATTATCAGTTCTCTTCTTTTTTTTACAATACTGTTTTTTTTCTTATCCTCTTTATACCTGCATAGCAAATGACTGGAAAGTGGATTTTTTTAGGAACCAACTTCTTGCATAGTTTGCATATTGTGTTTGTCTTGTCTATTATCTTTTCTCCTTTTTCATTTACTGTCTTTGGGAAGCCAAATGTTTCACACCTCGGACTTGAAATTGCTCAGTGCATCATAATTTCAATTTCGAGTTCGACCCCATGCCATGACTCACTTTTCTTTTCTTTTCTCGCGCTCTCTGCTGCTGGCTGCTGCACTGTTTGTTTATAACCTATGACAGCCGCACTTTTGACTTCCTGTTGTAGCTGGGCGGCGCTAGCACGTCACGTAGCATCGCATAGTGACGTTGAACAAGAACGTAGTTTAACTCGAGTGCGGCCTCTGCCTGGAGGCCACATCACGATTCATGGTTTAATTAAATCGATTCGAATCGTATTTAAAAAAATCGATTTAAATCGATTTTTTCAAAAATCGTGGCATGCCTAGTGATAATTCATCCCAAACACCCAGTTGCAAGCTAATGAGCAACTAGCTAAAATCTAGTGAGCAGCCTCTAACTGAACTCTGTTCTCACCAGAATCTGCTTCTGACCTCTAGTCTCTCTCCTTTTCCTCCCTGCATGTCCATTATGTATTTGGGTTTTAGAATCCAAATAGCGTTGTTTAAAACAAAAAAAAACAAACTCTCATTCTGTGACTTTTCTTAAATATGTTTTGTAAGTTTTTTTTTTTTTGATCCTAATCAAACAAAACATTTCAAACATTTATACCTCCAACCATGACAGTGGTCATACAGACCACAGGTGAAAAATAATACATTTCTCAGGGTTGTTTTCTTGCGACTATAATTTCTTTTTTTTATTAGTCATTGTTTATATGAACTGTTGAACTCAGGTTCAGCAAGGGACTGACAGGTTTCGTTGCGGTTGGGTGGTTCATTTTCATCTGTTTCCTTCTGCATTTCCTTTATTGTTTTGCATGCCACCTTGACAGCTGCTTTCTTCACCTGCCTAATCATAACATCATGTGTTACCGCCATATCGCTGTTTTGAAGTTTGTTGTCAGATCCTTGCATGCTGCTAGTGTGGAAAAAGTGGGCATCATGAAGATGTTGGCCCATTCTCCCATCCTGGCAGTTACTTCAAGTGTCTTCTTGTCTTCCAGCCTATTGATCCATACCTCCGGGATGTCATACCCATTCTGGCCAAGCTGGCTTGTTTTCTGTCTTTGGTCATTACTGGGCCCCATCTGATGTCCTCTGCCGTGTTCTCAGAGGTGTTACACACAATGAGTACTTCATCCTTTTCTCTCCCTTTCATCGCCTATTGATAGCTCTTTATGCTCCTCTGTGGTTTGTCCTGCTGCCGAGATAGGCTCTCTCTGTCTTCTTCTGAGTCATCAATCTCTTCCTCAGATTCGCTGATCTGGTCTCTGTTAGCTAGAGGGCTTGTCGTGGTTCCTTCCTTGGTCTGGGAGGCATTTTCTGCTGATATTTGGTTAACCAATTTTCTGTGTGATTCAAGTGCTCCAGAATCTGAGATAGCTTCCTCTCAGATCCTCTTTTGCTTCACTCAGCTGGGGACCTTTTCCTCCTCCGGCTAGGTGCTTTCCAGCGAGCCTCTTTGCCAGAGACTGGTCCTGGTCTGTCACCCATCTGGAATCGTTGTCAACCCTTGGCTCTCGTAGCTGTTTCTTCCTTTTTTGGGGGGACTGGGAGGAAGGCCCAGGCCTGGCCTACTGCCAACTCATGTGGCATACTGCCCTCCTCCTGCTCAGCTTGGGGTAATGATGTCAACCTCATCTTGGGCTCTCACGCAGGTCTTCTCTTGGCCTGTTCTCCTGGGCCTTTGTCTGGCAGTCTTGTGTGTTCCTAACGTTGGGTTTATTGCTGGAATATGGTCATCCTCTTCAGTCTTTGATTTCTGAGAGGCAGCTTTTTGCTTTTCTTACCTCCACTTTCTGCTGAGGTGTGTGGCTCCTCAACTAGATTCTTCTTTTTCTCCTTCCTTTTCCCAGACGTGGATGTTCCTGGTGCTTGGAAACTGGTACTCTGAGAGAAGCTTGGCACTGCTTAAGAGCTTGTTCTGACTCACAGCCCACTCTACTATGTTCTTCAACAATCGCATCATTGGTGTTGTGGAATTTGCCTCCTGCTTTTGAAGGATATAGTGTTCCTAGGCCTCCTCTTACATGGGTGAACACTGGTTATGTCAGGCCCGGTCATAGGTCATTGATCTGAACAGGCATTCTAGCTTAATCAGGTACTTGTATTTCTTTGTATTTTCCCTTTACCCTGCCCGGCCACAGCCTACAACTGTACAAATAAGAGAACAGCGCATCCCCAGATCCTTTCTCCTCAGGCCCCAAGATCACCACTTATCTAGTAGACAAACACTCCTAACAGAGCACATACATGAGCAAGGGTGACAGATACTGTGATCTAGATCAACAAGGTATGCATAGCTTCTTGTTTTCAACTTATGTCCAATAGAATGTGTGCACATATAGATAGAGCATTATGCATGGTAATGGGTGGGATTCAAGGTATGTCAGAAGACAGTTAAATACCTTCACAGAAGTAACCTTCAGAATTGGGTTGGCAGTCACAATACCTGTGTATGGCTTATCTGAATTCTCCTCGATCGAGCTTCATTAAAACTCCTGTGTAAGTCATCTGGGACTCCAACTCTTCTTCAGTGTCTGAGTAGACCATTCTTCAGAATTTCCACTACAATTGGTTTAGCATCACTGGTTATTGCTGTCAGGAGGGCCAAATTCTCTTCTGGCGTATGAACCTCCAGCTCGTTGGCATCATCTTCCTCTTGTCTCTTCCATGGGGTTGGAGTCAGGCTTTGTTCTTCTGAACAAACTTCACAGTCAGCCTGAGGCTTCTGTGTGCTTTCAGCCTGACTGTGATCATCGTTCTCCTTCACAGGGTCATCAACAATGCTCTGAGCCTCCTCCTTTTGCTGTGTAGCTGTCTCCCACCTATCTAGTACCTTAATCCAGATTTGAACATATTTCTTTGTTTTGACTTCAGTCAGGTTCCATATGATCATCACCACCTGGCCATCAATAATGGTGTCAGCATAGTAATACCCTTCACTGTTAATCATTTCATTCACTTCTTGTCCTACTTTTTCATGTGACCTCCCTCAAAAATGGCTCAGGAAGAGCTGCAAGATAGCATTGCTCCAAGTAAGAAGACCATCCTAAAATATTATTGTGCTATATCAATGGCACACTGATCCTGCGGCATAACTCTTTGGGCCGCTAATCTGCCCTCCACCATCGCGCCGTTCTGTTGTTTTGTTATCTTGAGTTGTCTGATCCTCAAGGCCTCCTTAATGCTTTGCGTCAGGATGAGGTGACTAGGTGGGCTACTCAGCGCCATTCACTGGATACAGCTTGGCCATCCTTGTTGGTTGCTCTGTCCTGCTTCTCTCTCAGGATTCAGTAGGTGATTCTGCCTTCCTTGCTGGTCACCCAGCAGCACTGCTTCCCTGCAGGACTGCTTGTCTCAGGCGCTTGGGTGTTCTCTCCACTGCATGCTCTTCTCTGTCGCTTGGTCTTTCTGCATGCCTCTTTTCTCTCGGTCGTTTACATGAAGCGGTCAGTCCTTCCACTGGGGTTCTTCCTCGGACATGCCAGTTCTTCGTTGAGCCCCACATTGGGCACCATGTTAGATCCCGTTACCTGTTCAGGAGGTACTGGACCAGCTCTCCATTCAAAGGGTCCAATCCTCAAGCCATGGGTATTTGCCCATTAGGTCTCAAGAGAGGACTGTTTAAGCTGGTGGCGAGAGATATGCCTAGCTTCTAACTGCCTTCATCTGGACGACTACCACTGCTGGCTCTGGTACAGCACCTGACTGAATAGCCTAGAGTCAAATATGACACCAGCCATGCCCGTTGATAAATTTATTGCAAAAATTAAGCAAGGCAAGTATATGGCTCAAATTGATTCAAAATTGATTGTTCATATCAAATCATAATGAATAGATATGTCTCTGATACTGGAGAATATTAAGTTTCAAACCCTGATGTAAGATGCTGTTGCTGGATGGTAAAATGTCCAATTTGGAGAGAAAGAGGAAGTGGTGTCTGGTGGATAAAGTCCTTCCTCGACTGCTGAACTGTTGATTCCTTAAACTCCCAACTTTATCCAAAGTCCAAAGAGTCTCTAGCAAGTCTCTGTCCTTGATGGTAGAGCGAACAAAAGAAAACCTTTATATCAATTATAATCCCACAGCTGGAAATACAACATCAGAAAAACATAAAATTGGCCCTGACTGCCTGTTGGGTTTAGCCACTTGTTCCAAGAGACTAATTTGTGCATCTGTGAACCATCGTCAGTAACCATGCTGGAGGTGCTGCTCTTTAAAGGGCGTGGTCAAGCCATTTTGGCCATCGTTGAAACTCATGTCGTAAGTTCAGATCTGGACTGTTAATGAACATGTGGAAAACAACAAACATTACTGTAAAGTCCAAAATATTTCATGTATGTTGGTGAAACATGCCGTAGCAGTGTCAAAAACCACATCACACATAAATGTTCACCAAGACTGATGCATGTGCCAAATTTGGTGAGTTTTGAGTATGTTTAATCCCTCAAAAGTGCAAATTGTTTTGGGGTAAATATAAGCAATTGCAATATGATCCTCACACCAGAAGTGCCTGGGACCTTATTACTGGGCCTTATGGTTGAAACTTGCATCATTATCTCATGTTAGGGAATTTTTGTGTTAAAATGCTGATGTGCTTGTAGCTTCCAAAACAAAATAAAGTTTATGCATGATGAAGTATAACTTAAGAGTGACTGTTGTGAAACTGTAATGATAAAGATAAAACCTGGAGGAGTGTTAATTTTTTCTCTCTTTCATAAAAGATTTTCTGTTTATCATGACACTTGATGCCCCATCAAATTAAGGGGCCTTTATTATTTCAGTTTATCTTGTGCTCAAGTATCTCATTAATCTAAATTAATTTGTGCTGAATCAAATTGCCATCCTAATTGCAAAATAACACACAATAATGTACAGTGATGGGTTAATATGTGGGATCATTATGTCTGAAGTTCAGTTTTGTCTCAGGAACCCATACAACAAGGTTACTCAACTTGCTTTGCCCAGGGCCCACTTTTACAAAATGACAGGAGGCCAGAGTCTATTTAATAAACAATTATCAATAATAACATAAGTTATCAGATGAAATGAATAAACACTAAAAGACTTGCACCTCATTTTCTTTTGAAATTCTTAATTGTTTTTAACCTTAACCTTTTTCTGCACATACAAACTTAAACTGCATTCTAGGTTTGCTTTGATAACGTTTGAAGAAGATTACATGGAGGTTACTGGAACCTCTTTCATCCTACCAGGAACAACAAGAGCGCATATTTAACTATTGTAGGATGGAATACACATCTATGGGATCAGAATTATCCTCATTTCTGTGTTCCTTCTTAATTGTACACTTTTCACAGCCTGAAAGGTCATCATGCAAATCAGTCTTCTCTCTGTCACTAACAGCCTAATTTAGACCATCAGCCGAAATTGGCATATCTCTCCTCCTTCCTGAGAAAAACAGTGTGAATTTCTTTTGTTATGAAGAAGAAAACAGCCAGAGGGGCAGCATTTGGGACCAGATCTCACCAGTTGGCCACAAGTTCTGTATCACTGACATAAAAGGTTTTGACATAAAGTAGTTTTTAATAGCAACATTCTGTGTCACATGATTTTCATTTACATTAAAGTGTAATTATTAACTTCAATCTATAAAGAGTTCTAAATGCACATCCATATTTTTAAAAAAGTAATCCACCATTCTTTACTTGAGCTGTGCTTGTGCACAGAGAGTGAAAACTATGAGTTAACTCTCTTCATTAAAATCTACACAATGTTGTGGACAATATGCAACTTGTGAACTGATTTAAATGTTATTGCAAATGAAGATCAGTCATTCTGTTTTACTGACTGACTAATGTAATTAATTTATTCTATTTTTTTTTCTGTTTACATCTGAAACCAAAACAACTCATCAAGGCAGACTGAAAACTACAGTAAACCAAGATAACATTAAATAAATCCTTAATTTTTATTCACAGAGAACTTCAGAGCTGTACTTCTATTCAGTATGGAACATTTGACTGAAAACATGCAGTAAGAAATGTGGAAAACTATGAGATATATGGATTCTGTGACATTTCTATGCCTTAACGTTGAGATTGTTGTATTTACTGTTTACTATGTACTGTCTGTGTACTGAGTTGTACATTCAGATAATTTATGAATCGTGCAGTGTCAAATTTCATATGAGTTGCAGTAGAAAGAGATGTAAATCTTCAGACCAAACTAGTGATGACCAGCAAGTCATGAGTCAAGAGAGCTTAGAATGAGTAAAATCACCTTGAAATATTTTCCCAGAAATGATCATTCTGAAAGCTGCAAACCAGCTGTAAAAGACCGATGAATGGATTGAGCATCGAATTTGACCATCCAAGCCATAAATATAATACAAAATGAAAATGGTAATGTAATATAAGGTTTCAAAGTCCAAAGAAAGAAAGGAATCCAACAGATCAGAAAAGTCCCATCACAATAGAGTTTTAGTCGCCTTTCTCCATCTTACTTTCAGACTTTGTGCTCTGACAGGTTGTGTTCTGGATGCTGCGTGCCTGTCTCTGTGCCAGTCAAAATCTTTGTAGATGAGAGACATTATGATAGCTGGGAGATAAAAGACAGTACATGTAAAATTACAATTGTGATGCTAAGAGCAGATAGACACCAGCTCATCAGGATCATGATCACAGTAACATACATTATTATTTAGTTCTGTACCTCAGAGGCTGACACAGCATAATATCTGTCAAGTAAAGCACAAGTTCCAAACAGAAGTTGCACAGATAGAGATCAATAAAGCCTAGTACCCAACAAGAAATGGCGTATCTGGTAACACAACAAACATAGCAAAAGTAAACCCAACAAGCAGGTCAGCTACAGCAGAGGATGAGGAAGTTTGTAGGAGTGTGGAGCTGTTTGAAGTAAATGATGGAGGTTATTACAAGAAGGTTCCCCATATTATAAGAAATGATAAAGAGCTAACAAAAATGTATAATAAATAAATGGAGGCAGTGTCTGCTGCTGTACCAGATACATCTGGTGTTATATAACAGAAACTGTTTTCTGAAAACATGATCAGAGCTGTTGACAAATGATTTAGGTTCCATGCATGAATGATCTCTAATAGTCAGATAAAATTGCAGTAACATACCTTACAAAAGAAAATTAATATCTAGTTTTCTGTAGAGGATTATCAGTTAATTTTAGTGCTCCATGTCTTTACACTGTGCCTGTTTGTTTGCATCTGTGATGATCTTGGTCTGTCTGAGCAGTATATGATCAGTTAGTCTTCTGAGCTGATTAGCATATCATGGTCAGGTGACCCTCAAAGGGATTCTCAATGTAGTTCAAATTGGTAGTAAAACAAGAAACCAGAGCAACAGAGGCTGAGATTTTTGGAGTTTTAGTTAAATAAAATGTTGGGTCAGTCCCATTATGCAAATTTCTACATTCATTGTCATGGTGACAAAATAAATTCTTCGTTGAGGCTGTGAAACAGTCACAATTTAGTTAGGTTAGTAGGCCCAAGTTTGACAGCCAGATCATTTGGGGAACATGTGTGGTTATTTTCCTCAAGTGTGATAATTCACCTCAAACAGCCAGTCACAAGCTAATGAACAACTAGCTAAAGTCTAGAGCAGCCTCTGACTGAACTCACACCAGACTCTGGTTCTGTTAGGATCCTCTGTCTTACTTCTTTTCCTCTCTGTATGTCCATGATGTAACTTTAAAGTACATTTCTCCCACAGTCAGCAGTCAGTGTGGACAGAGAGACTAATGAACATAAGTAAAAGTCCATTTAAAACCACTGCATATCACATTTTGAACTTGTGTTTTAGATCAGCATAAGACAGGGCTCTGATTATATGTCTGTTTTGGAATCACTGGGACTTTCCACAGTCTGAGCAGACACACAAATGTTATTTTTCAAAGTAGCGTTGTTGAGAGTCTGTGTTAACAAGGTAAAGTCCACTTCTGCACTGAGAGCTGCACATAAAGCCATATAAAAATGTCTTTTCTCTGCTCTGCTGGACACACACAGCTGAGTATCACAACACTTGCTTATTCGAGGGGAGAAAGAGGTTGTCATGGGTTGTAACCACTGCCAAGATGGCAGGTCGGGCTCACTTTGGCCCCTCACCAGGAGTATGTGCACTGGCCTGTTTCAACTTGACTAAAGTTGGCTGATTATGTGACTCAGCTTGTCAAGACACCAGCCAGTTTTAGAACAGCCAATGAACTCATAGCAAGGTCAGCCGGTCAAGTCAGTTAATAACTGTCAGTAATGGCACAGTTTTGATGGGCGAAAAGAGGTTGATCTTGTCAGATGGTTTAAGGAGCAGCCATGTCTGTATGACACAAGGGTTTTTGGGTTTGGGTGGTGCGTGGGGATGTTTATTTTTGCTCCGCATAAACACTTTCCTCTCCTAGTGGGTCAACTGAGGTGTCAATCAAAATATTACAGAGCACCGACCATTTTGATAGCCACATATTGATTTACATGTGAACATGAGTTATGACAGAAAAAAATATGTTTGGACATCTGCCCAATTTGAAAATCATGCCCCAGCTCTGCTTTGCTATTTATTGATTGAAAAATGTATTTTGGGCAAATTATTGTACTGAACTGGATCAACTGGTCCTTTAACAATGTAGGAGACTGAGATTTATCAGTCAGTGGAGTAATGAGAGGCTTTATTGGCAAGTTGCCTGAATTTTGTAATTTATTGTTTGTGCGTTGGTGCACAAAGATATATTGCACAAACACCTACAAATATATGAAGAAATATTTAATATTATAATCTCCAAAGTGGCAACTGCCCTGTGATCCCTGATCCTTTGCCTCCAGTTTCACGTGCTATTTTTGTCATAATGATTAACTGGACATTTTGACATAATACTAAATTGAAATTGGTAGGGCCAGAGCCAGTGCCATGGATAATATTATGATTTCTCTTCAGTCTCATTGCTTCTTCTCAGACGCATAGGTTCTTGTTTAAAGCAATAAATAACTATTTGGAATAAGACACAAAGACAGATATTGTGTCTGAGAATTATTTGAAAATTATTTGTGCTAATCAAGTTACCATGTATGAATTGAAAAATAATGCACAATGACAGTATAGTAAGTATAGTGCATGGGCCCAGTATGAGGCATAGGTCATTTTACCTCAGAAGCCCCTCCATCAAGGTTATTGCCCAGGGCTCTTTTGCAAAGTGACATGAACCCAGGGCCATTTAATAAACAAACATTAATAACAATATCATAAGATGAAATGAGTAATGTTCTATGACTCATCTTTCTTTCAATTCTTTATTTTTGAATGACACTTATTTATTTATTTATTTATTTATTTATCAACTAAATTAATTTGATACAAGTTGACAAATGAAAAAATGTTTTCTGCATTTAAAAACTGCAACTGCATTTTAGTTGTGCTTTATTAACATTTAAAACAGGTTACAACATTAAACATACTATGAACCTCTTCCATCCTACCTGGAACAGAAAGAGCAGCATATTTAAACTATTTTAGTCTCTTTTGACATTTATAGGATCATAATTATCTTAATTTCACTTTTTTCACTTCCAGCATATCTGTCCCTCCTTCCTGGAAAAACACACAAAACACATCTTCTTGTCAAGCAGAGACTGAATGAGAACCCTTTTGCTTCAAAAAGTGATTCTATCATAAAGCATACTAAAGTGTCCATCCATAATTTGTTATCTGAACAGAGACAAAAATAATCTAGCATTCTTTACTTTAACTTTTATATATTACTATATTATTTATACTTACTTGAAAAGTCAAAGTTATCTTCTTCACCATAATCTACACAATGTCATGGGCAATGTGCAGCATTATTTTGCCAACTGATTTCTTTAAATGAAAAACATAGTCATCTTGCTTTATTAATATTTACAATGATATTTCTGTTGCTTAATTTTGTTTTCATTTGCAGCAAAACAAATGATGAAGGCACAGACTGAAGAATGCATTCATTATCTATCTTAGAATACATACAGTAAAAATGAGGAAAACTTATGAGATATGTGGATCCTGTGATTATTTACAGACATTAAGACTGGATTATTGTATTTACTGTTTACTATGTACTGTTATCTGTGTACTGAGTTGTACTTGAGATACTTTATGCATAGTACAGTGGCTAATTTTATATGACTTACAGTAGAAAGAGATGTAAATCTTCAGAGCCAAACTAGTGATGATTACCAGCAAGTCATGAGTCAAGAGAGCTTAGAATGATAAAATCACCCTTGAAATATTTTCCCAGAAATGATCATTCTGAAAGCTGATCGAACCAGCTGTAAAAGAAACCATAGATGAATGGATTGAGCATTGAATTTGACCATCAATAACGTAAATGCTGCAATCACAGAAACATTTTTTTGAAATTGTTCGAGGTGAGAGGTAAGACAAAGAAAGTAGAGTCCAACAGATCAGAAAACTCCCATCACAATAGCCAGAGTTTTGGTGGCCTTTCTCTCCATCTTACTTTCAGACTTTGTGCTCTGACAGGTTGTGTTCTGGATGCTGCGTGCCTGTCTCTGTGCCACAATCAAAATCTTTAGGTAGATGGCAGACATTAGCTGGGAGGTAAAAACTAGGAAAAGTTTCCAAAGTTAAATTTTTATTATTCAAAAATGTTACACTTAGAGCAGAAAAAGTCCAGCTCACCAAGATCATGATCACAATAACACGGACATTTATTTTAGTTCTGTACCTCAGAGGCTGACACACGGCATAATATCTGTCAACAGAAATAAAGCACAAATTCCAAACTGAATATGTGCACAGAAAGAAATCAAAACCATCTCGTACCTTACACATTAAGGTAAAACGAAAGCAAGAGCTGATTACAGCTGGTACGGCGCTAAAAGGCAAAACTAAAACCCCAACAAGCAGGTCAGCTACAGCGAGAGAGAGGATGAGGTAATTTGTAGGAGTGTGGAGCTGTTTGAAGTAAATGATGGAGGTTATTACAAGAAGGTTTCCACACATTATAAGAACTGATAAAGAGCCAACAAAAATATATAATAAAGACATGGTGGTGACTGCTGTTGTGCCAGTTACATTCATTGATTCATTACCAAGACGTAAGAGAGTCCTCAAAAACATCATCAGACCTGTTGACAAAGAATTTAGTTTCCAGGCATAAATGATCATTTATAACAAAGTAATAGTTGCAATAACATCCCTTAAATCAAGATCATTTATAGTCTCAAGTTTTCAGTAGGCAGAGATTTTCAGTTAATTTAGTGCTCTGTATGTTTCACACTCTTCTCTTTGGTTTGTGCATCTGTAGTGAGGGGAGCCCTGAGCCTCAGTGCCACTGAGTAGTCAGATTTGAGCTGTTACTTTGGGCTCATTAGCATATTATGGTCAAGGGAGTGGCATTTGATGTAGGAAAGAGTGAAGAGCAGCCAAGTCTGTGTACGTGCATATTTGATTTCCCAAATCTATATACAATTTTAAGTTTTCTCTTTTAAAATGTAAAAATAATGTGTATCAATTAAATAAATCTGTAAAAAAAAAAAAAATGTTTTAAAAGCAATAAATTTCACACAGTACTTGTTACACAATCACACAGCGATCCCCTTCATCCAAGATAATAAAGCAGCATGAAAACCTTTCCTCTGTAAATACCACCTGTGTTGGTCTCATCAGCTGATGAATGACACTAATTATCCAACTAGTTACATACAAAAATTCACTAACAAAGGTGCTAATTTGTTGAAGTTTACTGGAAATCTTATTAAAATGTAAGTACAATACACATGTTGTGCCAAGGCAGCATTTAGTAAGAAGATAAACAATCCCAAAATATACTAAACTATCAATTTGGCACTCTGATCAATAATTACATAATAAGTATAAACAAATTACCATATCAACAGCTAGTAAAATTCAAAGGACATGGAGTTGTATGTGGTCGAGGTTGGCAATATTCACTCTTCTACAACATTAATTAGGCCAGCAAGAACATTCAAAATCATTTATGTACACATCATCACAGCAAACCAAAACACACAATCACACTAACCAAGAATATTTACTTACTTGTTGAATGGCTGTTCCAGTGACCAACAGACATTGTGACAATCCCTTAGTCAACAACCAGTTGGTACAAGCACAGTTGAGGAGTTCTTTGCTTAGCCGTGTACACTGTTACGATGTTGTGCCCAGCGTATTACCGGTACATGTGGAAAGAGTGGTTGCTTTGAGTTACTGGTGTTTTGCTGTGAAGGAAGGAAGGAAACCAGGCTGGAGAAAGGTGTAATCCAATGTTGAAGGGAAATTTTTTTGTCTTTGCTGTGTTTAGCCCAGTTGCAGGAAAGAGGAAAGCTGGATGCTGGTTTCTTGCTGCTGCAGAGCTAGTAGTTCTGGTGCTAACTTTGTTGTTGCTCCTGTAAATCTGTGAAACTAACTTAGGTGGCAGACTTTGGGTCCTGTCTTACACTGATCTTAAGCTCAAGTCGAAAGTGCAAGGTGCAATGGATTTAATTTATTCAAGAAGTGTCCAAATCCACATCTGCCATCTTGTGCCAGCAGCACACAGCGGGATAGACCTATCAGCTATGCCCAAGTGCCTTGATTAATTCATGGGTGAGTTTAGGCTAAACATGCATTAAACCAATCAGAAAGTTAGCTTTCATCACCTTTAAGAATCATGTTTGCCAGGAGTGCAAGCAGTGGCAGCATGACAATGGATTTACCAGAGGAAACAAAGAGAAACATTTTCAAACAAAGAGACAGATCTCCAAGCTTGAGAAGTGAAAGTGCGAGAGCGCACAATATATGGAGATGGCAGGGTGCCTCCAAAGCAGTTTAATGTGTAAATAGTTCATTTTACATTATCACCTGCAAAAAAGTAACACAATAAATGAACCGTAAAAGTCATACAGATCTGTAACTGGATATGTTTTACACTGAAACACCTTGAAATTATGTTTTATTTTATAATTCATTATAATTATTACCGTTTATGCACTGATTATTCAGCTCTGCTGACTGAGGAGTGGGGAAGAGAGTTAATTAGGTGAAGGAGAGAGCTGAATCTAATCTGGTGCTGCTGAAGAATACTCTCAACCCTCCTGAGGTGACTCTGTGGCAACGAGGTGTGTGCTGGGTCCATTTCTGGCCAGACTGTACTGTAATGGGTACCGGCAAGACCCACTAACAGCACACAGGCATCATTAGATGTGTGGTAATGACCTATATTAAAAAAATGGCCACACAGGAACTTGAACAGGCGAAACAACACAGGTGGCAATTTGTTCTTTAGGCTAGGAGCTGAAGGCCAGAAGCGGGACCATGTTTGGGCACAAGAGCCCATGGACCCAAACAGTTCACTTCGGCTGCAGGCAACGGTACGGGAGAGGGGCAGGCAGGAGGAAAGTTGGGATCAGGAGGAGGAGTTGGAACCAGGTAAGCAGTCAGATAGAAAAGAGGATCCGAAGGGATAAGCCCTAGGTAAGTCGAGGCCATATGAGGGATCCGACAGGTAGGTGAAAAATGGACGCTCACCCTGGAACATATGTGGCATCTCTGAGTCACAGCCATGTGCATGTAAACAGATTGGAGTACTCACACTATAGTGTCATTGATAGGCAACACAGTGCAGCCACAGGCAGAAACAGGAACCAGAGATGCTGAGGCAAAACTCGTGGCCTCCCTTATAGAGTTCAACATGTGGGTGGGTGGCAGGAGTCTGGTGGAGGAATTCTTCCTCATCTGCAGATGAGCCTTCCTCACTGGAGGTCTCAGGAGAAGGCACCGGAAGAGCCTTCTGGCTGTAACCCCCAGAAGTAGAGGTGCACTGGGACAGCTGACCAGGGTGCTGATGGTGGAACTCAGCGATGAGCTGGGGGTCTAGGATGTGACGAGATGAGACCCAGGACCTCTCCTTCGGGCCATACCCCTCCCAGTCCCCCTCGTTATGGAGGTGGATGCACATGGACCGGGGAAGCTTGAGTCTCAATGCTGCCAGGTTGATAACCCTCTGCACCTTGAATGGGCTGACAAATCTAGGAGCCAGATTCTTGGACTCAACTCAGAGAGGCAGGTCTTGGATGAACAACCAGACCCTCTGGCTGACCCGGTAGGTGGAAGCACAGAAGTGGCATCACTAAGAGAAGGCAGAGTAGTGGTGAGCAGAGCAGAGAACTGACCTAGCCAAGGTCCAGGTCAGGCAACAGTGTCGGATGTAGGCCTGGGTAGAGGGACAGGAGGCTTCCATTTCCTGGGCCAGAAACAGTCAGGGCTGGAACCCATGGACACATTGGAAAGGACAGAGTCTGGTGGTGGAGCTGGGTAGGGTGTTGTGGGCATATTCGACCCACAGGAGCAGCTGAGACCAGGCCAAGAGCTTCTGCAAGAACATGCACTGTAGAGCGCCATTTCTTGATTCATGCACTTGGTCTGGCCATTGGACTGTGGATGAACCCTAATGGCAGGCTGACAGTGGCTCCAAGCAGGTTGCAGAAGCAGAGAAAGCCTGTGAAGCCGGAAAATGTGGTGCAGGATGAGGTCAGTGGTCTCCTTAGTGGAGGGCTGCTTGGGTAAGGGCATGCAGTGGGCCATCTTACTAAAGTGATCCATCACAGTCATAATTACTGTGTTGCCACCTGACGCAGGAAACCATCTTGACCACCAGCAGCTCCCAGTTGCTGATGTCATAGTTCCTCTCCACCAGAGACAGACAATGTGAGAAGAAGGCGCTTGTTGTTGGAGGCTATGCGCTGAGACAGGGTAGCCTCCCCCCCTACGTCAGACACATCTACCACCACCATCAACTGCCAGTCAGGATCAGACATTTCCTAAAGTTTGTTACTTGTTAAGCCCTGTGATGAACTGACGACTTGTCCAATGTGTACCCCGCCTCTCACCCAATGTCAGCTGGGGTAGGGTTCAGCCCCCCGCGACCCCTCGGGAATAAGCGGTTACAGAAAATGAATGAATGCTAACATTTGACCCAATAAATATGAAAACTGATTAGCAATTTGCCCTCATGTGTGAAATTAAGATGAATTACTGCCCATTTCATTGTAAATGTATTTTTCTACACTCTGTGGTTCTCATAGTTTTGCAGCAGCATAATTTATGTTCAGGTTTAATGTCCCCTGTTGAAGTTCTGTTTCTGATGTGTTAGTATTGAGTATTGAACTAGTACAGCTTCAATCTCAAGTGTCATTTTGGTATCAAATATTGAGATACTAAACTGGGAATTGCTATCAAAGTCAAAATTTGGTATATTAACAACACTAGCTTCTACAATATATTTTATATTATAATATGCAAAGTGGCAACTGTCCTGGGCCCTCTGATCCTTTCCCTTCAAGTTCACTGTGTGGTATTTTTATTATTTTGATTAACTGGAAATTTCTTGGGCACAATATTTAACTGAAATTACCAGGACCAGAGCCAGTGTCAAGATAAAAGCTTCGAGATATATTAGGACTTTTTGGTTTGTGTCACAATTGGACACCTTCTCTGTAGAAGTATTCAATTTTTACATCAGGGTAAGTATATCAACTGCATGTCAACTGTTGCCAGATCTGGACAGTGAAGCATGTAAAGGTGGGGCCTTGCTCACACTAAGTGAGGAGAAGTACAGGTAATAGAGGACAGTTATATTAAGAGAATCTAAGACGGACTGGAGACCATGTGTGCGGTAGCCTCTGCTCTGACCTTGTTGCTAAGCATGCACCTTTGTAACTAAGAGTGATATTCAAATGTTCAAGTATAAAATTAAATGTAACCACTTTCTCTTCAATCTCATGTGCTTCTTCCCCAGATAGACATGGAGGTTCTTGTTTTCAAGCAATAAATAATTCTTTGGAATAAGAGACAAAGACAAATAATGTGTCTAAGTATTTATTTTCTCTTCAACTTATCATAACTAGGTGCACTTGACCCTGAATCAAGTTGCCACATACTAACAGCTAAATAACACAGAAATGATGTACAGAGAATGGGTAAGTGTATAACTAGAGACTGATAATGGAAAGTGTATATATTGGAAATATGTATACAATCATAGAGTAATTGTCCCCCAAAGGCAAGCTGAGTGTCCACTTCATGATTCAATGATGTTACCTGCAGTGTGGACAACATAAATGACTGTGGTCATCATAGGACATGAAAGTGGACATTTTCTCTGTTTAGTCTTGGATTCACAGCATCTTCATAAATGCCAAAGCAGAGAAAAAGAATTTAC
Organism: Lutjanus erythropterus; assembly: GCA_020091685.1. Classification (NCBI taxonomy): domain Eukaryota; kingdom Metazoa; phylum Chordata; class Actinopteri; order Lutjaniformes; family Lutjanidae; genus Lutjanus; species Lutjanus erythropterus. The sequence continues at coordinate 7,417,968 of CM034604.1, read as the reverse complement.
TAACTTGCACAAAAAGTGGTTGTACTGTAATGCATGTTTAAGTTTATATTCATAAATGTGTTATCTAAAGACACTGAACAGGGAAAGACAGAGACAAAAGTAATCCACAATTTTTCACTTCAGCTGTTGCTGGACCATAAGATAAAAAGGTTACCTTTCTTGTGTGAGTCTTCATAATGTTGTGGACAATGTGCAACTTACTGTCAAAATGATTTTTACTGTAAATGAACAAGGTCTATTGATTATACTGCTGTATTTAATATCATTCACAGTGATGAAACTTACATCTATTTCCTAATTGTTTTTTCACCTGCAGCCAAAACAAATGTTGGAGACACTGACTGAAAACTACTGTGAGAGAAAGATCATTTCAACATTAATTAATTCCTAAAGCTTTCCTTACGGAGACAAAAATTCAGACCTATACTCCTGCATTCATTATGATGCATCTATAACTGAATGCATACAAAAAATAAGTCAAAAATGACATATGTGTAACCTGCATTTATTTCGAGACATTTAAATTGTGATTATCAGACAAAGCGTTTACAATGTGCCTCTCTCTGTGCACTGAGTTGTACATGCAGATATTTTATGCATAGTGCAGTTGCATTTCTAACATGCAGTAGAAAAGACATGTAAATCTTCAGTGCCAAACTAGTGACGGTTACAGACATCTCACTATCTGAAGTAACGAGTCAAGCAAGTTGAGAATTCGTAAAATCCCCTTGAAATATTTTCCCAGAAATGATCATTCTGAAAGCTGATCGAAACCAGCTGTAAAAGAAAGCGTAGACAAGCGGATTGAGCATTGAATTTGACCATCCAAGCCACTTAAAAGTTGAAATCACTGGAGCTGGTATTTTGTAATTACTGAAAGGGTTAAAGGTCATACAAAGAAAGTAAGGAGTCCAACAGAGCAGAAAAACTCCCATCACAATAGCCAGAGTTTTAGTCGCCTTTCTCTCCTTCTTACTTTCAGACTTTGTGCTCTGACAGGTTGTGTTCTGGATGCTGCGTGCCTGTCTCCGTGCCACCATCAAAATCTTTAGGTATATGGTGGACATTATGGAAGCTGGGAGGTAAAACCCAAAACCTATTACTACAACTGCTAAACTTATATTTTGAAATAAACCACACTTGGTATTAGATTGTCCCTGACTTACACCCAAAATTATAATGCTCAATGCATTTAAAGCAGAAATAGTCCAGCTCATCAGGATCATGATCACAGTAACACGGACATTTATTGTAGTTCTGTACCTCAAAGGCTGACACACAGCATAATATCTGTCAACAGAAATAAAGCACAAGTTCCAAATGGAACATGCAACCAGAAAGATATCAAAGATGCCTCGTACCTTACAAAGTAAATCTTGAAGATGCCAACATGACTTTACAGTCAGAATTGTGCTAAAAGGCAAAACTGAAACCCCAACAAGCAGGTCAGCCACAGCGAGAGAGAGGATGAGGAAGTTTGTAGGAGTGTGGAGCTGTTTGAAGTAAATGATGGAGGTTATTACAAGAAGGTTTCCACACATTATAAGAACCGATAAGGAGCCAACAAAAATACATAATAAATACATAGTAGTAGTGACTGCTGTTGTGCCAGATACATTTGATTCATTACAAAGATGTTTGTCCTCAAAAACATCATCAGACCTGTTGACAAAGAATTTTGATTCCATGAATTAATGCTCATTAATAGTGAGATAACATTTCCAATAAAATTCCTTAAATCAAGAAAAATTATAGGATCTAATTTTCAGTAGAGATAAATTTTCAGTTAATTCAGTGCTCTGTATGTTTCATACTATACCTATTTGGTTTGTTCATCTGTAGTGATCGGAGGACGTCTCAGTGCCACTGACCAGTCAGATTTGAATTATTATTCGGGGCTCATTAGCATATCATGGTTAAGGGAGTGGCATTTAATGTATGTCAGAATGATGAGTAGGTAATTCTGGGCGTGCATGTTTCATCTCCCATACCCATAAATGATTTTAGGTTTTCTCTTTTAAATTCATCTGTATGAATTTTAAGAAATTATTTTAAAGTCTATAAATTTCACACACTACCAATTGTACTTACAGTACTTGACCAATCACATAACGATCCACTTGATTAGGAGCCATGAAGCAGCATGAAAACCTCAGGAAATGCCATGTGTCTTAGTCTCCTTAGCTGATTAATGACACTACAATCCAACCAAGTAAACATTCCCAAAAACTTCACAACAAAAGTCCTGATTTGATGAAGTTTACTGGTAATCTTGTGAAAATGGAAACGAAATACAGACCTAGGGTCCTATTTTAAAAGTGGTGCAAAGTGGATACACCAATGGCACAAGTGCCATTACTATCTCATACGACACAATGGTTATTTTTGCCACATCTGCAAGATTGCAAATGAACTTTCCTAGTCTGTGTGGCCATGGGTGAGAGGTCTAAAAATGAAGGCAAAATCAAGGTGTGGCCAGGCACAATTTGGTATCTTGTGCATGGTACATTGGAGTTGAAACCACATGCGCCTTATACCAGTTAAAACCTGGTCAAAGCACAAAGTCTGTGGTGCAGTAGATCTATTTGTGCAAGCACACACACGTTTCCACAATCACAAAACACCTTTCATTTGGGCTAAACAGTATTCGCGTGTCTCTAAAATTATTGTCACTGATAAGGAATTGCTATTATAATTATAAAGTCTAATAAACAGACCTGCAAAGTTTCCATGGGGTGAGATCACAGCCATCAGATCATCTTTAACAGATCAGCCAGCATCACAGCTGGAGCAACTGTGTTTGTGTCTGCGTGTTTATTGTGATCTGAAAAAAAAAACAAAACAAAAAGAAAAACAAGGATTAAACAACTCTGATCTATAACATGCAAAATGAACGACATTTTATCTGACCAGGCTGTCATACTGTCTTTGCCTATGCTTCACCTGCTTCTTAAAGGTGATAAGAGTTGACTTTTTGATTAGTTTATTGCACGTTTGGCCTAAAACACACCCATGATCAGCACAGTTGATAGGTGTATCCTGCTGTGAGCTGCAGTATACAGGGCAGTATACCTCTGCGCCTGTGGTGCAAGACATGAAAGGTGGACTTGAACATGCCTAGAACAAATGAAATCCATTGCACCTTGTGCTTTGAACTTGCACTTTAGGTCAGTGTAAGATTGGGCCCCTAGTGTTAGAATCACTACAGTACAAAATGGTAAGCAGAGGATGTGAAAAGGTAAGTATGTTACTATGTATGATAACAATATTAACAATTTAAATATATGAAACTACATTTGCAGGGGAAAAACACCACCTGTAAAACACTTTCTCCTTTTCTAGTAGTCTGGAAAAAAGTAAAGGTTGGGACATTACACTTTAGATACATTTAAAGAGTAACAGCTAAAATATTTTTGAAGAACTCCAGTGGTTTAATTTATCACTATTGATTGTGATTACAGGTGCAACAGAGAGGATGTCTCATAACAATCTATGACAGACTTGAAACTTTAAATAAGGGAGCAATGTAAATGTATTTTGACATGCTGAGCCATGGCCTGCTTTCTCTTCATGAGTCAGACAGTTTGACAGGACATGATTTAAGTAATTTGACAGTCCTTTTCCACAGCCTTCACAAACTCCCTCTGCATCTGGGTTTTTGTTTTGGTGACCACCAAAACCCACAACTCCTGGGTTGGATGGTTCTTAGATTACCGCCACAACATTGTCAACTGTTACAACTCCTATTAGCCCCCTCCACAATGGAGCATTTTGACATGGTCAACTCAGATTCCAAGTCCCTAACATCCCCCAGGATGCATGAGACATTTTTCAAGAATTGGGAGGTAAAAACACCCTGCTCATGGGCCCCAACAAGACCTTTCTAGATTATACTCACTACACATTTAGGTTTTCAAGGTCTGCCCAGCAATCTCCCCTGTCATCTGATCTAACTCACCACCAGGTGGTGAACACTGGAAAGCACTGCTCCTCTCTTGTGTTCAAGACATATGATCACAGGCCTGGTGATAGAACCACAAACTTAGCAAATGATCTTTGGTTGAAGGTGTTCTAGATCCAAGCACTCATATGAATAATCCTATGTACATGTATGTTTTTTATTATGGCCAATCAATGACTAGCACAGAAATCTAGTTACATATGCCACATATTAGATTGGGAAAGCCTTCTGGCTAGGCTCTCTTTTCGTCAGAATGGTGGGGTAAAGCAAATGCAACTGCTCCCACTGCTCCAATTCTCTGGCCCATCTCATGCTCCATTGTACCCTCACTCGAGAACAAGACCCTGAGACACTCCCTCACCTGGGGTAATGACTCATTACCCACTCAGAGTAGACCATCCACCGGTTTCCTCCTGGGAACCATGGCGTCCAACCTGGAGGTTGCAGACCGATGATGCCATGAGAACCACGTCACCTGCAAAAAGCAGCTTTGCAATCTTTAGGCCACCAAACTGCATGCCTTCCCCCCCATGACTACGCCTCAATATCATGTTCATGACTGTCCCAAACAGGATTAGTGATAAGGTACAGCCCTGACGGAGGGGAACCCTCATTGGAAAAAAGTCCGACTTACTACCAAGGACCTGGACACAGCTCTCACTTTGGGCATACAGAGATTGAATGGCCCTGAGCAGTGACCCTCTCACCCCATACTCCCGCAGGACTTCCCACAATGTCTCCCATGGAACCTGGTCATTTGCCTTCTCCAAATCCACAAAACACATGTAGACTGGATAGGCATACTCCCAGGCCCCCTCCAGGATCCTTGCATGACTGAAAAGTTGGTCTGTCGTTTCACAACGGGGTGGAGCCTGCATTGTTCTTCTTCAATATGAGGTTCGACTATTGGCCTAACCCTCCTTTCTAGCAGAGTAAACTTTCCCAGGAAGGTTGAGTAATGTGATGCCTCTATAATTGGCAGACACCCTCTGGTCCCCCTTTTTGAAAAGGGGAACCACTACCCTGGTCTGCCACTCTTTAGGCACTGTCCCAGACTTCCACGCTATGTTGAAGAGACATGTCATCTATGACAGCTCCTCAACATGCAAGGCCTTTCCTGGTGGATCTCATCAATCCCCAGGGCTTTGCCACTGTGGAAAACTGTCCACAACTGTCCAGCACAGACAACTGTCAGTTTTCCCCCACAGCGCTTAGGCATAGAGAGGCAACCCTCTCGTCCACCGGGGTAAACATAGTGGCATTCAGCCATGGGCTTATGAGTATTCCTGCGTCTGCCTGGCACCTCACACCCTGGGAAACTCCAGAGAAGAAGAGAGTCCAATCCCTATCCAATAGTACAATTCCAGAACCGAGGCTGTGCACTGAGGTAAGCCCCACCAGATCTAATCAATAGCGCTCCACCTCCCACACAAGCTCCAGCTCCTCCCCCACCAGAGAGGTGATGTTCCACGTCCCCAGAGCCAGCCTCTGCCACCCAGGTCCAATCCATTGGGACTCCCTGCCTTCACTGCTGCCCAATGGGCAGCACACCTGACCCCAGTGGTTCCTCCCACAGATGGTGGGCCCACAGGATGGAGAAGCGCTAGTCCAAGTTGCTAGTTTGGGCTGTGCCTGACCGGGTTCCATGGCATGCCTGACTGCCAGACACTCACTGTCGAGGTCCCCCTTCCAGGCCTGGCTCCAGACGGGGGGGCAGAGTCACTCCACTCCTTCCTCATTCTATCATGGGGTTTTCGAACCATTCTTAGTCAGGACCCTTGCCTGAGACATATTTGCCATGGGAGACCCAGACGCAGGAGCACTAGGCTCCAGACAACAAAGCTCCAAGGTTTATAGGGAAACGCAAAATTCTCCACCATGTTCCTGAAGAGAGTACTCAATTTAGTGCAATTTAATATTGCATTTCTGTAAAGTTGGAGGACTCAGAGGAAACCCTGGGAGCTGCTCTCACCTATGGCCTATGGCAACAGCGGTGCTTGTAGATGTAGTGGGTGGTAGCACCTTCAAACTTCATTACTTGTCTTGTTCAATCTGTTATTTTTCTGGCTTTATTGCCGAAGCATGTATCACCAATGACACATACACACAGGTGTGAAAGCGAAGATGTGTGTTTTGGATGAGACCATCAGCAAATGCAGTTGGCATCTTTTGAACAGGCAAGAGAAGAGCAGTGATACAGATGTGCTTTAAGGCTCCACCTTAGGGTGGCCAACAAGGACAAATGCACAGCATATACAGAAAGGCGCTGCAAATACAGAAGCATGCTGCATATAGGAAAACAAATGCAAAAGGAAAATCTTGCAAGTAGAGAAACGCACTGCATATAAGAAAACAAATGCAAAAGGAATACGCTGTATATCCAGTTAAACAATGGAAGTGCTCCAGGCCTCAAGGGGCAGTGCTGAGCTTCCACTCGAGAGACAGACGTATTGTCATATGATATGAAGCAGATAAGGTAGTGAGTGACAAGAAAAAAGTTATGGTTAGAGGAAAGTTGGAGTCAGGAGAGGCCACATAAAAATGTACACATTCTTTATTTTCTTTTTCGTTCTTTCTTTCTTTTTTTTTTCTTTTTTTGCTCTTTCATACTGTAAGGAGGCCAAATGTAACCCCCTCCGCCCCAAAAAATATTGTGAAATAATTTTGTTTCTGTGTGTAAAATGATGTAAGCATCCAAAATAAAATTACAGTGTTTCAAGAAGCTGTTTTCCTTTCTCTGTTTAACAGCACTTGGGAGATATTAACAAAAAAAATCATAGGGGGGCTAATAATTTCATCCTCATCTGTATATGCAGCGCATTTGCCTTTGTCGGCCACCGTACCAACTAGATAATATCTGGCCACGAAAGTGAAATGGACAAAATGGGAAATCAAAAACTGTTGCGCCCACACAGACAGACCTACTCCACAGTATCTTGGATCAGGCTGTTGCACCTTAGGGGCAGATCACACTCCGAGCTGACAGGATAAATCAGGAGGGGGCGGGAGGGCAGACTCATTACATGTGTGATGCTTTGTGGTCAGAAACACTTAAAGTTGAAGGACATTTTTTTCCAGACTATCTTGCTGAAGTTTACATTCACTTGATACGAATTTAAATGCACTACATAATTACGTGTACATATGCGTGTGAGTGTGTGTGTGCGTTTGTGTCTTTGAATCGTTGAATCTTCAGACAGATTAAAAAAATGGAAACCAAAGCAGCAGAAGCCAGGATATCCTGAGTTTTAGTTCTTACAATCTTACAATTCAAATAATGCAACTTATGAGTGTCTTTAAGTCTCAAGCACCAAAAAAGTGGTATTTTTGTTATTTTGATTAACTAATTCATTGGCTAATACTGTAGCTTTTTCTTAAAAGATAATATTTTAAACATTTTTTTTCTGTGTATGTGTTATAATTGGACACCTCCCAGTGTGTCTTATTCAAGCTGTGCAACAAATGCATGACAACTATTGCAGGATAAGAATGTGAACATGAGGACTGCAATCCTGAGCTCACCAAGCCAGGAAAAGTACAGATAGTAGCAGTAAAAGACAATGACAGATATTGTGTCTGCGTATTTAATTGCTCTTCATCTCAGCCTAATGAGACAACAGGTTTTATCACAACACTCAGAGAGGCATTCATTTCTAGTTTTAAAGCTCACATTATTTCAGTTCATCTTACCTTGTATTATGACATTTCTAAACAAATCTATACTTAATCAGGTTTCTACGTATAATTTACTAACTAATACACACACAATGCACAGAAAATGTGTGATCAGCATGTGCATAAAGCTCATTATTGCCCCAGGAACTCCTAGAGGGATAATTCTGTCATGTGTAAACTTACAAGTAAAAGATTTTGAAATTAAAGCAGTTTTCAATGGCACAATCCTCTACTCCAGAATTTTCCATCACAATACAATATAAGCATTCGACAAATATGTTGTAATCTGGGTGCATTGGTCAGATCAGTCTGTGGCTACACCAGAGCACAGCTGAGATGAGATCTGAGACTGATAATTGTGAGTCTGTGCAAAACAGAAACATGCATACAGTCTTCAGATACACAAAAAAGAACAATCCGTGTACTGTTTTCTACATTTGAATCATTGTGAAACTGTCTCACAAAGGGAAGCCAAAACTCCACTCAAGACTCAGTGTTCAAACACACATACTTAAGTGCCATTATGATACTGAGTCGTACATACAGGTACATTATATATATATATATATATGACGGTGGAAAAGAGATGTAAATCTTCAGTATCAAAATAATGACTACTGACATTTCAGCACTTCAAATAATGTATCAACAAAGCTTAGAATGAGTAAAATCACCTTGAAATATTTTCCCACATATGATCATTCTGAAAGCTGATCGAAACCAGCTGTAGAAGAAACCATAGATCAATGGATTGACCATTGAATTTGACCATCCAAGCCACTTAAGAGCTGCAATTACAGGAACTTGTATTTTATAATTACTCACAGGGTTAAAGGTCATACAAAGAAAGTAAGGAGTCCAACAGATCAAAAAAACTCCAACTACAATAGCCAGAGTTTTGGTGGCCTTTCTCTCCATCTTACTTTCAGACTTTGTGCTCTGACAGGTTGTGTTCTTGATGCTGCGTGCCTGTCTCTGTGCCACTGTCAAAATCTTTAGGTAGATGGTGGACATTGTAACAGCTGGGAGGTAAAACCCAGAAACAATTCCCAGAATTGCTAAACTTAGAGTTTGATAAAATACACACCGTCTATTAGATTGTCCTTGGTTCAGTCCCTGCATTGTGATGCTCAGTGCATTTAGAGCAGAAACAGTCCAGCTCACCAGGATCATGATCACAGTAACACGGACATTTATTTTAGTTCTGTACCTCAGAGGCTGACACACAGCATAATATCTGTCAACAGAAATAAAGCACACGTTCCAAATAGAAGAAGTGCACAGAAAGATATCAAAGATGCCTCGTACCTTACAAAGTAAATCTTCAAGATACCAACAGGAGCTCACAGCCAGAATTGTAGTAAAAGGCAAAACTGAAAATCCAACAAGCAGGTCAGCTACAGCGAGAGAGAGGATGAGGAAGTTTGTAGGGGTGTGGAGCTGTTTGAAGTAAATAATTGAGGTTATTACAAGAAGGTTCCCACATACTACAAAAGCTGATAAGGAACCAACAAAAATACATAATAAATATGTGGTGGTGTTGACTGCTCTTGTGCCAGATCCATTTGCTGATTTATCACAGAGATGATTGTCCTCAAAAACATCATCAGACCTGTTGACAAAGACGTTAGATTCCATAAATGAATGATTATTAATAATATGCTTTAAATCAAATAAGCATGCAGTAGTTTCCTGTAGAGAGAGAAGCTCAGTTAGTTAGGCAAGTGCTCTGTACATTTCACACCATGCACACTGATTTGTGCATCTGTACTGATGGGAGCCACTGCGCACTACACTCAGGTTAAACTCACTAATCTGGATTTATTAACATATCACTGTCAAGGGAACCTCTTAAAGGGATACTCAATTTAGTGTACTTTAATATTGCACTTCTGTAAAGTTGGAGGCCTCACGAAAGATGGGTTAAAATAAGGAACAAAAGCAGCAGAGGTTGACATATCCTGACTTTTAGTAGGCTATAAAATTGCTGGATCCCACAATTGCCAAAATGCAACTCAGTAGTGTCTTTAACGCTGTTTTCACATATGCACTCCGAATTATGTCCTGAGAATCTGGTCTTTATGCACTTTCACACTTGCAGCACACATGAGGAGTCTGTCTGCATCAGACAATCTCACTCTTTATAATTTAGGCAGAGCAAGGAGGAAGAAACTCATCCATAATGACTGTCTTGAAATAAGTAAACCGTGATTGACAGATGCAGAGAACAGCTGACTGCAGTGTCTTTTAGGGTCTGCACAGGCTCACCGATATTACTGATGCTCAATAGATGGGCACCAATAATGCTCTGAGCAGTTTTAAGCTATTGCTGCAAAGTCCTCCTGTTCTGGACAGTGCACATCTCATTCCAGTCAAGGTGCTTTCTATTGTCTAGTCTGAAAAAGTTGATTCAGACAGGAATTTTACCTTATTAAGGTCCATATATCTTACATCCGTTTCTATAGCTGACAATAGTGACAGCCAAGTGTTCATCTCCTGTGCAGAGCGACTAGGTCACGTTTTTCATCACGTTTTTCCAGTTGTCCCTCAGTCAGTAGAAAGTGCCAAAAAAATAGAAACAGTCCACAGTCATTCCAGTGGCCAAATATAATGACATCAAGGTGTTAAATGACTTCAAGCCAGTTGCCCTGACCTCCTCGGTCATGAAGTGTTTTTAAAAGTTGCTAAAGAAAGAGCTCCTTACAAAAACTGAGCATCTTCTTGACTCACTACAATTCACCTATAGGGCTGAATGATGTGTAGAGGTCGCTACTGCCACTCTGGTTAACCTTCAATTTTTCAAGAAGTTTTCCTCATGACAGTCACCATTACTCCATGCTATGTACTTTGAATCCTTTGATGGTGGCTACCTTCCAACATCTTTAATTCAAGCCTCAATCTCATTGTTAACCAAAAAAGATAAAGACTCAACCCTTTGTTAATTGTACAGGCCTATCTTGCTTCTAAATGTAGATTTTAAAAGCCTTGCAAGACTCCTACCCTTTGGCTGGAGACGGTCCTGCTTCCTACTGTTTCAGCCAATCAAACTGCCTTTATTCATAGGCGTAACTCTTTTCATAACTTATGGCAGCTGTGCACACTGAGACCAAGAAATGATTGTATTGCGGGGTGCAAGACAGGGCTGCCCACTTTCCCCTCTTTTATTTGTGGTAGCACAGACCTGTTAGTTATATCCCTGCCAAGATGCCTGGGTTTTAATGGTATCGTTAGAAAAGACTCTGTGCATAAGATCTCATTATACATGAACAAATTACTTCTCTTCCAACCATGCTTGTTCTGTGCCACATATTCTTTCTATCTTGTAGATCATCAGCAAGTTTTCAGGTTATAAATTTCATCTATCTAAAAATGAATATTATCTAATTAATCCATCAGTCCTTTAAACTACCAGGTTCTATTCCTAACTTTGGCTTACTAATCGTAGTAAGATTTTGCAAGGTGGTCTGTCCTCTCTTTATTGCTTGCAGTTTGGATCAACCTAATTAAAAAGACTGTTCCCAGATTTTGTACCTGCTTTTGAATTTGAAGATTTATTAATAAATCTTTCTTTAACAACCTGGATAAATAAATTTTATTGTTTATCTGGGGGTATAAACGTCAGTGTATCAGGAAAGGATTTCTGCAAAGACAAAAAATCTGGGTGGAATAGCACTCCCTATTTTTCTTCACTATTATTGGATCTATATTATGCAAAAGATCAATTTTTGGGGGGTCAGTCAGCTAGCAGACGATTTCAGTCCCCTTTGGGTACAGGAAGATAAATCCTACTGCTTCTCAGATCTATGGTTTGCTCATCTCTCCCTATGAATTGGATGTCTATTACCTCCAACTCCATTGTCTCTCATACAGTAAAAACCAGGTCCAAATTTAGGAAAAATTTTGGACAACAGAAAGCATTGATGTTTAGCCCAGTTATTTCAAATCCTGCCTTCACCACTTCCCACACAGATAAAGCCTTTTATCTGTGGCATAGGAGTGGAACCAGATATATAAAAGACCTGTCCTTTCTTTTGAACAACTTGAACAGCTGTTCAGTCTTCCCAACTTTCACCTTCCGGTACTTTCAGATAAGACATTTTACACAGAAAAGATTGTATTCTTTCCCACATTTACCTTCCCTGTCTCCTATTGATAACCTCCTTGACTTCAGTCCCATTGTCAAGGTTTTAACTTCCTAAATCTATACAATAGTTAGCTCCATTAATCCCCAAACAATGAACCATCTATGGAATGCCTGGGACCAAGAACTGGACGCATACTTCTCTCTTTAAATAAACTGGAATCAGGGTTCTATTATTTACACCAGGGGTCAGCTAATACAACTCCAACACAGAAGCGTGGCAGGTGAGACATGAACGATGAGCTAACATCAATCACAAGGAGCCAGAGTGTGTTTCATGAGAGCTCTGTTAAATGCATCATGGAGACATGGCTGCACAACAACATACTGGACTCTATTATCAGTATAGCCAAGTTTCAGTTGGTGCGGGTGGACAGAAGTCACAGTGAGAGTGGCAAGAAGAAGGGAGGGCGAGTCATTACCCACATCAACGACAAGTGGTGCAACCCTGGACACATTACTGTGAAAGAATATGTTAGCAGTACATATTACTTGCCAAGAGAGTTTTCTCAGGCCATTATCATTGTTTTTTTTTACATTCCTTCTGCAGCTGCTGCAGGCTGTTGACCACACCGCACTGCAACCCTACACCCTAGTGCATTCAAAGCCATGTCTGGGGACTTTAACCACAAAACCCACACAACAACCCTGCACACTCTTAATCAGTTTGTAGAATGTAAGACCGAAGAAAATGCTGTTTACATACAGCTTCAAGCTGTCCCTGCCCTGGGCAGATTGGATTACAACTTTGTTTCCCTTGAGCCCCCTTATGTACCTGCAGTCCTGCAGCAGCCTGTGATCACCAGAACTCTTTGAAAGTGGTCACAGGAGGCAGAGGACACTCTATAGGAGTTTGAGGTGATTGAATGGGATGTTCTCAAAGCACATGGGGGAGCAAATAGATGGACATACAGGCTGCATAACTAATTATGTCAGTGTTATGTCTTTATAATCCCACCCAAAACTGTACATTGTTTCCCCAATAATGAACCCTGAGTGACTGCATTCAGAAGTGGAGACAAGATGAAGAAGGTGGAGACTGAACTGAGGGAGACAATTGCAGTGTTACAAGAGGAAGCTTGAGAGCAAATGCTAACGGAGCAACATGTGTGTAGGTGTGGAGTGGTATGAGAACCATCACTGGCAGGGTAAGAAGTCCCACCAGAGGATGGATGGAAAACTACTTCAGGCCAATGAGTTGAACTTTTTCTTTTACCCCAGCTCCTCTAATGTTCATTATCGTGTGCAATATCACTTAAAATATCAGGAGCTATATTATGTTCATTACTACGTGCAGCATTACTTTTCATTATCAGGCGTGTTGCGGCCACTTTCTGGAGCTAATTTGTAATTCACGTTGCCACTCAGTGTTGTGTTTATTGGCCAGTTGGTGCTGAAGTTTGGCATCTGAGTGGCTTAGACAGAGGCCTTGTGGGAAACTGCTGGCTCCACTGCATCAGAAGGCACCATTCAGAGTTGTGAAAAGTCTTATGGCCTTATTCAACTTTTTTTTTTTTAAACATGAAAGACATCAAGAAGACTGCAAAAGTTCTCACCTTTCCAAGGAGTTTTTTGGATTTGTTAATGTCTTTGTCTAGCAAAACTGAATGGACTGTGGAATGAGAAATGGTCCAAGGAAGATGAGGTCAGGCAAGGTCAGTGGTGCGAGCTTAGGTCCAAGGTGGTCCAAACCCCAGTGCCACCAAGTAGTGAAGTAGTCAGTGCGGAATTGGCGGGTCAAACCCAGTGGTGGGTGAGCGAAACATGAAGAACCAAGGTTAGGCTGAGCACACACACACACACAGAGGCAGTTAACCCCAGCTAATGTTTGCGTCACTGCTAATGGACCATATGCCCCCATATCACCTTTCAAGGCCTAGACACATGAGTTTTCAGAATGGTATGTTGCTCTCTCAGGGGAGAACTCATCTAGAGAGAAATGCCAGGATAGAACTGGAAACAGCTGCCGTTGTAGGTCATAAACCTGAAGTTGGAGTTGATTTGAATAGAGCTTGTGCTGTAGATGTTTTTTCTTTTTTGTTTGTTTTTGTTTTTTATGATATCTGAGAAAGTGGCTGCGGAGTGTGATTGGCCTAGGAAGAAGTGATCATTGTTGGTACAAAGAATGCTAATGGAGAAAGCCTAAAATGCCATGGTGGCAGTGGATGTCAGAGTTGGGCTACGGTATGAAGTGCTCAGGAAGGCTTTATTGGAGGTTTATGGTAGTGTGTCAGAAGCATAAAGAAGAGAATTCAGAGAGTTAAGAAGACAGCAGGGTGACTTGTATTTGGATTTATGGCATTGACAGGAAGTCATTTTCAACCACTGGATTAATTCACGTAAGGTGTTTGAATACCAGAAGCTGAAAGAGTTGACACTTTTGGACCAACTGACGATGGACAGGCAGCTATGAAGTGGCCCATGAAGGTAACTATGTAGCTGATAGCAGGAGGCAAGGGTTTGAGGACAGACAGAAAAAGCGATCTCAGAGGCTGAATGAGGGTGGGAGCTGGCATCCCCTTTCACCTGGAAAAGCATCTGATTCTCCTCTGGAGAGCTTCATTGTTTTTGGTGTCATAAGGTCGGCCTTAAGAACAATGGACCTCATGCAAGAACAACTCATACAAACAGATTTGTTCTTACAAGGTATGTGCGAATGTTTAGAGGAACTTATTGCATTCACCAGTCTTCTCGTATTTTAAATTTTCTTTCAGATATGAACACAATTTAAAAGTAGTCCAGATCTGCTGTAGAGGTCGCATGTGGTTGGTCTGCTGTTATCCAAACTTAAGTTTTTCTCTAGTGACTGTATATTTGATTACTTTGAAAATATTTTGACATTGAAAAACAAATTAAGCTTCATAATTATGTTGACATTGTCCTGTTTGACTACATGTTAAATTATAATACAATTGTTAATTCACACACAGAGTCTATCATCATTAATTTAAAGTCACTGTCCAGGCGAATATCCTCGCTTATTCTGTCTTCTGTCTCTATAATGGAAACTTCTCCTCGACATCCTCCTCCTCGCAGTCATCTTTGTCCTTCTCTGTGGTGAGGCATTTTTTTGTTTTGATGAAGTCATTCTCATGTTGAGGCATGTCCTCTTTATTTCAGGGACAATCTGACCCTCAGGTAACATGGCATTAACAGCACTCCATTTCCCCTTTTCTTTGCTTTAACAGGTCTCTAAATTCCACTGCTGAAACAGTTAAAATAAAGATTTTATTTCATGGACCTCAAGATGTCAAACTCTGAACTCGTAAAGTTCTTTTTGTGTAAGAATATGAAAAATGTTCCTGCATGAGGCCCAATGAATGCCCCTGTTTGGCAAACAGGCACAGTGCTGCTGACCCAGTAGACCTTGTGTCTGTAAAACAGAAGTTTGAGGAGGAGTTACAGGGTTATAAGAGATTTATCTCACACAGCTCATGATATTATTCCAGTGATGGGTTTTCTGTGCCAGTTGCTATTCTGAGGGACACTGGAGCAAAGTAAACCTTACTCAGGAGGGGTGTTGTTGTTGCCCTACATAAAGCTTGCTTTACTGGACACTTGACTGCTGTACAGGGAGTAGGAGGGAGTTGTGAGTGGCTACCTGTGCGTCAGCTCTACTTACAGTTTGGCTTATTAACTGGATTGGTGCTGGTAGCAGAAGCACCAAATTACTCCCTTAAGGCCATAGATCTAGGTAAGACTAATGATGTGGCTGGACTTAGGGTTTCCCGAGTGGCTGGATGCTAGCAAGCCAAGGTTGGGCTGGATGGTAGCATGCAGAGGTGCTGACTGGAAGCAAGAAGGCTGGATTCTTGCAGGCCAAGGCATAGTCTTGAGGCTAGCATGCTACAAGCTAGCTGGCTGGGAAGCGGGCTGCAGGCTAGCATGCTGAACATTAATGCACTGTGTAACAGGCTGAAATTTATCTGCAAAAGACTGAACTGCCTCTCTGTAATCTTTACTAGTGGACTTGTTCTACATACAGTTCACTCTCAAAATCTTCTTCTGCTGAGTTCTTGTCTGGACAGATCATACTGTCATGTGTTATGACCAGTTCGGTCCTGAGATTCACCATGAGATGGTGGAGAACCTTGCAGAGAGAAGTTGCAGCAGCAAGGTGACTCAAGTTGGCTGATTATGTGACTACGCTTGTCACAACGCCGGTAACAAGTTTTTGAATCAACTCATAGCAAAGTCAGCTGGACAAGTAAGTTACAAACTGCCAGTAATGGCAGAGTTTTGGACAGAGGAAATAGAGGTATGACACAAGGCTTTTTAGGTGTGGGTGATTTGTGAAGATGTTTATTTTTGCTGTGAACATAAATTGGGTCAACTTGTGGTTTCAGCTGGAAGGTCACAGAGCAGCGACCATTTTGATATCCTGATATTGATTTACATGCTAACTCAAATTATGACAGAAAATGTGAATGGTTAGGACATCTGCTTGGGCCAAATATTTTACTGGATTGGATCAACTGGTCCTTTACCAATGTAGACCGAGTTTTATCAATGAGTGGAGTAATATGAGGATTCATTGGTAAGTTTCCTGAATTTTCTAATTTATTTATTGTTTGTTGGCCTTAGCCTTTACAAAGAAATATTGCACAGGCACCCACTTAAACGTAGAAGTTATATACATGGCATAGCTGTGTACTTGAAAGATTTAAAAGAGATTTTAACTCACTCTCAAAACTCTCAGCTCACAAAAACACTTGCTGGAGTTTTGACTTCATCAGACCTTTCCTCTTCTCTTTGCACCTTGGAAGTAGGTGAAGCTGTACCAGAAATCTCTAATCTGTTTTGACCTGAAATTGTACTCATTTAGACAACTAAATATGTCTTTTTTCCCTCCTCCTTGAACTGCCACCTTATTGTGGTGGAGGGGTTTGAGTACCTGAATGATCTTAGGAGCTATGTTGTCAGGGGCTTATTGCCCTTGTTAGGGTCTCCCAAGGCAAACAGTTCCTAGGTGATGGGTCAGACTAAGAGCCGTTCCACTGCCCCCAGTGAATAGTATACCAACAGGGACGTCTACGTCGCCCAGATTGGCATCACCGGGGCCCCACCTTGGAGCCAGGCCCGGGGTTAGGGCTAGTAGGTGACTGCCTGGTGGCCAGGTCTTCACCAAACAGGACCTGGCCGGGCCTAGCCTACATGAGCTACATGGGCCTGCCTTCCTGTAGGCCCATCACATGCGGGAGTGTGAGAGGCGGCAGGCTGGTGTGGGGTTGCTTATAGCCCCCCAGCTCAGCTGCCATCTGTTGGAGTTCTCCCCGGTGAACGAGAGGGTTGCCGCCCTGCACCTTCAGGTCAGGGATAGGTGCCTCACGGCTGTTTCCAAATGGCCGTGCAGAATGTATCATGAGGGTCTGTTGGGAACATCAGGTGGAACCCTCTGTCAGATCCTGAGGGAGGTTGGAGACATTGAGTCCGAATGGACCACGTTCTCTACCTACATTGTTGATGCGGCCGTTCTGAGCTGTGGCTGTAAGGTCTCCAGCGCCAAACCCGATGGTGGACACTGGAGGTAAGGGATGCCATCAGGTTGGCCTACCGGTCAGGACTACTGGTCGGCCTTGAAGAAATTCTGGCAAACCGTCCAGCGCCTCAGAAGGGGGAAGCAGTGCCCTGCCAACACTGTTTACAGTGGTGGTGGGGAGCTGTTGACTTCAACTGGGGCGATTGTTGGATGGTGGAAGGAATACTTTGAGGATCTCCTAAACCCCACTGACACGCCTTCCGTAGAGGAAGTTGTTTTCTGTAGAGAGAGATTTTCAGTTAAGTTCAGTGCTTTGTGTGTTTCACACCTTGCCTGCTTGTTCTGTGCATCTGTACTGATGGGAGCTCTTGGTCTGTGTCACTGAGCAGTATATTGATCAGTTAGTCTTCAGAGGTCATTAGCATATCATGGTCAGGTGACCCTTTCAAAAGGTTTCTCCATGTGGTACAATTTAGTATTGCACTTCTGTGAATTTGTAGGACTTTTAAGAGACTGATTAAAATAAGAAACCAGAGCAACAGAAGTCAAGATTTCTCAACTTTTAGTTACTTAAAATGCAGGTCTTTTCCATAATGCAACTCCATCCTGTTCTCTTCAACCTGCGTCAAATAACACCACTTTATACTCAAAAACACTACATTGACTGCATATGTGTAAGTACAGTTTTGCCTACATGTGATATACCAGTTTTTTCCATTAACTTATGTGGTGAAAAAATCTATAGTCAGGTGATCTTTATTGTTATGGTGACAAAAATAAATGCTTAGTTGAGGCTGTGAAACAGTCACACTTTGCGTAGGTTACTCATACAAGTTTGAATGCCAGATCATTCGGAGAACATTTGTAATTATTTGCGTTACTCAAGTGCGGTAATTCATCCCAAATGGCCAGTCACAAGCTAATGAGCAACTAGCTAAAGTCTAGTGAGCAGCCTCTGACTGAACTCTGTACTCACCAGAATCTGGTTCTGCTAGGACCCTCTAGTCTCTCTTCTTTTTACTCTTTGTACATCCATGATGTAACTTTAAAGTACATTTCTCCCACAGTCAGCAGTCAACATGCACCGAAACTAATTAACCTACAGTAAACAGTTGAGCGAGGTTGTTACAGGTTAAGAGGCAATAATGAAGATTAATCCACTTTTTCATTCCAAAAGTTTGCAAAAACAAACTGAGCTCTCCTCCCACAGTAAGTACAGGAAAAATTTGGTGTTCTTACGGTGTTTATTCATCCAGAGGCACCAGTCTGCCCCCCAGCTCTCCTTTGCAGAGCTTCCTGGATGTCAGCAGCTGTCTGCTGGCTCTATGCCTCTGCTGCCCAGTCCTCTTCATGCAATACTAGAAATTCTGTGATGCAGACAAACTTTTTCATGTAAGTTGAATATTTTCGATTTGCACGAATATAGACGTGTCAGGAGGACTTGGTCAAGTTGAAGATCATTTTGTCTTCAGTGCTCATGGCTCTGGTTTTCCAGAAGTCATTTGTGCTAGTTGTCGATTCTTGTGATGTAGGTGTCGAAGCAGTGCTGTTACATGCTGTTGACGAGGGATTTGAGAAGCCAGCTGCATACTTTTCCAAAATGCTGAAGAGACATCAGAGTCCCTCAGGGGTCATTACTAGGTCTGCTGTTTTTTAATCTGTACATGCTTCCACTTGGTTCCATAATACGGCAATATAATATTTCATATCAATCATATGCCTTTGACACACATTTATGCACATCTGTTTCCACCAAAAACCTTAGCCCAGTAAATAATCTCATTAAGTGCATCAGAGATATCAGATTTTGAATGGTAGAGAATTTTTTGCAGCTTAATCATGACAAAACAGTTAGTAGGACCAGAGGCTTTGATGCATGAAATCCAATTTTTGTCAACTCCCCTGAATGTAAAGCCATGTGAAAAACTTGATTTCAGATGCTGATCTCAACTACTGGCAGAGAGGCAGGCTTCAAGCTAACAGGCTGGGGGCCTGTAGGTCGATGGCTAGCGAAATCAGTAGGTGGCAGGAGGCTAGTAGGCTGAGCAGGTGGCTGGTGGCCTAAAGAGTCTATGCAAAGCTCAGAATCAGAATTGCTTGTGGAACCAAGATCAGCCTGCAAGTCTGTCTTAGGTTAGCAATCACGGCCAGGTTTCGAGTTACAAGAGGAAAAACTAAAATTTTGTGCCTCGACAAAAAGGTATTCTCCATTAAGGAGTAAACAAAAATCCTGTGCCTTAAATCTGTGCAACCTTGGATGGCTGAGTGCAACTGGTCAAATTTAAAACATGCTTAAAGCATGCCTCCACAACTGAAAAATCTGCTGGGTCCATTTTGGTCAGTTCATACTGTCGTGAGGCAACAAGGTGGAGGACCCGAAATGCAGACAGCACAGGGGAACCTGCTCAAGAAAAGGTTTAATGTAGTAAAACAAACAAAACAAAAGGCTTACACAAACACAGGAGGGGAACATCCAGGGTCCAAAGAAACAAAAGAATCCACAAGAAGGTAAAACTCCAAAAAACTGTCCAGGGGAAAAATAACACGGTCCAAACACAGGATGACAGGCAGGTGAAACAAACAAACTGACACGGACAGGGGTTAAATAGACAGAACTAATGAGACACAGGTTGACAAACAGGTGAAACTAATGACAATGAAAAAAGAGTGGGAAAAGAACAAAGACAGGAACTAAAGACAGGACACATGAGGGAGGACCAGGACTACCAAAACTAAACAGGAAATGACGAACAAAAAGCAAATTAAAAATGTATCTAAATGTGTATTTTTATTTGTTTTAGGAACCAGTATTATTATTTATTGTTGTTATGTCTTTTTAAAAATAATGATCATGATAATACCTTCTTATCTGGTATGTTTTTATCTTGTCCTACCTGTTTTGATATATGTAATATTTTATTATCTCATGTGGTATTTTATGTTTGTCATTTACAATGCCTCTTGAAGCATGTTGAGTTTTCTTGTTGTATGAAATGTGGTATGCAAATAAAGTCAACTTCACTTGACTTGAGGTGTTTGTGGAAAGCAGTGAGTGAGTGGTGGTGTATTGACACGATAATCCCCTTGCTTTCCTGGCTAAGTTCCAGTCCACCAGTGCCAGAGTGTCCAGGTAGAGTTTGATTTTGCAGCCATGTGATCTTAAAGTGAAGCACATTTCAGATAAGAACAATGGGCCTCATTCAATAATATTTTCTTTTTCATCCTAAATCTCTCTTACTTCTTTGTACGAAGGGCTCATACAAACACATCACGTCAGATTCAACAAACACCCATGATTTAAGTGTATATTTGAGTGCACATGCATGAGACTTGCCCTTACTGCCCCATATGTCAGAAAAGGTTTGACGTGCCACTTTCAGAGACATAATTATGAAGCGCAATTTCTTTATTATGTTAATGTCTTCAAAATAATGAAATATACAGTCATTAGTGAAAAACCTTGATTTGGATAAGACTGCAAAGATTCTACGACAGGCCTGGACCTAACCCCTAACCCTGGACCTGGAAGTCAGGTTCCATGCATAAATCATCACCAATAGTAAGGTAACATTTGCAACATCATGGTTCAAATCAACAAAGTTAATAGTCTCTTGTTTGCTGTTGAGAGGGATTTTAAGTTAGTTAAAATGTTCTGTGTGTTTCACACTGTGCCTGTTTGGTTTGTGCATCTGCACTGATGGGAGCTCTTGGTCTGTGTCACTGAGCAGTTTCGTCGGTTCAGTTATTCTTCAGTGGCTCATTAGCATATCATGGTCAAGGGCGTCCCTTGAAGGATTTACTCCTTACTTCTGTGAATTTACAGGACTCATAAGAGACAGATTAAAATTAGAAACCCATTTCCAGCCGTCTTTTTATTCCTCGTCTAAATAACACCTCCTGACACTTCCACACTGAATGATTGCATAAGCCAAAGACCTTTTTTTTTTTTACATGTTTTTATTACTTTTTGTAGGTTTTGCTGTTACAAGTTATCAAACTCATCATTTATTTCATTCATCCGGACAGATTTATACAGATTTTGTACTTTACAGACAGAGTTAAAGAAATAAAATAAATAAATAAATAAGTAAATAAATAAATAAATAAATGAATAATAATAAACAGAAGAAAGGGGGGAAAGGGAGTGAGAAACAAGGGGAAAAAAAGAAGCAATAAACTTCAACTATTAATTTCCACGCATTAATAAATGGTGACTTAACATTGATCCAATTTGTTTTAATTTGTTTAATGTAGCTATACATATTATTGTATACAAATATTTATCTGCTCTGCTCTCTATTTCAGCTGGAATGATTCCTAATATAATATTGTGTGGCTGCAATGATTTCTTTAAAATCAAAATACTTATGATTTGCTCCTGAGCTGACCCCCAAAACTTTTCCAACACAAGGCAGAAATAAAAAAATATGTGTTCAGGCTCCTACAAAGATATGTTGCACAAGTGCCTACTTAAAAGCAGATGTTATATAAATGGCATAGCTGTGTACTCAACAGATTTAAAAGATGTTTTAATTAACTCTCAAAACTCTCAACTCATAAAAACACTTGCTGGAGTTTTGACTACTTCAGACCTTTCCCATTCTCCCTGCATCTTGGAAGAAGGTGAAGCTGTGCCAGAAATAGCTAATCTGTTTTGACCTGAAATTGTACTCATTTAGACAACTTAATATGTGTCTTTTTCATATTTAAAATGATAAGAAGAAAGGCCCCTTAAAAGTGTGTGCAAATTACAGTATTTTAGCATTGCCCTTCCATATTATTGGAGAATTGACAATAGGCAGATTAAAATCTGAATCCAAAGCAGCAGAGGATGAGAGATCCTGACTTTTAATTCCTTATTCCAGACCAAATCCGAGCTGAGTAGTTCTCCTCATGAAAAGAAAACTGACCTCCTTGTTAAAAATTGATAGTTTGCCCTTACAAAATAATATGAGCAGTAGTGATTGTCCCAGGACCCTAGCGCCCCTGCTCAAAGTCTTTAGGTCTACTATGTGATAAACTGAAATTTTGTTGAATAATCCTCTATGCTCCTCTTGAAGCACAATAATGAAGTGAAATGCCGGGGGAACTCATGTTAGGTGAACTGTTGTGTTTTAATGCTGATGTGCTTATACCTCCAAAAATAAAATAAAGTTTATGCATGATGAAGTATGACCTAAGAGTTACTGTTGTGAAACTGTAATAATCAAGATAAAAGTCTGGAGAAGTCTTAAGCTTTTCTCTCTTTCATAAACAGGTTTTCTGTTTACCATGACACTTGATGCACCATCTTATAGAGGAGCCTTTATTATTTCAGTTCATACTGTGCTCACATCTCATTATTCTAAATTAATTTGTCCTTAATTAAGTTGCCACATACAAATTCCTAAATAATACTCAATGATGAATGGGTGAGTATGTGGGTAAATATGAGCATAAAGCTCATTTTTGTCCTAGGAACCCCCACAACAAGATTACTAAACTTGCTTTACCCGGGGGCAAAATGACAGGAGGCCAGGGACCAGTTAATAAACAAACATATGTTCATTCATTGTCCATAAATGCTTATCGTTAATGGGTCACAGGGGGCTGGAGCCTACACAGCTGACTTTTGGTGAGAGGCGGGGTATACCCTGGGCAAGTTGCCAGTTCATCAAACATTACTAATATAGCATTTAAAAAAATAATAATGAAATAATTCATAATAAAATAAAGTATTAGATAAAATGAATGAAGGCCCATAACCCACATTACTTTGAATGTTTTTTTGATTTTCAATATGACACACTTATTAACCAGGATTTACAGATAAATCAGATGTTGTATTGCATTTAAAAATGGCAGCTGCATTTTAGTTGTGCTTTGGTAACATTTGAAACAGGTTACAACATTAAACATAACTGGATCCTCTTCCATCCTACCAGGAACAGAAAGAGCAGCATATTTAAAGTATTTTAGTCTGTAATACACACACACAAAACTGTGTCAGTCAATTAATTTTCATTGTGAGTGAAGCATCCCTCTTCATTAAAATCTACACAGTATTGTGAACAATATACAACTTGTAAACTGATCCAAATGAACTTCAGAGCTGTACTCCTGCATTCATTATACAGCATCTATGACTGAAAAACAATGAAATATGTGGATCCTGTGCATAATACAGTGGCAAATTTTATATGAGCTGCAGTAGAAAGAGATGTAAATCTTCAGAGACAAACTAGTGATGATTACCAGCAAGTCATGAGTCAAGAGAGCTTAGAATGAGTAAAATCACCTTGAAATATTTTCCCAGAAATGATCATTCTGAAAGCTGATCGAAACCAGCTGTAAAAGAAACCATAGATGAATGGATTGAAACACTGAATTTGACCATCCAACCCACCTACATACAAAAATCAGTGTGAATGTTGAATGTTCATTAATGAAAATAACTGAGGCCCCAACAAGAAAGTAAGGAGACCAACAGATCAGAAAACTCCCATCACAATAGCCAGAGTTTTGTCGCCTTTCTCTCCATCTTACTTTCAGACTTTGTGCTCTGACAGGTTGTGTTCTGGATGCTGCGTGTCTCTGTGCCACAATCAAAATCTTTAGGTAAATGCCACACATTATGATAGCTGGAAGAAAAAAATTAAACATTTCCTGTAAACCCGATTGAGAGGCTAAGAGCAGATAGAGTCCAGCTCATCAGGATCATGATCACAGTAACACGGACATTTATTTTAGTTCTGTACCTCAGAGGCTGACACACAGCATAATATCTGTCAACAGAAATGAAGCACAAGTTCCACACAGAAGATGCACACAGATAGAGATCAACTTTGAACAGCGGTACACAAGATGTTATCTTGATCGGTTATCACCAAAAGGCAAAAGTAAAACCCCAACAAGCAGGTCAGCTACAGCGAGAGAGGATGAGGAAGTTTGTAGGAGTGTGGAGCTGTTTGAAGTAAATGATGGAGGTTATTACAAGAAGGTTCCCATATTATGACAAATGATAAAGAGGCAACAAAAATACTGAATAAATACGTGGTGGAGGTGATTATTCCAAGACAGGTATTTTTCTCCTCAAAAACATCATCAGACCTGTTGACAAAAGAGTTAGGTTCCATGTATAAATGATCATCAATAGTGTAGAAACATTTGACATGCCTTAAAGAAAATATAATAGATTTTAGTTTTCTGTAGAGAGAGATTGTTAATTTTACTGCTGATGCTGATTTGGTTTGTGCATCTCGCTGATGGGAGCTCTTGGTCTGTGTCACTGAGCAGTTTCATCGGTTCAGTTATTCTTCAGTGGCTCATTAGCATATCATGGTCAAGGGCGTCCCCTGAAGGAGGACTCAATGAAGTACGATTTACTCCTGCACTTCTGTGAACTTGTAGGACTCATAAGTGACAGATTAAAATTAGAAACCCATTTCAGCCAGTCTCTTCATTCCTCGTCTAAATAACACTTCCTGACACTTTCACACTGAATGATTGCATAAGCCAAAGTCCAATTTTGTTTACGTTTTATTACTTTATTGCAGGTTTTGCTGTTACAAGTTATCAAACTCATCATTTATTTCATTCACCCTGTCACATTTATACAGATTTTATATTTTACAGAGTAAATGATGAAATAACCAGATAGAAGAAAGCTGAGAGAAAAGGGGAGGAGAAAAACAAGTAGAAAGAAAGAAAAAGGAAGGTCCTCCTGCTTTTAAATATAATCTATTTATTTAAGTTTTATTATTCCACTGCATCTCTTTCTTTGACCCATTTACTACAGTTTCTCAGAATCCATCCTCCCTAGTTCTCAGTGTTTATTTCCATTTCTTTAATATCTTGAGTGTTAATCTCCACACATTAATAGATAGTGACTTAACATTGATCCAGTTCCATGTAATTTGTTTTAGTGCACACAAATATTTATCTCCTGCTCTATTTCAGCTGGAATGATTCCTAATATAATATTGTGTGACTGTAATGATTTCTTCAAAATCAAAATACTTATGATTTGCTCCTGAGCTGACCCCAAACTTTTCCAACACAAGGCAGAAATGAAAAATATGTGAATGATGCACTTCTTGTTCTCCACATTACCTCCAACATTCAGCACTACATGATAAACTGTATTTTGATGTGAAAACCTATGTTAATTTTCGCAAATTATTTCCAGTATTTTGATTCTGTTGTGCAAAAGATTCTTCTACAAGTATCTTCTCAATCATTTTCTAATTGTTATTGACATTTCTATTTCCCGTTTGTTTTTGGTGCTGTCTGTGTTAACTTTTGTTTCTCTTAAGATCTTTGAGATTTTGCTATTTTTACTGTCTGTTTTGTTTCCATGGCCTTTATATGCGCACTATCACTTGGCTCAGCAATGTACTAATACTGAATAAAAGGCTGAAAGTGTTATCACAAAAGCAGAAACGTTATTTATAATAAGCAAGAATAAAGCAAAAAGCAGGGGCTGGAGGTGGAGCTGCTGAAAAGGAAGAAGATGATTAATAACCAGAAATAACCAAAAATGAAAGTGGATAAAATAAGTTTTTGGCCTTGATATAAATTCTAAGAAGTGAAGAATTCAAAAGTTAAAACCAGCCCAACGTAACCAAAACTAAGCAGAGGCTGCTTGTTGAGAGGCAGACTACGGAGGAGGTGCCTAGGGGTGCTACCACTAATCACCACAAGTGGGCACAGCAATCCTCAAACAAAAATGGTGCAGTCTGGTGTCACAATGCAACTATTCACATCCACAAGTGAAGGACCTCACCATGGGTGCTTAGCCTCTCACCAACTCTCACAAGTATGGCTCTCCGCTCCTGAAACAAAGAAACTCATAAAAATAATTAAGAAAGTAAACAAGCAGTATCCCAGTTGGCAGCAGAAATACAAAGTAACTCAAAACTGAACTCAGAACTCAATAAGGGAACAATGACAAAAAAATCTGCCTGGAGCCACAACTATTAAATAGCTTATCACCATCACAATATAGAGAAAAGATGCAGAGCCATAGACAGTCTTTGATATTTTAATTGATGAAATATGAACACTTTTGAAACCTGGTGTACAACATACTGAAATAGATTTTTGAGTTTTGTGCCCAACTCAAACTTTTACAACCTTTAGTTGAGATAATTTACTATTCTTCCTTAGATACATTTATAGTAAAAGTTTAAGTTAGAGAAACTCAAAAAGGTCACAGTTAACTGTGAACCTGATTTGTTATTATTTTGTTGCCTTAAGATTAAGTGGTTCTATAATTTTTAAATACAACATTTTGGGGTTTCTAGAATTCAAATATTTAAATTTATTTAAAGAAGACAAGTAAATTATCTCAACTAAAGATCAGCAGTTGGTAAAACATTTTCAAAACTCAAGAATTTGACTTGATGTACAATGTAGGTAGTATGTCGGCTTGAAATTTTGAATTTTCTCAACTTTTTTAGTGGACCTACAACACTGAAACATGAAAATATTTTAAAAATATAAAAAATATATTCATTTCCATATCATTTTTTTGTCACAGGGAGCCACTGAGAGGAGCTAAAGAGCTGCATGTGGCTTTGGAGTCTCAGGTCTCAGACCCTGAACTAAACTAATAAACAGAACAAATAATGAAATGACATAGGTAAAGCTAAAACAAATGACAGCTAGAGAGTTGGGGCAAAGCAGCAGTGGTATATAGGGCAGGAGGACCCAAGAGAAACCACAATTAGCTGAGCTCACCGTGCTGTATCTTTAGGCTCTGATGGGGTAACACTCACCACCTCATGTGCCAGGCTACTGCACCACTGGAATATTCCCACCACATTAGCATTGCAGAACAGAAAATAATAATCCCTCCACAATTAATTTCAAAATAACTAAGGAGCTTGAAGGATTTAGGATAAAATCATGAGTAAGCCTAATACTCTATTAGCTTACTGCTATTGCAAACAGAACATTTCTTACTGTTGCAGCTTCACATTAAAAGCAACTCATGAAACACTAGTTGACTTTTATATTAGTCACAGGAAATAATGATGACTTTGTAAATAGCTTAGTTTTGCCGCTACTACTCATCAAAAGTACGTTTATAAAACAAAACGTGATTGACTGTGATTTTTGCCATTTTTGAACAGTAAATCAGTTTGAAATAGATAGTTGCAGCCATGCCAGGAGAAGAGATAAATGCAGGCTGACCACAATATAACAGACGTGCCATGATTCCTTCTAGAAGGCCTGCAGGAGTGTATCTCCTAGGCAAGATCAGGTAGGGAATGGAATCACCATGTGCTAGCCAACCAGCTGGAGGACAGCAGTCTGGCTGCTGTCTGGCTCTAGAGCATGGTCTAGCAGAAAGGAGACCAAGGACCTGGACAATATGGACTCCCGGGAGTCTCAGTAAAACAAAACAGTAGAAGCAGGAACAGGAGAAACTGGGCAACAAAAATAGTAGGTTACTGGGCAGTGGAACCTCCTGGACACTAGGCAGCTGAGGCTCCAGGACACTGGAAAGGTGAGTCCCCTGGGATGTTGGGCAGCTGAGACTCTGGGATGTTGTGAGGCTGATGCTTTAGGAGGAATGATGTAGGTGAGTGCCATGCTTCCTTCTAGAAGGCCTCCAGGAAGGTCTGGCATTAGTGCAAGGTGTAGCAGAAAGGAGACCAGGGAGCTGGACAATGTGGACTAGACACTAGAAGGCTAGATGCTCGCAGGCCAAGGCATGGTCGTGAGGCTAGCATGCTGTACACTAATGGGCTGTGTAGCAGGCTGGAATTTGTCTGTAAAAGACCGAACTGACTCTCTGTAATCTTTAATAGTGGACTTCTTCCAACTTCTTCTTCAGTTCATGCTGAGTTTATGTCTGCCCAGATCATATTGTCATGTGTTAAGACCAGTTCAGTCCAGATATAAACAACGAGATTATACTATTTTGGAACCTTGCAGGGGCAAGTCACGGCAGTACAAACTGGCCCATCTCAGCTTGACTCAGCTTGTCAAGGCAGCAGTAGCAGGTTTTAGAATAACCAATCATAGCAAAGTCAGCTGGTCAAGTCAGTCAGAGTTTTTGACAGAGGAAAAAGAGGTTGACCTCATCAATTTTTTAAGGAACAGTCATGTCTGTATGATACAAGGCCTTCTGGGTTTGGGGTGTGTTAGGAGTTGTGTATTTCTGCTTTGAACATAATGCTGTTGTCCTCTACATTTGATTCCCACATGTTAATTTATCTGCTAACTAACGTTTTGACATAAAATAGAACACCTACAAAATTTGAAAATGATGCCCCAGCACTTTGTTGCTATTTATTAATGTAAACTGTTTTGTGAGAAATATCTTACCCTAAGTAGAAACACTTGATGCCCCATCTTGTAAAGGGGACCTCATCATTTTAGTTCATCTTGTACTTACATATTATATTCATCTAAATGATTTGTGCTAAATCAAGTTGCCTCATCCTAATTGCTGAATAATACACACTAGAGAATGGGAAAGTATGTGGGGCCAGTTTGAGGGCAAAAGTCATTTGTGCCCCTACAGGGTTACTGACCTTGCATTACCCAGCAGCAACTTTTACAGAGTGACAGGAGGCCAGGGGCCAGTTAATGAATAAACATTAATAATGGCATTACTTATCAGAAAAAATGAATCAACATTAAAAGGCCCATAACTCATCTTTCTTTGAACTGGCATATTAACAAAACCTATTAACTAAATTTACTTGGTGCAAGGAATGAAAGTTAAATCAAATGTTTTTCCTGCATTTACAAACTTCAACTACATTTTAGTTGTGCTTTCGTAACATTTGAAGCAGGTTACAACATTAAACATAACTGGAACCTCTTCCATCGTACCAGTAACAGAAAGAGCAGCATATTTAAGCTCTTTCATGATGAAATACACATGTATGGGAAAATTATCCTAATTTCTCTATAACTTTTGCTCCTCTTCACCTGATAATTGCACTTTTCACAACCTGAAAGGCAACCATACAAATCAGTCTTCTCTCTTTTACCAACAGCCTGATTTAGACCACCATCTAAAATTGGCATATCTGGCCCTCCTCTCTGCAAAAACCAATGTAAATCGGTTTCCACTGTGAATGAGAAAATAGTCGAAGGGCCACCTGGCAGCATACTGGTGACCAGATTTGGCCCACTGGCCATACAGTGATTATCACTGCCCCACAAGGATAATTCAGCTCTGCCTGAACTGATACATAAAATGTCAAAGTAGTCTTTGATGGCAACTTTCTGTCTGACATAATTTTCCATTGCATTAAAATGTCTTCATTCAACAACTATGTTGTAATGTGGGTACATTGATTGGTCACTGATTAAACCACAGCAGAGGTGAGATGTGAAAAAGTAGATGAATGAGACTGCATTAAATGAAAATGTACACATAGTCTTCAGATTTAAAGAACCCTGCTTGTACTGAATTGTAAATTTGATTCACTGTGAAACTGTCTCAGAAAGGCAAGCTGAGTTAAATGACCATGGTCACTATGGGTCATATAAGTCAACATTTTCTCTGCCTAGTCTTCGCTTCAGAGCTTCTTCATAACTGAAAAGTGCAAAAAAGGATGCTTAATGTGTACACCCATGAATTTGTTATCCAAACAGAGACA
The DNA here is from genome assembly GCA_020091685.1 of Lutjanus erythropterus. Classification (NCBI taxonomy): domain Eukaryota; kingdom Metazoa; phylum Chordata; class Actinopteri; order Lutjaniformes; family Lutjanidae; genus Lutjanus; species Lutjanus erythropterus. The sequence goes on along the minus strand of CM034604.1, from coordinate 7,388,107 downwards.
AAAGTAATCCAGCATTCTTTACTTTAGACATTTTATTGCCATGCAAAACTCAGTTATCCTTCTTCATAGAAACCTAGACAATGCTGTGAACAATGTGCAAGTTGTTGCCAACTGATTTAAATGTTACTAAAACGGCTTTGTAGTCATCCTGCTTTGTTTAATGTAATTCACAATGATGAGACTTCTGTTTCTTAGTTTTGTTTGTTACAGCCAGAGCAAATGATGGAGGTGATGACAGAAAATTACAGTAAGAGAAACATCATTTTAGTAGTAATTGTTCCTGAAGTTTTATGCACAGAGTGAACTTCAGAGCTGTACTCCTGCATTCATTATACAGCATCTATGACTGAATACATACAATAAGAAATGAGGAAAACTATGAAGTATGAAGATTCTCTGATGTTTAACAGACAATAACATTGACATTATTGTATGTACGGTTACAGTGGCAAATTTCATATGATCTGCAGTAGAAAGAGGTGTAAATGATTACCAGCAAATCATGAGTCAGAGGTCAGATTTGGCCCGTTAGCTGCAACTAGAGTATCCCTGCCCTTCAAGGATAATTCAGCCCCACCTGAACTGACAAATAAAAGGTTAAGATTAAACTAGTTTTGATGGCAACTCTCTGTCTAATGTAATTTTCCATTGCATTAATAGGTAATTATTCATAGAATATTTTGTAATGTGAGTACATTGATTGATCACTGATTACACCACAGCAGAGGTGAAATGTGGAAAAGTCACACTGAAAACTGATTATTGACTAATTGAGAGTGCATAACATGAAAATGGATACAGTCTTCAGATTAACAAAAAACAACCTGCTTGTATTGTTTTGTACATTTGATTCATTGTGAAGCTGTCTCACAAAAACAAGCTGAGTGTCTACTAATAATGACTCAGTGTTGTAAAGACACAAACTGCACTGGTGAAAATATAAATGAGCAGAAGAAGAAGTGTCAAAGTAGAGACAGAATGAGAACTTATGAACCTGCACAAAAAAGTTATTCTACTGTAAAGGATGCAAATGTGTACATTCATAAATGTCTTATCTGAACAGAGACATAAGCAAACAACTATTCTTAAGCGATTGTTGTGTTGGCAAAACTAGAAGTTATCCTTTGTCATTAAACTCAACATAATGTTGTTGACAACTAATTCTTAATTCTGTGTCTGTCTGCATCCAAAACAAATGAGGAAGGTAATGATTGGAAAATTTCAACATGAATTAATTCCTCAAGTTTCATTCACAGAGAACTTCAGAGCTGTACTCCTGCATTCATTATGCAGCATCTATGACTGAATACATACAGTAAGAAATGAGGAAAACTATGAGATATGTGGATCCTGTGATTATTTACAGACATTATCATTGAGATTACTGTATGTATTGTTTACTATGTACTGCTGTCTGTGTACTGAGTTGTACATACAGATACTTTATGCATAGTACAGTGGCACATTTTATATGAGCTGCAGTAGAAAGAGATGTAAATCTTCAGAGACAAACTAGTGATGATAACCAGCAAGTCATGAGTCAAGAGAGCTTAGAATGAGTAAAATCACCTTGAAATATTTTCCCAGAAATGATCATTCTGAAAGCTGATCGAAACCAGCTGTAAAAGAAACCATAGATGAATGTATTAAGCATTGAATTTGACCATCCAAGCCACTTGAAGGATGCAATCACAGGAAACGTTATTTTGTAATCACTCAAAGGGTTAAACGTCTTACAAAGAAAGTATGGAGTCCAACAGATCAGAAAAACTCCCATCACAATAGCCAGAGTTTTGGTGGCCTTTCTCTCCATCTTACTTTCAGACTTTGACATCCGACAGGTTGTGTTCTGGATGCTGCGTGCCTGTCTCTGTGCCACCATCAGAATCTTTAGGTAGATGGCACACATTATGATAGCTGGGAGGTAAAAGTTCATAACAAATTCCAAACTTAAATTCTGAGTGAACAAGAATGTGACACTTAGAGCAGAAAAAGTCCAGCTCACCAGGATCATGATCACAATAACACGAACATTTATTTTAGTTCTGTACCTCAGAGGCTGACACACAGCATAATATCTGTCAACAGAAATAAAGCACAAGTTCCAAACTGAATATGTGCACAGAAAGAAATCAAAACTGTCTCGCACCTTACAGAGTGAGGTGAACTGAAAACAAGACCTGATTACAGCTGGTAAGACGCTAAAAGGCAAAACTAAAATCCCAACAAGCAGGTCAGCTACAGCGAGAGAGAGAGTGAGGAAGTTTGTAGGAGTGTGGAGCTGTTTGAAGTAAATGATGGAGGTTATTACAAGAAGGTTCCCACACATTATAACAACCGACAAAGAGCCAACAAAAAAATATAATGAAGGCATGGTGGTGACTGCTGTTGTGCCAGATACATTCACTGATTCATTACTAAGACGCTTGTCCTCAAAAACATCATCAGAGCTGTTGACAAAATATTTAGGCTCCATGCATAACTGATCATTTACAGCAACATAATATTTGTAATAAGATCCCTTAAATCAAGATCATTTAGAGTATCAAGTTTTCAATAGTCAGAGATTTTCAGTTAATTTTGTGCTCTGTGTATTTTATAAAACATTGATTGGGTTTCTGCATCTGTACTGAGGGCACCACTTAGTCTCAGTGCCACTGAGTAGTCAAATTTGAGATGTTATTTTGGGCTTATTAGCATATAAGGGAGTGGCATCTGATGTAGGACAGAGTGATGAGCAGCCTAGTCTGCGTACATGCATATTTAATCTCAAATATAATTTTAACTTTTATCTTTTGAATTGACCTGTAAAAAGCAAACAAACAACAAACAAACCTATACATACACACACACACACACACACATATATATATATGTATATATAGTTACACAATCACATCACGATCCCCTTCATCTGGGATGATAAACCAGCATGAAAACTCAAAAGAAAACACACAACCAAACTAAGAGAGACAGTGTGGAGGTGTGAAGAAAAGATGGTCGACTGGTTTGTGAAACAAAGGAGAATGGCCACCTCAGTGACCGCCAGACATCATAAGAATACCTCAGTCAACAAGACGTTGGTACAAGCACATTTAAGTTGAGCAGTTCTATGCTTACCCATGTACACTGTTACTACGTTGTGCCCAGTATGTTACCAGTACTTGGGGAAACAGCGGTTGCTTTGACTTACAAGTAAAAAAGGCAAATTTCTAAATTTAGGGAATGTAACTGTGCCCACAGTGAACATAAAGCGATGGGTGGGTTGCTGAAGTGTGTGTGAAATGTTTAAGTGAAAATATCCTGTCTGCTTTTTGTAGTTTTAGGACTGATTATAGAATAATACATGGGCACTGTGTTGGGCAGCTTGCCAATATATTAACATTTGAGGTCTATTGATTATACTGTTTTATTTGATCTGAGCTGATTATTCACACTGATTAAACTTCCATCTATTTCTTAATTCTGTGTCCACCTGCAGCAAAAAAGGGTGAAAAACACTAAATGAAAACTACTGTGAGAGAAAGATCATTTCAATATTAATTCTTAAAGCTTTCTTCACAGAGACAAAATTTCAGAGCTGTACTCCTTCATTCATTATTCAGCATCTATAACTGAATGCATACAGAAACTAAGGCAAAAAATGAGATGTGTAACCTGCATTTATGTTGACACAATCACATGGCCTTAGACCTTAGAATGAGTAAAATCACCTTGACATATTTTACCAGAAATGATCATTCTGAAAGCTGATCGAAACCAGCTGTAAAAGAAACCATAGATGAATGGATTGAACACTGAATTTGACCATCCAAGACACTTAAAGAATACAATCACTGGAGCTGGTATTTTCTAATTGCTCAAAGGGTTGAAGGTCATACAAAGAAAGAAAGGTGTCCAACAGAAACAAACAGATCATTTTAATTTATCTTGTACTTAGATATCATAGATATCATCAAGCTGCCACACACTAATTGCAAAATAATTCACACTGAGGTACAGTGAATGGGAAAGTGTTCGGGGCCAGTATGAGGGAAAAGGTAATTTTTACCCTTTTAACAGCAACTTACTGAACTTGTGATGCCCAGGGGCCACTTTTGTAAAGTGACAGTCCATAAACAAACATTAATTATAACATTACTCATCAAATAAAACGAATAAACATTAAAACACCCATAATTCATGTTTCTTTGAAATTCTTTATTTTCAAATTCACTAACTTGTCAACCTTATGTTTAAGTAAATTATCTTGGTGCAGAGACTGACAGATAAATCAGATATTTTACCACATATAAAAACTGCAGCTGCATTTTAGTTGTGTTTTGGTAACATTTGAGATTAATTTCAAAATTTGACAAAACTTAAACCTCCTTCATCCTATCAGGAACAGAAAGAATAGCACATTTATGCTCATTTAGTCTCTTAAGACATATCAATGGGATCTGAATTATCATCATTTATGTGTAATGTTTGCTCCTCTTTACCTAATAATTGCACTTTGGATTATATGATTTTCATTGTGAATGAGAAGATCGCCTGAGGCCATCTAGCAGCCTATTAGAGGTCAGAATTGGCCCGTTAGCTGCAACTAGAGCATCACTGAACTACAAGGATAATTCAGCCCCGCCTGAACTGACAAATAAAAAGTTAAGATTAAAGTAGTTTTGATGGCAACTCTCTGTCTAATGTAATTTTACATCGCATTAATAGGTAATCATTCAAAGAGTATTTTGTAATGTGAGTACATTGATTGGTCACTGATGACACCACCGCAGAGGTGAAATGTGGAAAAGTCAGACTGAAAACTGATTATTGACTGAATAATTGAAAATGCATATAATGAAAATGGATACAGACTTCGGATTGAAAAAAAAACAAAAAACAAAAAACCCTGCTTGTACTATTTTGTAAATTTGTTTCATTGTGAAGCTGTCTCACAAAGACAAGCTGAGTGTCCACTAATAATGACTCAGTGTTGTAAAGACACAAACTGCACTGGTGAAAATGTAAATGACAATGATCATCATGGGCAATAAAAGTGGACATTTTCTCTGCTGAGTCATGAATTCACAGCATCTTCAGACGTGTCAAAACAGAGACAGAATGAGAACTTATGAACCTGCACAAAAAAGTGATTCTACTGTAAAGCATGCAAATGTGTACATCCATAAATGTCTTATCTGAACAGAGACTTATCTGTGTACTGAGTTGTACATACAGATACTTTATGCATAGTACAGTGGCAAATTTTATATGAGTTAAAGTAGAAAGAGATGTAAATCTTCAGAGCCAAACTAGTGATGATTGCAAGTCATCAGTCAAGAGAGCTTAGAATGAGTAAAATCACCTTGAAATATTTTCCCAGAAATGATCATTCTGAAAGCTGATCGAAACCAGCTGTAAAAGAAACCATAGATGAATGGATTGAACATCGAATTTGACCATCCAAGACACCTACATACAAAAATCACTGTTAATGATGTATGGTCATTACTGAAAAATGTTGAGGCCCCACCAAGAAAGAAAGGAGTCCAACTGATCAGAAAAACGCCCATCACAATAGCCAGAGTTTTGGTGGCCTTTTTCTCCATCTTACTTTCAGACTTTGTGCTCTGACAGGTTGTGTTCTGGATGCTGCGTGCCTGTCTCTGTGCCACAATCAAAATCTTTAGGTAGATGGCACACATTATGATAGCTGGAAGAAAATAATTAAATATTTCCTGTAAACCTGTTATTGAGAGGCTAAGAGTAGATAGAGTCCAGCTCATCAGAATCATGATCACAGTAACACGGACATTTATTTTAGTTCTGTACCTCAGAGGCTGACACACAGCATAATATCTGTCAACAGAAATAAAGCACAAGTTCCAAACAGAAGATGAGCAAAGATAGAGATCAACACTTAATAGCACAAAACAAGAGGTCATCTTGAGTGGTATCACACCAAAAAGCAAAAGTAAAACCCCAACAACAAGGTCAGCTACAGCGAGAGAGAGGATGAGGAAGTTTGTAGGAGTGTGGAGCTGTTTGAAGTAAATGATGGAGGTTATTACAAGAAGGTTCCCACATATTATGACAAATGATAAAGAGCCAACAAAAATACTGAATAAATAATTGGTGGAGGTGAATGCACCAAGACAGATAATTTTCACCTCAAAAACATCATCAGACCTGTTGACAAAAAAGTTATGTTCCATGTATAAATGATCATCAAATAGTTAAGTAACATTTGACATGCCTTAAATCAAGAAAATTAATAGTTTTTAGTTTTCTGAAGAGAGAGATTGTCTGTTAATTTTCGTGTTGATGCTGATTTGGTTTGTGCATCTGTACTGATGGGAGCCCTTGGTCTGTGACACTGAGCAGTATAATCGGAGAAATTCAGTACTCATTAGCATATCATAGTCAAGGGAGTCTCTTAAAGGGATACTCAATGTGGTACAATTTGCTATTACACTTACATAATCTTGTAGGACTCATAACAGACAGATTAAAATAAGAAAGAGCAACAAAGGAAAAAATATCCTGAATTTTAGTTACTAAAAATGCTGAGTCTTAACATTCCCATGATGCAAATCTAACTCTGTCCCTTCAATCTGCGCAAAAATAACATAACCTCACACTTTCAGATTACATGATTGTATACTTTAAATTACAGTTTTGAGTACATGCGATATGCCAGTTCTTCCCACTAACTTCTGTGGAGAGCAGATCCAGAGTCAGGTGACCTTCATCGTCATGGTAACAATAATAAATGTTTAGTCAATGTTGTGAAATGGTTGGACTTTGGTTGGAGATTTTGGAAAAGATCACGGTCTGAAAAAATTTCATTGAACAAATGTGAAATAAATTGAATGTGCTAAAGTCACATTTTTATTAGTATAAGAGCCATGCCAAGTCATGTGGCTCTTGAGCAAGGTCCAGCAGAAAAGAGAAAAGGGAGTTTTGGCATCATCTGGAATGTTGCTTTCTTGTGAGTGCTGTCTTGAAACCTTGCTGGGTTTCTGTGGAAGGAGACTCCTGGGAATTGTCAAAGGAGAATCAGTCAGGTTGCTGATTGGCTCACACCAACTCTGGTGCTGACACAAACGGATAGCTTGGAACCTGGTGAGATGGATTCTCACGTGATCGCCTGATCTTAAGAATCCAGCTGCCTTGCAAAGTAACAGGACTGGAGCCTGCGGTGTTTATTTGTGCTTTGAACAAAACCACTTTCCTCTTCAATTGGTTCAACTGAGGGGTCAATCAAAAGGTCTCAGAGCAGCTGCCATTTTGATACTCATTTATATTTACATCCATACTCAAGTTATGACAGAAAATGTGAAAGTTTAGGACAGTCTGATTTCAAAATGATGCACCAGCTCTTCGTCTGTTTTTACTGATTGGATTGACTGGACCTTTACCAATATAACAGGACTGAGCTTTATCTTTGTTGGTAAGTTGCCTGAATTTTGTAATCTTTTTGTTTGTTTGTTGGTCTTACGCTTTACAAAGATATGTTACACAAGTACCCACTTCAGTGTAGACCAGTTGACAAAAAAGTTAGGTTTCATGAATAAATGATGATTAATCCTGAGGTAACATTTTCAAAAGCATGACTTGACTTTGTACGCCAAACTACAGTTTTGTCTACATGTGATACATCAATTCTTCCCATTAATTTGTGCGGAGAAAAAATTAGGTGACCTTCATTGTCATGGTTACAAAAATAAATGCTTCACTGAGGCTGTGAAACAGTCACAGTAGATGATGGTGTTATCTAACATGAAAACATGGTGCTCAGCTGCAGAGCTGCAGATCAGAGAGCATCATGACCTGGTCACAAAGCCTGGGCACAGAGCGGGACTGTTTGTGCTGCAGCCCTGAGACCTCCACAGCAGGCAGACACAGCCAGGCTACAGAAACCGTAGTCAGTGAATTTTGTCAAAAATGCTGGCGCTGGCAGGCAACTTTATTAGAAAAACACTGGCGAAGAAAGACTTTAACATAGCTGTAGGTTCTACTGTTGATTTTTTACGATTCGATTTCACCAAATTTTTAAAGTGATCTGCAATCACTAAGACTTTTTTTTCTGCCTGTTTCTTCCTGGAAGATGATGGTTCACCACTATCTTTCCAGGTTTTAAGATTTTTTTGCACAGTTGTTCTATTTCAGTAGTTTCATCAATCTCCTTAGTTGTTTTCTTTGCTTGATGCAATTTTACCCTTCTGAAACAGAGAAACATCTTTTTCACAACGACTGGATATGTCTTCTAACATTTAAGAAATGAGAACCTACACACTGCATCAGTTAGGGCTAAATAACTAACTTTAGTAGGCAGTGTATTAAAATGCAAAACCATGAAAACCAGAGGCTGAGATATCCTGACTTTTAATTCCTAATTCAAGCCTAAACCCAAGCAAAAATAACCCTGATGACATCATCAGTATATAATACCCCACCTTGGGGTGGTATTGTGCCTCCTTCAAGGTTGGGTCCTCTACCAGAGGCCTGGGAGCTTGAGGGTTCTGTGCTGGATCTTAGCTGTTCCCAGGATTGCGCTCTTCCGGACAGAGATCTCAAATGTTCTTCCTGGTATCTGCTGGAGCCATTCTCCCAGCTTGCAGGTTACTGCTCCGAGTGCCCCGATTACTACTGGGACCACTTTTGCCTTTATGCCCCATATCTTCTCTAGCTCCTCCTTGAGACCCTGGTATTTCTCCAGTCTCTTGTGCTCTTTCTTCCTGATGTTACTGTCACTTGGGATCGCTACATCCACCACTGTGACTGTCTTCTGTTCTTTGTGTACCACCACTATGTCCGGTTGGTTCGCCATCACCAGTTTGTCTGTCTGGAACTGGAAGTCCCACAGGATCTTGGTTCGGTCGTTCTGGATCACCTTTGGAGGTGTCTTCCACTTTGATTCCAGGACCTCCAGCCCATACTCAGTACAGATGTTCCTGTGTACAATACTGTCCTCTCTTATCATGCTCCATGTATGCTTTGCCTGCTAGCATCTTACACCCCGCTGTTATGTGCTGGATTGTCTCAGGGCATCTTTGCACAGCCTGCACCTGGGGCCTTGTCTGAAAGTTTTTGATGAAGGCTCTAAGTGTCCTGTCAATCTTATACAGGTCTAGGCACTCCGGTATCCGTGTGCAGCATCGAGTCATAGGCCTTCTTGTAGTCAATCCAGGCAGTGCACAGGCTGGTTCTTCTGGTCTTACAGTCCTGGGTGATTGCCCTGTCTACCAGTAGCTGGTGTTTGGCTCCTCTGGTAATGTTGCCAATTCTTTTCTGCGCTCCACTCATGTATTGATCCATGTGCCTACTCATCTTAGCTGCTATGATGCCTGACAGGAGCTTCCATGTTGTACTCAGGCAGGTTATAGGCCAGTAGTTGGATGGTACCGGGCCCTTTTGAGGGTCCTTCATGATGAGGACTGTACAGCCTTGGGTCAGCCACTTTGAGTGGGTTCCTGATCTTAGCAGCTGGTTCGTCTGTGCTGCCAGACGTTCATGGAGTGTGCTTAGCTTCTTGAGCCAGTAGGCATGGATCATCATGTCACTGGCACTGGTGCTGTCCAGCTCTTCATCTTAGACTTTCTTTCTTGGATGTCTGCGGTGGTAATTTCTACTGGTTCTTGTTCTGGGAGGCTACCATGGTCTGCTTTCAATTCCAGCAACCACTGGCCATTGATGTTATCTGATGCTTCAGATGCTTCACTTGTTCAAGTATAAGCTGCAGTGTAGCCAATTTGTCTTCAGTCTCATGAGCTTCTTCCCCAGACATATGTGGAGGTTCTTGTTTGCAAGCAATAAGTAATAATTTGGAATAAGAGACAAAGACAGATTTTGTGTCTGAGTATTTAATTTCTCTTTATCTCACCCTCAAGGAATGTTTTCTGTTTACTGTGACACTTGTTTCACCATCTTGTAGAGTGGCCCTTATTATTTAAGTTCATCTTACACATGTACATGTCACGTCATCAGTTTATATTAATTTGTGCTTAATGAGGTTGCCACATACAAACTTTGAAATAATACACAAATGATGTCAAGTGAATGATTAAGTGTGGGGGTCACTTCTGTAAAATGACAGGAGGCCAGGGTTCAGTTAAAGAATAAACATTAATCATAACACTACTTATGAGATCAAATGTATAAACATTAAAAGCCCCATGACCCATCTTTCAGGGATTGACAGATAAGATTACTTTGAATGTTTTTTGATTTTCAATATGACACACTTGTTACCAGACTTAATAACTAAGTTAAGATGGTGCAAGGATTTACAGATAAATCAGATGTTTTACTGCATTTAAAAAGTGCACTTGCATTTTAGCTGTGCTTTGGTAACATTTGAAGCATGTTACAACATTAAACATAACTGGAACCTCTTCCATCCTACCAGGAACAGAAAGAGCAGCATATTTAAGCTCTTTTAGTCTGTAATACACATTTATGGGATCAGAGTTATCATAATTTCTGTGTAACTTTTGCTCCTCTTCAGCTAATAATTATGCTTTTCACAGTCTGAAAGGCAAACTGCCTAATTTAGACCATCATCCAAAATGGACATATCTGTCACTCCATCCTGGGAAAAACTGTCAATCAATTGATTTTTATAGTGAATGAGAAAATAATCAGAGGGCAACATGGCAGCTGATTGGGGCCCAGATTTGGCCCACTGACTACAGTTGTATGACTGCCCTACAAGGATAATTTGGCCCTGCCTGAACACATAAAAGATTTGCGATTAAAGATTTTATTGGCACATAATTTTCCATTTTATTAAAATTAAGTCATTTAACAACTATGTTGTAATGTGGGTGCATTGATTGGTCACTGATTAAACCACAGTAGAGGTGAGATGTGTAAAAGTCAGATTGAAGACTGATAATTGAGACTCACAAAGGCAAGCTGAGTGTCCACTAATAAAGACACAATGCTCTTAACACACAAACTGCAGTGTGGACAATATAAATGGCCGTGTTCATCATATGCCATAAAAGTGAACATTTTCTCTGCCTAGTCTTGGATTAACACCATGTTCACGTTAAAGCAGATACAGAATGAGAAATTTTGAACCTGCACAAAAAGCGATTCTACTATCAAGTATTCTAAAGTGTAAATCCATAAATTTGTTATCTGAACAGAGACTTAAGTAAACCACTATTACTTATTTAAAACTAGAAGGTATCTTTCTTCATTGTAATAACACACAGTGTTGTGGTCAACTAATACTTTGTTATGTTTCTGTCTGCATCCAAAATGAATGATAAAGGTAATGGTTGAAAACTCCTGTAAGGGAAAGGTAATTTCAACATGTATTAATTCCTGAAGTTTTATTGACAAAGAACTTCAGAGCTGTACTCCTGCATTGATTATGCAGCAATTGTTACTGAATACATACAGTAAGAAATGAGGAAAATTATGAGATATGTGGATCCTGTGATTATTTACAGACACAAACATTGAGATAATTGTATGAACTACTTACTATGTACTGCTATCTGTGTACTGAGTTGTACATACAGACACTTTATGCATAGTACAGTGGCAAATTTTATATGAGCTGCAGTAGAAAGAGATGTAAATCTTCAGAGCCAAACTAGTGATGATTACCAGCAAGTCATGAGTCAAGAGAGCTTAGAATGAGTAAAATCACCTTGAAATATTTTCCCAGAAATGATCATTCTGAAAGCTGATCGAAACCAGCTGTAAAAGAAACCATAGATGAATGGATTGAGCAGTGAATTTGACCATCCAAGCCACCTACATACAAAATATGCTACAAATGGCATTTCGTAATTAATCAAAGGGTCTACAGCCAAACAAATAAAGAAAGGAGTCCAACAGATCAGAAAAACTCCCATCACAATAGCCAGAGTTTTTGTCGCCTTTCTCTCCATCTTACTTTCAGACTTTGTGCTCTGACAGGTTGTGTTCTGGATGCTGCGTGCCTGTCTCTGTGCCACAATCAAAATCTTTAGGTAGATGGCAGACATTATGATAGCTGGAATATAAAAACAAAAAATATCTTTTACACTCTCACTTATCTGGCCAATGGCAGACAGAGTCCAGCTCAGCAGGATCATGATCACAGTAACACGGACATTTATTTTAGTTCTGTACCTCAGAGGCTGACACACAGCATAATATCTGTCAACAGAAATAAAGCACAAGTTCCAAACAGAAGATGCACACAGATAAAATCAACATAAATAGCGCCATGACAAGAGTCTATTGTAGCTGGTATCAAGCCAAAAGGCCAGAGTAAAACCCCAACAACAAGGTCAGCTACAGCAAGAGAGAGAGGATGAGAAGTTTGTAGGAGTGTGGAGCTGTTTGAAGTAAATGATGGAGGTTATTACAAGAAGGTTCCTACATATTATAAGAAATGATAAAGACACAACAAAAATATATGTCAAATACTTGGTGGTGTTGAAATATTCAAGACAGATAATTTTCATAAAATATTATATATATAAGACCTGTTGACAAAAAGTTAGATTCCATGCATAAATGTTCATTGACAATGAAGTAACATTTGCAATAATATACCTTCAATAAAGAAAATTAATAGTATCTTATTTTCTGTAAGGAGAGACTGTCAGTTAATTTTAGTGCTCTGTCCCCTTCTTAAATAGAGGGACCACCACCCCGGTCTGCCAGTCCAGAGGCACTGTCCCCAACTGCCACGTTATGACGTTGCAGAGGAGTGTCAACCAAGACAGCCCTACAACATCCAGACACTTGAGGTACTCAGGGCAGATCTCATTCACCCCTGGTGCCTTGCCACTGAGGAGCTTCTGAACTACCTCAGTGACTTCAGCTTGGGTGATGAATGAATCAACCTCTGGTTCCCCAGCCTCTGCTTCCTCTATGGAAGGCGTGTCAGTGGGATTGAGGAGATTCTCAAAGTATTCCTTCTACCATCTGGCAATATCCCCAGTCGAAGTCAACAGCTCCCCACCACCACTGTAAGCAGTATTGGCAGGGCACTGCTTCCCCCTCCTGAGGCGCTGGACAGTTTGCCAGAATCTCTTCAAGGCCGACTGGTAGTCCTCCTCCATGGCCTCCCCGAACTTTTCCCATTCCCGGGATTTTGCTTCCGCAACTGCACAAGCTGCAGCACGCTTAGCCTGCCAGTACCTGTCGTCTGCCTCAGGACTCCCACAAGCCAACCAAGCTTGATAGGTCTCCTTCTTCAGCCTGGCGGCATCCCTTATCTCCAGTGTCCACTAGCAGGATCAGGGATTGCCACCGCAGTAGGCACCAGAGACCTTATGGCCACATCTCCGAACAGCTGCGTCAACAATGGAGGTGGAGAACATGGTCCATTTGGACTCAGTGTCTCCGACCTCCCTCGGGATCTGGTCAAAGCTCTCCTGGAGGTGAGAGTTGAAGACCCCTCCGACAGAGGGTTCCACCTGATGTTCCCAACAGACCCTCACCATACATTTGGGCCTGCCAAGTCTGTCCAGCTTTCTCCTCCACCAGCGGATTCAACTCACCACCAGGTGGTGATCGGTTGACAGCTCAGTCCTTCTCTTCACCCAAGTGTCCAAGATATATGGCCGAAGGTCAGATGACACAACCACAAAGTCGATCACTGACCTCCGACCTAGGGCATCGTGGTGTTCATTATGGACAAACTGTAACTAGCATAGACATCCAATACAGCTGGGTCCCGTGGGCGAAGATCCGGCCACCATACGCTCGCCTGTTAGCCCCTGTTGGTATACTGTTCATTGGGGGCATTGGAACCACCCTTAGTCTGACCCATCACCTAGGACCAGTTTGACTTGGGAGACCCTACCAGGGGCAATAAGCCCCGACAACATAGCTCCTAAGATCATTCAGGTACTCCTCTCCTTAAACTGTCACCTTATCATGGTGGAGGGGTTTGAATACTTTTTAATTACAAATTTTAAAAAAAATAAACGCTGAGTTCCTCTCCCACCGGTTAAGGAGTCCATAGCAGAGCAAAAATTCGGTGTAACTCTGGTTCTGGTTTGATTCCTCCAGAGGCTCTGGTGTGCCCCCCAACTCTCTTCTCTAGAGTTCTCCAGACTAAATACAATTTTAAAATTAACAAACATTAAAAGACCTTCTTCATTTTCAAATTCATTGACTTGTTAACCTTACTGATTAAGTAAATTAGCTTGGTGCAGGGACTGACAGATAAATCTGATATTTTACCACATATAAAAACTGCAGCTGCATTTTAGTTGTGCTTTGGTAACATTTGAGATGAATTACAAAATTTAACAAAACTTAAACCTCCTTCATCCTACCAGGAACAGAAAGAACAGCATGTTGAACCTCATTTAGTCTCTAAGACCCATACAAACTGTTCACAATGCACCTCTATCTGTACACTGAGTTGTACATGCAGATACTTCATGCATAGTACAGTTGGATTTTTTACCTGTAACAAACAACAGAAAGAGATGTAAGTCTTCCGTGCCAAACTAGTGATGGTTATCAACATTTTATCAACTCGAGTAATGAGTCAAAAGAGCTTAGAATGAGTAAAGTCACCTTGAAATATTTTCCCAGTGATGATCATTCTGAAAGCTGATCAAAACCAGCTGTAAAAGAAACCATAGATGAATGGATTGAGCATTGAATTTGACCATCCAAGCCACTTAAAGAATACAATCACTGAAACTAGTATTTTCTAATTACTCAAAGGGTTAAAGGTCATACAAAGAAAGAAAAGCGTCCAACAGAAACAAACAGATAATTTTAGCTCATCTTGTACTTCGATATCAGTGTTTTCCCTATAGTTTATTTGGGAGGGCAGATTTTTTTATTCAATTATTTAACTTTTATTTTAATCAAATGGGACTATAAGAGGTGTTCTTTTTATCAAATAAAAAAGCTAACTATTTGTGCAATTTCAGAGTCTAATGCGTTACTATCGTTTCATTACATTCATTACAATGCATTTCTCCTCTCCTCTGTGACGGGCGGGTCTCCCCCCTCGCTCCTCTCTCACAGCATACACTCATGCACCGGTACAGACACACCCACCCACACTCAGAGAGCGAAGGAGAGAGAGTTTCCGACAGTTAAGGTAAAAAGCAACAAATAAACAAAAATTGTAAATGGATGACCGGAGGTTCCCCAACCGCACCCCCCACCAAGCAAAAATACCGAGATAACATCATAAACGAACTGAAGCACAGGTAGCTCTGCGGCCAGTGCTAGCCAAAAGGAGAGCATCTCTCCCAGCCCCGACCACAGCACTTGCCAATCTCCTGCCCCTGTTTAACGTCACCAAGCCTATACCCAAACACACCTGTTCCAGCCCTCCCACCAGAGCACGCAGTAAAAAGCTGCAAACGGGTCACCACCGTCAGTCTGGCTTTGATCCAGCATGGTTGTTAGACTGTAGATACTCCACACAGCTGTACAAGAGCAAACTTGATGAGTGAATTGATTAATGAAGATGGATGGATGGATGGATGGCAGCACGGCGCCAGGATTTTAATTTTGGGTGGGCCACGGTAACTTCGGTTGAGCCTTTTAATTACAAAGGATAACACTGTTTCCAACTGGTAATCTCACTTTAACAAAAATCACTGGTATCTAGCACTTCCAGTTGATTATGACACTTTTAAAATCTTTTTAACAGTTTCAGTCTGCAGTTTATATTTATTTCAAATGGCACAGGATATCTCCTTATGGCACAGGATATCACCTTATCTATGTTTTCACTACGGATCAAGTAGATCAGTATATCAATTCATTAAGAAATATTTTTTATTATTATATATTATATATTATTTATTTTAAAGCATTTTCATTTGATCTGGCTGGATTACTCTTTAAATTGATTGTAAGGAGAGACAGAAAGGAAGCGATCAGAATAATGGGTGAGCTACAATGACTTTTAACAGGAGAGAGAGCGTGCTGCGATGCGCTGTTCATTCATAAACTTAACTGTGCTGTGAAGGTCATCTGAAGACAATCAAGTCAGGCAGCAATATTCAGCTCTACCTCCTGTTTTGTCTACATTTTATACATGTTCTAGTTTTGATGAAAAATGCATTTGCATCCTCCTTGTCTGCCTCGAAATGTGTTAGTAGCACTAAGCTAGCGGCGGCTACAACCAACAATATTGTCTCCAACCGCACTTCCAGCACCAGGCAAACAGATGACCCTGAATACACTAGCAGCGGCAAGCTGACAGCATGGTTAACAGCAGCAGATATGGCTCATGACACCGGTCACTGCAGTGCTAGGTGTGTGAAGCTAAGAGCAGCTACAGCTAACGTGAGCGTCCCTGGCAGCGAACCTGACAGGGTTGCTGTCGACATCGCTAGCATATGCAGCCTTCTCTCAGAAATCTCACAGAGCCACTCCATCTATGGAGTCAAAATTAACTGCCTTTACCATGAACCTCTCCGACAGAGAACGTTGCTTAGACTTTCTCGAGAACAGGGACAAAGCACTGAAAGCCAACCCACCTGCATCCCAGGCTGAGCTTGAGCTACTTTGCCGACTCCAGAAGTCACCGCAACAATCTGGTTTTTGTGGGTCTCCCTGAATCCTGTGCAGATGCCGGTGCTCTCTCATTTCTGACCGAAGCAATCCTACACCTCCTGGAGCTCAACTTTCCCAAGTTGCTGGCCCCGCACAGACCTGACGGCCAGCCGCCCAGGGCTATAATAGCCAGGTTTCTGTGCTATCAAGACTGGGATTAGATCATGCAAGCAGCCCAAAACAAGGGAAAGCTGACATGGAGAGGGCATCGTATTATGATAATCCTGGGCTACTCCAAGGCTGTGAATGACAAACGCAAACAGTTCAAACAATGTAAGGAAATGCTTCATGAACACTCCATAGGATTTTCCCTGCGCTACCCAGCTGTGCTCGTTATCAAACCCAAAGGTGAGGGAAGACAGCATCGGGAGTTTGACAACCCAAAAAAAGATGTTGAATACATCGGGACCCTGTGACAGGCATAGCCCTCAGACTAATGTGGGCCTTTGACATGCTTCTCACTGCCTGGTGTATGTATACACATATCCTTCCAAGACGGACGGAACACCTGACTTTTATTCACACTGAATGAAACAAGGTAATGGCAAGGTAATGGCTCTGTTCAATATGTTATTGTTCATGTATAATATGTAGACCATTATTGTCTGCTCAGGGGCCCAGGGTTTTGCCACATCGCAGTTCAATCAGGAAAGACTAAGAGTAAGAGAAAATAGTTTATTGACACATGCATGAGATATGAAACATGAAAAGTCTTTGGCGGTTAGACCCCATTGAGGTGAAACAATATGCACATCTATAATTGGGGGTGATGAAGCTGTAGTGAAGAGAACCCCCGGGGTCTAGACACTGGTGGTGGTAGTGATGAGGTGCAAAGCAGAGACTGGTGAGGTGAAGTGGCTCTGGACTCCTGCTGCCTGGACCTGAAGTCTGGAGGAGAGGGCGTCAGGGAGGATCGAGGTGAACATCTTCTGAACTGAAATGATGGAGCAAAGACAGAGGCAATTTAAAGTTTGGCAGCAGCAAATTGACTGGCTATCGCGACCGTGGCAAAATCTGATTGGATGGTAAAGACAAAGGTGAATGCCCACAAACAGCTGATTAGAGGGAATAGGAAGAGAGAGATGGAGTAAAGGAAAGTTATGAATGAAGGCAGCGTAATAGAAGGTCTTCCTGATTGAACTTACACTGAGCTTCATGCTGAACATGCTGGTGCTGGACAGGGATGCAACCAGATTCATTAATTTATGCTCCTTTTCTAAATCCTACTCCGAGTGGATATTATTTCTCTCTCTCTGTAAGGTATGGGTGTCTAACTCTTGTTAATTGCCATTCATTTTCATTTAGTCATCTGCAGTAAATATATGTTTATGTAAATTTTCTGCGAGCGCCATACCAGTGTTTAGAGGCCGGTGGGGTGGGGTGGGGGGGGGGGGGGGTTACAGACCCATCTCACTGCTTGGCTATGAAAAGAAGGTGTTGTCTAAGCTACTGTCCAACAGACTTAACAAAGTTATCACAACTCTGATCCACCCTGATCAGGTGGGCTTTATCACCAAACGCAGCTATGCCGATAATATCAGACACATAATTAAAATTATTTTGGACCACCCATAATGATAATTCCCCTGCAGCTGCCATCTCTTTGGGCACAGAACAGGTGTTTGACAGGGTTGAGTGGTTCTATCTATTTCTCACCCTGGAGTCATTTGGTTTTAGTGAAAAATGTTGGATACAACTCCTGTATACTCATCCCAAAGCCACAGTGTTAAACAATGGACTGGTTTCACCCTTGTTAGAGCTGGGTAGGGGAACCAGGCAGGGTAATGGACTTTACCCGGGACTCTTCGCAATGGCCCTTGAACCCCTGGCAACAGCCATCCACTTGGATCAATCAATCCCAGGCACACGATTGTCAAACAAACCACAAGCTTATGCTATATGCACATGATATCCTCATTTTTGTCTCTGAGCCCAAGCCTTCTGTCCCTGCATTATTTAAAATTTTAGACACAGTTTCTTACCTGTCAGGTTACAAACTCAATTGACTGAAATCTGAAGCCCTTCCTTTTAACCATACATTGCCCCTGGACCATGTTGCAGAGTAGAAACTTTTCCTGGCCTAGTAATGGCCTCAAATACTTGAAACTGTGTTGAACCAGTTTTCAGCAGATATTGAAAGATGGACCCCTGTGGTGGAAATCCAATGTTTTGAAAATGATCTGTGCACCCAAGTTAAATTATATTCTCCAGGCACTCCCAGTTAGAATTTCACTTAAATATTTTAAACAATTCGATAAGCTTTATAACAGATTCCTCTGAAATGGCAAGCACCCCAGGCTTCACTGACATAAATTACAGAGACCAGTTGACCAGGGTGGGTTGGACATTCCAAAATTATTATTATATTACTATGCCCCCTGAGCGTGCCCCGCCCTGGGTGATTTATATGATGGATGGCATAAGGAAATCATTCACAGTACAGGTACAACAATTTGGCCTCCCTCAACAGCAGTTTTGGAGATATTTTTAGATCAAACATCTATTACCCCAAAACTTTGGTTCTACTACAACAGCACCTCCAAGCTGTAATGTTCTCATCCTTGTGATTAACGTATTTGGTACAGGTCACAAGGTCGCAAAATATTATTTCTTGTTGCTTAAAAGTTCTAATAGCAAGGGCCCCAATTTGAAGTCAGCCTGGGAGACTGACCTCAATCTCTCATATACAGAGGAGGAATGGAACAAAATCTTAAAGAACCTTAAGAAAATCTCAAGGGAACTTAGAACAAGACAAGTGCAGTTTCCCCCTCAAGGCTTTAAAGAATTAAATTAAGAGACAGCCCGAATTGTTGGAGGTGTGGGGTAAGCACTGGTTCACTTCTTCACATGCGGACATATACATGTGGTCCTGCCTGTTTGGTAAAAAATTTTGGTCAGCCATACATGAAAATATTAAATTCATTCTTCAACTGGATGTCCCATTCTGCCCGAGCCTGTTTGTTCTGGGCGACCCTCTCCCTCTTAAAGCTCCAATTGTCAATGCAGGGACCCAGGATCTTGTGTTGTACCCTCGCACTGTTCTAGGTACCTTGAGTCATGCCCATCTCATTAGCTTACCCCAGGATCTTGAGGAGAGGGAGGTATCAGCCACAGTGTCTTCCCAGTCTGTAACTAGTTCAGTGCAGGACAAGACTGACCTAACACCACTTACAGAACAGGATCAGTGTCAGGTCAGGTCCTTACTGCAGGCCCACATCCGCCAGCTCTTAGAGGCACAGGTTATCAGGGAAAGTAGTAGCCCCTTTGCGTCCCCAATTGTGCTTGTAAAGAAGACAGATGGCAGCCTTCGTTTGTGTGTGGACTACAGGCTCTTGAACAGCAAGGATGCGTTTACCCTGCCCCGCATTTGATGCCCTGTTGGGGGCCCGCTGGTTCTCTACCCTGGATTTGGCCGCTGGATATAACCAAGTACCAGTCGCAGAAAAAGACAAAATGAAGACTGCATTCTGCACCCCCTTTGGCCTGTTTGAGTGGAACTGAATGCCCTTTGGGCTATGTAATGCCCCAAGCACTTTCCAGAGGTTAATGGAGAGAATCTTTGGAGACTAGCATTGTCAGTCATTGTTACTGTACCTTGATGATGTTGTCGTTTTCTCTTCCACTGTAGAGGAACACATGGGTCGTTTGGATGCTGTGCTGAGCTGCCTGCAGAAAGAAAGTCTGAAAGCCAAGCTGGAAAAGTGCTCCTTCTTCAGACCTGAGGTGAGCTACCTGGGCCACATATATACAAAGATGGTGTGTCAACAGACCCTGGAAAAATAGAAGCAGTTTCAAAATGGCAGTGTCCCAACCATGTCTCTAAGCTCCGTTCCTTCCTAGGATTTGCAAGCTACTACCAACGCTTTGTGGAAGGGTTTGCGAAGTTAGCTGCCCTTCTGCACCGCCTAGTTGCTGAACTGACTGGCACAAAGTCCCAAAAACCCTCAGGAATGAGTCTACCGGCTGCATGGACGGAAGAGTGCGAGCAGAGCTTTGAAGGCCTTAAAAGTAGGTTGGTGTCTGCTCCAGTTTTGGCTTATGCCAACTTCTCCTTGTCCTTCATCCTAGAGGTTGATGCCAGCTACAGTGGACTGGGTGCCGTGCTCTGACAAGAAGAAGATGGTAAGGTCAGACCTATACCTTACGCCAGTCGCGGCCTAAAGCCGACAGAGTGAAACATGGACAGTTACAGCTCAATGAAATTAGAGTTCCTGGCCCTTAAATGGGCCATGACTGAAAAATTCAGAGATTGTCTGCTTGGACATAAATGCATGGTGTACATTGACAATAACCCTCTCAGTCACCTGTCCACAGCTAAGCTTGGCACTACAGAACAGCATTGGGCTGCACAGCTTCCCACATTTAACCTTTCCATCAAGTACAGGCCTGGTTGAGTTAATAAGAACGCAGACACCCTTTCCCGGCAGCACCCAGCCAGTACCAATGTAAAAGACTATGTAGTCTCTGGCATTCCAGTCCCCAAGCCATTGCAGCAGGTTGTTGATGCTAATCAGGCAACCCAGGCTACTCAGACTGCCATCTCAGCTTTTCCTTGCCACACCCCAACTGACCTACATGTTTTACAGGAAGCAGACCCTACCATCAAGGAATTCCTATGGTTTTGGACCAGGAGGAGAGTCCCTGATGCGGCTGAATGTCGGCAGGCCTCCAAGGAAGTTCTGTCGCTGGTCAGACAATGGGACCGGATAGTGGAAAGAGATGGGGTGATCTATCGTAGAGTCTGCTGCCCCGAGGGAGAAGAGGTCCTCCAGTTGGTGCTGCCAATGTCACTGAAGAGCCAGGTCCTGCGGCAGCTGCACCATGAACATGGGCATCAAGGAATTGAAAGGACGACTGATTTGGTCCACTGGCGATGCTATTGGCCTGGGATGCATCACAACATCAAGCAGTGGTGTCAGGAGTGTGAACGCTGTCAGGTATCTAAAGACACTCAACCTGCTGCCCGAGCCTACATGGGCCATTTGCTTGCTTCACGTCCAAATCAGATACTTGCTGTTGATTTTACTGTGCTGGAGACAGATGTCTTTTCAAAGTACACCCAGGCAGTCCCAACCCATGACCAACGGGCTTCTACAGTGGCTAAGGTGTTGGTTAATGAGTGGTTTTGCAAGTTCGGAGTGCCAGGACGCATCCACTCAAACCAAGGCAGGAATTTTGAGAGCAACCTCATCCAGCAGCTCTGCAGTATGTATGGCACCCAGAAAAGCCACACCACCCCCTGCCATCCAGCTGGCAATGACCAGTGTGAACGATTCAACTGCACCCTACACAATCTTCTACGCACCCTGCCTGTCACCAAGAAGAGAGACTGGTCATGCTATCTGCCACAAGTCATCTTCTCCTACAACACCACAGCACATCAGTCCACTGGCGAGTCCCCACTTTTCTTGATGTTTGGCCAAGATCCTCAGTTACCTGTTGATTTCCTTTTGGGCAGAGTGCCAGAACCTGTACCCGGTAGCACTCATGACTGGATAGTAGAACACCAGACCCGGCCATGCTTTTGAGACTGCTACGAAGCATCTAGAGGCTGCAGCTGCTCGGCGTAAGGAAAACCACAATCAACATGTACGAGATGCTTCCCTGCAAGAAGGTCAGTTCGTTTACCTTAAGGAAGTTGGAGTTAGAGGCCGTCACAAGATCCAGGACATTTGGGGCTCAATAGTGTATAAGGTGCTGAGGCCCCCAGCAGGAGGATCAGTGCACACCATTACCCCTGTGGATGACCCCCCTACAGGAAAAAAACATGTTCAACATTCACTATTAAAATGTAAAGTGGATTGTGTGATTGACGGCCCCCCCAGTGAGCCACTGCAAGAGAGAGAACCCCGTCCAATGGACGAGTCCTCGCGGGATGGTGAATGGTTTGTGCTGGTCTCTGAACCTACTCCTGCATCAGTGAATCTCCAGCCAAATTGACCACCCCTTGCCTCTCTTCAACCAGCTAAGTCAGAGGGGAAAGCACCACCTTCTGTCAGTCACCACCACACAAGCCAACCACCAGGTATAGCTGATGTTCTCCCAGCTAGCAGTGAGGCATCCCTAAGAAGGACCACCCTTGCCAATGCGGCACCCAAACCTTCATCACCTACCCCAGACTGCAGGGAGTAGAGCAATAGGGGCTACAAACTCTCAGGTACTTGTGCCTAATGTTTCTGCTAATGTTTGCAGGCCCTGGCAGTGAGTGTCAATCGTCGGGCCGATGATTTAGAAACCAGGGGGTAGATTGTGGTGGGGCTCCTCCAGCAGTGCAGAACAGTGAGTGGGTTGAATGCAGCCTGGGCCGGACTCCTCCTTTGTTCCAGCCTCCTAATCAGAGCCAGGGAATATAAGGCACCTGCAGGCCTTTCCTCTCCCTTTTTCCTGCCTCATGCCCTGTCCCTGCTGCTGGCTGTGAATGTTTGCTCACACCAGGTATGTGCTTACAAAAGCCTGTTTGTGTACAATTGTACTTGCATTTTAGTTTTGTTTAGCATGTGCAATATGTTGATTGACCAGGTACTGTGACTTCCCTCCCGCCCCGCTGTGTATTAGAACCCAGACCTCAAGGTGATGAGTAGGGTGCTTCATCACCAGTTTTAATATGAAGTGTGGGAGCCTGGTTAATTGTATTTTCTGCCTTGTTTCAGGTCCTAGTGCCCCCCCCCCCCCCCTTTTATCACTGCTGCTTTGCCTTACTGTTGTTGTTCTGTTTTACATTACTGTACTCCTTTACTTTGTGTATGGTTCTTTTGTTTTGCTTATGGTTTTCTTTTACTTTACTTGACAACTGGGGTACATATTTGTTTGTTGTTTTCTTAATTATTTTCCTTGAGTTTTCTTTTATTTCAGGAGTGGAGAGCCATACTGGTGAGAGGCTAGGCACCTGTGGTGAGGTCCCTTCATGTTTGTTTGAGTAATTGCACTGGGACACCATAGACCGCACCATTTTTCTGTTTGAGGATTGCTGTGTTTGCTGTGCTCGCTTACGGTGATTAGTGGTAGCACCCCTACACATTCCTCTGAGTAGTCTTCCTCTCCCTTGTGGCCTCAGCTCAGTTTTCTTAGTTTCATTAGTTTTGCTTAAGTTGAGTTGAGTTTTCAATTTATAATGTGTATAATTTATATCAAGGCTCCTTTTAACATATATCGTAAAAAAGTATTTTTAGCTAGCTACTTGTTATCGCTTGTTCATTAATAATTCTTTTTCAGCAGTTCCAGCCCCTGCTATTGTTTTGATTATTTTGTTTTTCAATAAAAGTTTCTGTTTTAATTGAATACACGTCTCTGCCTGTGGTCGGTAACGAGCCTGTGTGCCTTACATTACCCTTTACACAATAAGTGAGCTGCTTTAAGTATTTCCTGGGGTGAAATTCCCCAGTTGGTGTTATCTGGCATATTCTCTATCCTGCCCTTATGTCATAATTCCATACCTACCAACACCCTTCACCTACAATTAGACCTTTGGTTAATTAACACTGAATAATTTAAGTATCTGCCAGTAAAATTTCTTATATGCCCTGATTACCACCTTAGTTGTTTATTTTGTTTGAATATATTTTCTAGTTTCATTGACATCCCATGTGTCATGTCTCACAGATTTTACATTGTCATTTGATGCAGTGATGTGTTTTTTCTGCCTTGTTCAAAGAAAAACAATAAAAACAACTGATCACAAAGGGAACAATATTCATAAAATAAAATGAATAAATATTAAAAGACCCATAATTCATGTTTCTTTGAAATTCTTTATTTTCAAATTCACTGACTTGTCAACCTTACTGATTAAGTAAATTAGCTTGGTGCAGGGACTGACAGATAAATCAGATTTTACTGTAGCTGCATTTTAGTTGTGCTTTGGTAACATTTGAGATGGATTACAAAATTTAACATAACTTAAACCTCCTTCATCCTACCAGGAACAGAAAGAACTGAACGTTTAATCTCATTCAGTTTTTAAGACACATTTATGGGATCTGGGATCTATTTTATAATGTGAGTACATTGATTGGTCACTGATTACACCACAGCAGAGGTGAAATGTGGAAAAGTCAGACTGAAAATTGATTATTGACTAATTGAAAATGCATAAAATGAAAATGGATACAGTCTTCCGATTGAAAAAGAAACCCGCTTGTACTATTTTGTAAATTTGAATTTGAATTCATTGTGAAGCTGTCTCACAAAGACAAGCTGAGTGTCCACTAATAATGACTCAGATTTGTAAAGACACAAACTGCACTGGTGAAAATATAAATGACAATGATCATCATGGGCAATAAAAGTGGACATTTTCTCTGCTGAGTCATGAATTCACAGCATCTTCAGACGTGTCAAAACAGAGACAGAATGAGAACTTATGAACCTGCACAAAAAAGTGATTCTACTGTAAAGCATGCAAATGTGTACATCCATAAATGTGTTATCTGAACAGAGACCAAAGTAAACCACTATTCTTAAACTATTGTTGTGTTGGCAAAACTATAAGTTATCCTTTGACATTATACTCAACATGATGTTGTTGACAACTAATTCTTAATTCTGTGTCTGTCTGTATCTGAAACAAATGAGGAAGGTAATGACTGAAAACTCCTGAAATAGAAAGGTAATTTCAACATGAATTAATTTCTCGAGTTTTATTCACAGAGAACTTCAGAGCTGTACTCCTGCATTCATTATGCAGCATCTATGACTGAATACATACACTAAGAAATGAGGAAAACTGTGGATGCTGTGATTATTTACAGACACTGACATTGAGATTACTGTATGCACTGTTTACTATGTACTACTATCTGTGTACTGAGTTGTACATACAGATACTTTATGTATAGTACAGTGGCAAATTTTATATGAGCTGCATTAGAAAGAGATGTAAATCTTCAGAGCCAAACTAGTGATGATTACCAGCAAGTCATGAGTCAAGAGAGCTTAGAATGAGTAAAATCACCTTGAAATATTTTCCCAGAAATGATCATTCTGAAAGCTGATCGAAACCAGCTGTAAAAGAAACCATAGATGAATGGATTGAGCACTGAATTGAACCATCCAAGCCACCTAAATACAAAAGCCATTGCTAATGCTCTATGTTCATTAATGAAAAAAAATGAGACCCCAATAAGAAAGAAAGGAGACCAACAGATCAGAAAAACTCCCATCACAATAGCCAGAGTTTTGGTGGCCTTTCTCTCCATCTTACTTTCAGACTTTGTGCTCTGACCGGTTGTGTTCTGGATGCTGCGTGCCTGTCTCTGTGCCACAATCAAAATCTTTAGGTAAATGCCACACATTATGGTAGCTGGAAGAAAAAAATTAAATATTTCCTGTAAACCTGTTATTGAGAGGCTAAGAGTAGATAGAGTCCAACTCAGCAGGATCATGATCACAGTAACACAGATATTTATTTTAGTTCTGTACCTCAGAGGCTGACACACAGCATAATATCTGTCAACAGAAATAAAGCACAAGTTCCAAACAGAAGATGAGCACAGATAGACATCAACACTTAATAGCACTAAACAAGATGTAATCTTGAGTGGTATCACACCAAAAAACAAAAGTAAAACCCCAACAAGCAGGTCAGCTACAGCGAGAGAGAGGATGAGGAAGTTTGTAGGAGTGTGGAGCTGTTTGAAGTAAATGATGGAGGTTATTACAAGAAGGTTCCCACACATTATAAGAAATGATAAAGAGGCAACAAAAATACTGAATAAATAATTGGTGGAGGTGAATGTTTCAAGACAGATAATTTTCACCTCAAAAACATCATCAGACCTGTTGACAAAAAAGTTAGGTTCCATGTATAAATGATCATCAATAGTGAAGAAACATTTGACATGCCTTAAATCAAGAAAATGAATAGTTTTTACTTTTCTGAAGAGAGAGATTGTCAGTTCATTTTAGTGCTGATGCTGAGTTGGTTTGTGCATCTGTACTGAGTCCTTGGTCTGTGCCACTGAGCAGTATAATCGGAGATGTGATTTTTCGGGGCTCGTTTGCATATCATGGTCAAGGGAGTCTCTTAAAGGGATACACACTGTGGTACAGTTTAGTATTACACTTACATAATCTTGTAGGACTCATAACAGACAGATTAAAATAAGAAACAAGAGCAAAGCAGGCTGAGATATTCTGACTCTGTTACTAAAAATGCTGAACCTTAACATTCCCATGATGCAAATCTTGTGATTAACATACAAATTGCACCTGTATCTGTGCACTGAGTTGTACATGCAGATACTTTATGCATAGTACAGTTGCATTTTTTAAGCATAAAATATGACAGAAGAAATATAAGTCTTCAGTGCCAAACTAGTGATAGTTTCCAACCATGAAATATTTTCCCACTGATGATCATTCTGAAAGCTGATTGAAACCAGCTGTAAAAGAAAGCAAAGACGATTGGACTGAGCATTGAATTTGACCATCCAAGCCACAATGAAAGAAAAGCGTCCAACAGAAACAAACAGATCATTTTAGCTCATCTTGTACTCAGATATCATACTCACCTAAATGACTTCTGCTTAATCAAGTTGTCACATACTAATTGCAGAAAAATTCACATTGAGGTACAGTGAATGGAAAAGTATGTGGGGCCAGTATGAGGGCAAAGCTCATTATTGCCCCTATAACCGGATTACTGAACTTGTGATGCCCAGGGGCCACTTTTGTAAAGTGACCGGAGGCCAGGGGCCAGTTCATAAACACACATTGAGTCACGTGACCGAGAGTTGAAGAATGGCTGCCGGAAAACTGGCTCCAGATATTGTGGCACTGAAATTTGTATAAAAACCAGATTAGAGCGACACAATGTCTTGAGCCAAAATAAACTCAACTCAGTCAAAATGCCAGGAAGAAATCTCAGAAATCTCAAGCAGCCACAACAGTAAAATGGACAACATCCACAGAGCCCCTGCATCTATAGAGTCAAAATTAACTGCCTTTACCACGCGCCTCTCTGACGTAGAAACTCGCTTAGACTTTCTCGAGGATAGCGACAAAGCGCTGAAAGCTGGCCCAACTGAATCCCGGGCTGAGCTTGAGCAACTTCACCCGCAGGTGGATGATCTCGACACAACAATCTGTTTTTTGTTGGTTTCCCTGAATCCTGTAAAGATGCCGGTGCTCTCTCATATCTGACCAAAGTGATCTTACACCTTCTGGAGCTCGACTTTCCCAAGCATCTGGAAATAGACAGAGCCCACCAAGCAATGGCCCCACGCAGACCTGATGTCCAGCCGCCCAGGGCTATAGTAGAGTAGTAGTAGTAGTAGTTTCTGTGCTATCAAGACTGGGATCAGATCATGCAAGCAGCCCGAAACAAGGGGAAGCTGACATGGAGAGAGCATCGTATTATAATGTTCCTCGATTATTCTAAGGCTATGAACGACAAACGCAAACAGTTCAAACAATGTCAGGAAATGCATCATGAACGCTCCATAGGATTTTCACTGCACTACCCAGCTGTGCTCGTTATCAACCCCAAGGGTGAGGGAGGACAGCATTGGAAGTTTGATGACCCAAAAAAAAGCCGTCGAATACATCAGGACTCTGGGACAGACATAACCCTCAGACTAATGTGGGCTTTTGACACGCTTCTCACTGCCAGGTGTATGTATACACATATCCTTCCAAGACGGACAGAACACCTGACTTTTATTAACACTGAACAAAACAAGGTAACAAATGGCTCTGTTCAATATGTTATTGTTCATGTATAATATGTAGGCCATTATAGTCCGCACAGCGGCCTGGAGTTTTGCCACATAGCAGGCTGAACATGCTGGTGCTGGACAGGGACGCAACCAGATTCATGAAGTTAAACTACTTTTTCTAAATCCTACTCTGAGTGGATATTATTTGCGTTTCTGTAAGGTTAGAGTCCAACATGCACCGGGAACAGGTCTGACTTACTGCCGGCAATGCGAACCAAGCTCCTGCTCCGGTCATACAGAGATCGTACGGCCCTTAGCAGAGGGCCCCAAACTCCATACTCCCGAAGCACCTCCCACAGAATGCCACGACGGACACGGTCGAATGCCTTCTCCAAGTCCACAAAACACATGTGGACTGGTTGGGCAAACTCCCATGAACCCTCAAGCACCCTGCGGAGAGTATAGAGCTGGTCCAGTGTTCCACGACCAGGACGAAGACCGCATTGTTCCTCCTGGATCCGAGGTTAGACTATCGGCCGAATTCTCCTCTCCAGTACCCTGGAATAAACTTTACCAGGGAGGCTGAGGAGTGTGATCCCCCTGTAGTTGGAGCACACCCTCCGGTCCCCCTTCTTAAATAGAGGGACCACCACCCCGGTCTGCCAGTCCAGAGGTACTGTCCCCAACTGCCACGCGACATTGCAGAGGCGTGTCAACCAAGACAGCCCTACAACATCCAAAGACTTGAGGTACTCAGGGCGGATCTCATCCACCCCCGGTGCCTTGCCACTGAGGAGCTTCTGAACTACCTCAGGGACTTCAGCTTGGGTGATGAATGAGTCAATCTCTGGGTCCCCAGCCTCTGCTTCCTCTACGGAAGATCCTCGAAGTATTCCTTCCACCGTCCAACAATATCCCCAGTCAAAGTCAACAGCTCCCCACCACCACCGTAAACAGTTTTGGCAGGGTACTGCTTCCCCCTCCTGAGGCGCCGGACGGTTTGCCAGAATCTCCTCGAGGCCGACCGGTAGTCCTCCTCCATGGCCTCCCCGAACTTTTCCCATGCCTGAGTTTTTGCTTCCACAACCACCCGGGCCACAGCGCGCTTGGCCTGCCGGTACCCGTCGGCTGCCTTAGGAGTCCCACGAGCCAACCAAGCTCAATAAGACTCCTTCTTCAGCCTGATGGCATCCCTTACCTCTGGTGTCCACCACCAGGTTCGGGGATTGCCGCCGCGACAGGCACCGGAGACTTTACGGCCACAGCTCCAAATGGCCGCGTCAACAATGGAGGCAGAGAACATGGTCCATTCGGACTCGATGTCTCCAGCCTCCCTCGGGATCTGGTCAAAGCTCTCCCGGAGGTGAGAGTTGAACACCTCTCTGACAGATGGTTCCACCAGACGTTCCCAACAGACCCTCACAGTACATTTGGGCCTGCCAAGTCTGTCCAGCTTCCTCCCCTGCCAGCGGATCCAACTCACCACCAGGTGGTGATCAGTTGACAGCTCAGCCCCTCTCTTCACCCGAGTGTCCAAGACACACGGCCGGAGGTCAGTTGACACGACCACAAAGTTGATCATTGATCTCCGACCTAGAGCGTCCCCGTGCCACGTGCACTGATGGACACCCTTATGCTTGAACATGGTGTTCGTTATGGACAAACTGTGACTAGCACCGAAGTCCAGCAACAGAACACCACTCGGGTTCAGATCGGGGGGGCCGTTCCTCCCAATCACGCCCCTCCAGGTAACACTGTCGCCACCCACGTGAGCGTTGAAGTACCCCAGCAGAATGATGGAGTCCGCAGTCGGAGCACTTTCCAGCACCCCTCCCAAGGTCTCCAAGAAGGCCGGGTACTCTGCACTGCCGTCCGGCCCATAGGCTGAAATGACAGTGAGGCGCCTATCCCTGACCCGAAGGCACAGGGCGGCGACCCTCTCGTTCACCGGGGAAAACTCCAACACATGGCGGCTGAGCTGGGGGGCTATAAGCAAGCCCACACCAGCCCGCCGCCTCTCACCATGGGCAACTCCAGAGTAGAAAAGAGTCCAGCCTCTCTCAAGGAGTTGGGTTCCAGAGCCCCGACTGTGCGTGGAGGTGAGCCTGACTATCTCTAGCCAGTACCGCTCAACCTGCTGCACTAGCTCAGGCTCCCCCCCCCCCCCAGTGAGGTGACATTCCATGTCCCCACTGTGAGATTCCATGTCCTGGGATTGGGTCGTTGGGGCCCCCGCCCACGACTGCCACCCAAATCACAATGCATCGGCCCCTTCTGAACCCTCCCGCGGGTGATGGGCCTATGGGAGGGCGGGCCCACATCGCTCCTTTGGGCTGGGCCCGGCCGGGTCCCGTGGGCAAAGACCCGGCCACCAGGCGCTCGCCTGCAAGCCCCAACCCCAGGCCTGGCTCAAGCTTTCGACCATGTGGAGTGGGACTACTTATGGACAGTTTTGGTCCCACCTTCATCAACATGATGCGTACCTTGTACGCTAATCCCACTGCGTGTTCAAACTGTCCACTCCTGAGTTTATGCTTCATAGATACCCCAGACACAATCATCCCCTTTCACCTGGCCTTTTTGCACTTTCTCTAGAACCCTTAGCACAAGCCGTCAAACAAAATCAATACGTATTACCTATTTCAGTCAAAGGAACTACTCCTTCTATTTCCTTTTACACCAGCAATATTTTGTTGTACTTCAACCTAAGTGATTCCATTTCCCATGTTTTACATATCTTTGAAGTTTTTGGGGCTTTTTCTGGCTACAACATTAACTGGACTAAATCTATCATAATGACTTTTAAACCAATGATGAGAAAAATCGCCTCTTCTTCTTTACCAGTTACTTTGGACTATAATGGTTTTACCTATTGGTAATAATAAATAATAAAGTATAATACCCAACCAGAAAATATTTACTGCACAGTAAGCTGTAGGTTTTATGATTTCCATGTGTAATAACAACTTCCTTTTGTCTGGCTCCATGCCTTTTCACTTCTGCCAGTGAGCCAACCAGGGTGTATATGTGTTCAGTGACATTTTCACCCAACAAGGCCTCCATTCTTTCCTGGACCTAATGGAGCCTTATTCATTACCAAGATCCTCGTGGTTCTTTTATCTTAGACTTTGCACCACTCTGAAAACATACAGAGTACCTTGGGACACTTCCTTAGTTAGCCATCCCCTTGCTTAACTTTTTCAAATTCTGCTTCAAGATCTGGATTTCCATAATTTTTTTATGATACATCATCAAAATACAACATTAATCCACTACCTGTTACATTGGTCTGGGATAGAAATATGGATGAAATTTGGCTTTTGAAATAGTCTAAGATATGAAACAACATTTTCTGCTCTTCCAAGAACCCTGCTCATTAGTTGATTCACTTTCAGTTTGCACATAGTATTTTACACCTCAACATAGGTTTAAGTTAAAACTTATTGATAGTTATCTTTCTGAAAGGTTCCTACTTTAAGAAAGGAACCTTTATGCATATTTTTTGGGATTGTGTAAGTGTGAAGTCTCCCTGGGTATATGTAGCTGATGCATTAGTAAATTTGCTTCCATTTTGCCCTGCCTTTTGACTTTTTGGCTATAACCCACTATCATATGCAATGAAATAAATAATTATTACTGCCTCAACAGCTGCAAAAAAGAACATTCTCAAGAGGTGTTTTGAACCAAGTGTTGTAATGAACAAAGTCTGTTCTGTTCTGTTTCATGATATCTGCCTTCTAGAAAAATCTACAGCCAAGGTTAATGGTTCAAAACCTGAGACATTATCCTCCTGGTCTTACTACTCTGTGCTCTGCTCTTACTTTTAATCTCACGTTGTTTTAACATAGGGTAATAGCGCTCTTCAGTAGGTAAATGCATTTAAGTTATGGTTTGTCCTTGTCTGATGAATGCTTGATTAACTATGCCATGGGAGGAGAGGATGGTGGAGGTGCAGGATAGGAAGAGGGGGAAGTATCAGTACCAGGAGCTGGTGGAAGACTGCTGCAGGAAGGGCTGGAGGACCAGGTGCATGCCAGTGGAGGTGGGCAGCGAGGGGTTTGCAAGTCATTCCCTCAGCAAGGCCTACAGAAACCCGGACATCATGGGTGGAATCAGGAGAAGAACCATCAGTTACAATGTGGAGGTGGCAGAGAGAGCATCAGAGGGGTGACCAATGGGGTCAGTAGCAAGCCACTTGGACACAGGCTGAGATCTGATCAACCTCGGTGGGGTTGCCTGGACAAACGTGTCTGTTGTAAGACCCGAAACACCCAGTGACTCCAGGATACAACACTGACGATGTGTCCAAGTGTGATGCTTGCACAAACTGATTGTTCAATTGCAACACTCTAGAGTCTGTCATTTCATTATATAGACTGTTTCTATGTGTAACTGGCTGTTTGCTTTGGATGAAGTTTTGATCATAGCCTCTGGAGGAGCAATGGGACAGTTTTTGAATCACAAAATAATTTTGAATTTGACATGTTGTGCCAAGTCAGGTAACCATTGTTGCAATCTAACAAGGTGGAGGACCCAAATGCAGACAACACCAGGAACCAGCTCAAAAGGGTTTAATGAAATTGAACAAAGAAACAAAGGCTTACACTGATTCAGGGAGGTAAAAATCCAAAGGTCCAACAAAACAGAATCCAAAAAGGCAAACTCAAAAACAGGCCAGGGGAAAAATAACACGGATGAAACATGGATGGGAGACAGGGGATGCAGGCAGACAGACATTGAGAACACCACGAACTGACAAAAACATAGAGGAACACAGGGACTAAATAGAGGGAACTAATAAGACACAGGTGAAAGACATGACAATCACAAAGGGCGGGAAAACAGACAAAGACAGGAAGCAAAACCAAAACACATGAGGGAGAACCAGAAACTACCAAAATAAAACAGGAAATAACCAACAAAATCCAAAACCATCACAGCCATACAATCCCGCTGTTGTGGGATGGGCCCCCACAAGTTCCTGTTTCCTGGTCAGGACTTGTTTGGCTGTGGTGGTTTGCTTGCTGTTCATTATCCCTTATTTAATGTAATATTATTGCCCAATAGATTTGAACTGTAATTAAATTGAAATTTGACACAAATTGAATTACCATGTTGTTTATGTAACAGCAAAACTTATTTTTTCAATTTATTTATCTGTTACATTATTGTTTGTCTTTTGTTGCCCCCCCTTTTTTGAATGTTTCTGTTTTTGATATTGGTTGGTAATTTATTATTATTACTATCTTTATTCACATTTGCATTG
Source organism: Lutjanus erythropterus (assembly GCA_020091685.1). Classification (NCBI taxonomy): domain Eukaryota; kingdom Metazoa; phylum Chordata; class Actinopteri; order Lutjaniformes; family Lutjanidae; genus Lutjanus; species Lutjanus erythropterus. Next base: position 7,354,648 of record CM034604.1, on the reverse strand, counting down.
TGCTATGTACTATTGAACTTTCTAACAACAAATAAATAATTTTTCAAAAAAAAGACAAAACAAAACCAAACCTGAGGTGTTGACTTAAAGTTCACAGAGCAGCGACCGTTTTGATACTCCCATCTTTATTTACATGATCACTCAAATTATGACAGAAAATGTCATAACTGTCAATTTCAAATTATGTGAAAATGATGCACCAGAGCTTTGTCATTTATTGCTGTAAAAATGTGTTTATGGCTAAATATTTTACTGGATTGGATCAACTGGTCCTTTACCAATGTACCAAGACTGAGTTTTATCAATGAATGCAGTAAAATGAGGATTAATTGATAAGTTGCCTGAATTTAGTATTTTATTGTTTGTTTGTTTGTCTTACCCTTTAGAAAGATATAATACACAAGTGCCCACTTAAACATAGACTTAAAGTATATGACATAGCTGTGTACTTGACAGATTTAAATTATGTTTTAACTTAGTCTTAAAAAGGAAAAAAAAAAAACTTGCTGGAGTTATGACATCTTTAGACCTCAACCCTTGTCTGTGCACCATAGAAGCAGGTGAAGCTGTGCCAGAAATCCCTAATCTGTTTTATTCACCTGAGATTGTTCTCATTTTGTATTCCATTTTGTTGATTTTTGTTTTTAAATGATCAGAACCAAAGGCCCTATTAAAGGCGTATACAAATTACAGTAATTTAGCATTGTCCTTCCATATAGTTGTAGGACTCAGGAGAGACACATTAAAATGTGAAACCCAAGCAGAAGATGAGATATCCTGACTTTTAATTCCGGATTCAAGCCTAAACCCAAGTCCTCATGACTAATAAACTGAACATCTTGTGTAAAATACCACTTACCACTCCAAAATAACATTTTAACAGACCCCAGACCCTCTGCTCAAAGTCCTCAGGTCTACCATGTGATTAAATGAAGTTTTGTTGGATAATCCTGTCTGCTCCTCTTAAAGTACAATAATGAAGTGAAATTACTGGGGCCTTATGTTGAAACTTGCATCATTGTCTCATTTTAGGGGAACTGTTGCTGACGTGCTTATAGCTTAAGTTTATGCATGATGAAGAATAACCTAAGAGAGACTGTTGTGAAACTGTAATGATAAAGATGAAATCCAGGAAAAGTGTTAAGCTTTTCTCTCTTTCATAAACAGATTTTCTGTTTACCATGACACTTGATGCACAATCTTGTAGAGGAGCCTTTATTATTTCAGTTTATCTTGTGCTTACATGTCACATTAATCTAAATCAATTTGAGCTAAATCAAGGTGCCACATACTAATTGCTGAAAAATACACAATAATGTACAGTGAAAGTGTTAATATGTGGGGTTAGTATGAGTGTAAAGCTCATTTTGCCCCAGTAACCCCAACAGCAGGGGTATTGTCAGGTTTAACCCCCCAACACTTGTAACAGCAATCTGCACACAAAGAAGACACAGAGAATTGAGTATATTTTACTTGCAAGGAGAGTGACAGGAGACTGCTCAGTTACAATCCTCCAAACTCACTCTGAGGCAGTCTCCGCTTCTCTTGCTTTTTATTGTATTAGGAACGACCTAGTTACACGAGGTCTCAACTGCTAAGGGAAAGGGAGTGATTTACTGCCAGTTGAGACCGATTCTCCTGTACAACAACGAATTATTTACAATGTAACTATTTCTTCTTTCACACACTATCTTCTGGGAACACTCACTGCCGCACGCAGGCAGTTCCTCTTTATCTGGATGGTGTCAAGGCTGTTTGCTGTGAGAACAACCTGTTCTCTCTTCCTGCAAGCATAGTAAGCACACATACACACACAATATGCAGAGCAATAGTCTAACTACATTAATAGATGAGTATATAGTAAAGAGTAGAATAACTTATGTACAATTTCTCTAACAGGTATGCAACTTGCTTTGCCCAGGAGCCACTTTTCCAAAATGACAGGAGGCCAGGGGCCAGTTAATAAACATTAATAAACATTAATAATAAAATTATTTATCAGATAAAATGAAAAAACATTGAAACTCACCTTTCTTTGAAATTCTTTATTTTCAAATTAACTGACTCATTATTCTAACTTATTAAATAAATTAACTCGGTGCAAGGATTAACAGATAAATCATTTCTGAACTACTGCTCCTTTTCAGCTAAGAATTGCACTTTAAGTCATGGGAAATTGGCATATCTGTTGCTCCACCCTGGAAGAAAAACATTGTGAATCACTTGAATCATTGTGAATAAGAGAATAGTCAGATGGCCATTTGGCAGCCTACTGGGGGCCAGATTTGGCCCGCTGGCCACAAATTGACTATCACTGCCTCACTAGGATAATGCAGCCCTGCATGAACTGATCCATGAAAGGTTTTGAGATTAAAGTAGTTTTTTTTTATATAACTTTCTGTCTCACATATGTTTCCATTGATTTAAAATGTAATAATTTAACAACTATGTTATAATGTAAGTGTACTGATACCACAGCAGAGGTGCGATGTGTAAAAGTCAGACTGAAGACTGATGATGACAAACTGCAGTTTGGACAATATAGATAACAAGGATCCTAATAGGCCATAAAAGCATTTTTTTGCTTAGTCTTGCTTTCACTGCATCTTCATGACTTCTATAGCAGAGACAAAACGAAAACTTGCGCAAAAAAGTCATTCTACTGTCAAGTATGCTAAAGTGTACATCCATAACTGTTACCTGAACAGAGACCAAAGTAATCCAGCTTTCTTCACTTCAGCTGTTTCTGTGCCTGCAAAACTGGACGTTTATCTACTACATTACACTACAATGTTGTAGACAATTAACACGTAATTCTGTTTCCATCCAAAATAAATAATAAAGAAATTGAAAACTAGTTATTAGTGTTAAAATTGATTGAAAACTTCTGCAAAAGACAGGTAATTTCAGTATTAATTAATTCCTCAACTTCTATTCACAGAGAACTTCAGAGCTGTACTCCTGCATTCATTATGCAGCATCTATGACTGAATACATACAGTAAGAAATGAGGAAAACTATGAGATATGTTGATTTTGTAATTCTTTACAGACATTAACATTGAGATTATTGCATGTACTCTTTAGTATATACTGCTATCTGTGTACTGAGTTGTACATACAGATACTTTATGCATAGTACAGTGGTAAATTTTATATGACTTGCAGTAGAAAGAGATGTAAATCTTCAGAGCCAAACTAGTGATGATTACCAGCAAGTCATGAGTCAAGAGAGCTTAGAATGAGTAAAATCACCTTGAAATATTTTCCCAGAAATGATCATTCTGAAAGCTGATCGAAACCAGCTGTAAAAGAAACCATAGATGAATGGATTGAGCATTGAATTGAACCATCCAAGCCACTTTAATGGCAAAACCACTGTTAATGACATTTTGTATTTGACGGTGTGCTCAGATGTCCAACCGAGAAAGAAAGGAGACCAACAGATCAGAAAAACTCCCATCACAATAGCCAGAGTTTTGGTGGCCTTTCTCTCCATCTTACTTTCAGACTTTGTGCTCTGACAGGTTGTGTTCTGGATGCTGCGTGCCTGTCTCTGTGCCACAATCAAAATCTTTAGGTAGATGGCACACATTATGATAGCTGGGAGGTAAAAACAAATGATATCTTGTAAACCCCTAATTATTTGCCCAAGGGCAGATAGAGTCCAGCTCACCAGGATCATGATCACACTAATACGGACGTTTATTTTAGTTCTGTACCTCAGAGGCTGACACACAACATAATATCTGTCAACAGAAATAAAGCACAAGTTCCACACAGAACATGAGCACAGATAGAGATCAACAGTACCTAGTTCCCAACAAGTTCTAAATCTAACTGGTATCACCCCAAAAGGCAAAAGTAAAACCCCAACAACCAGGTCAGCTACAGCAAGAGAGAGGATGAGGAAGTTTGTAGGAGTGTGGAGCTGTTTGAAGTAAATGATGGAGGTTATTACAAGAAGGTTCCCACACATTATAAGAAATGATAAAGAACCAATAACAATATATGATAAGTATGTGGCAGTGACTGACCCAAAACAGAGAATTTTGTTCCCAATAACATCGTCAGAGTTGTTGACAAAAAAGTTAATTTCCATGTATAATGATCATTAATAGTGAAGTAATATTTGCAATAAGAAGCCTGAAATCAAGAACATTAATAGTGTGTAGTTTTCTGTAGAGAAAGAGTTTCAGTTAATTTTAGTGCACTGTTTGTTTCATTCCATGCTGATTTTGTTTGTGCATTTGTACTGATGGGAGCCCTTGGTCTGTGCCACTGCTCAGTGTATTGAGATGAGTTATTTTCTTGGTCTCATTAGCATATCATTGTCAAGGGAGAATCTTAAAGTGGTTCTCAGCATGGTACAATTTAATATCACACTTCCATAAACTTTGAGAGCTCATAAAAGTCAGAGCAACAAAGGGCAAAATATCCTGACTTTTCCTTACTACAAAAGATTATTAACTTAAACAATAGTTAAGATGCCAAATGTCTACATGCAGAATTGTATTTGTAATTTATTTTTCTGGTCACTAAAGCTCATGATGATGGGTGACAGTTTGAAAGGAGGTCGACTGTTAAATCAGAAGCTTCACTTTCGTGCACAGTTGCCTCTTCACCACAACAGTCCAGTGCAACACCAGCATTACTGCTGACACTGCACCAATCCTGGTCATGAAGAACACAAATACACTCAGTATCTAGGTCCAACCCTGGCAGACCTTAACACCTGGGCTGTCCCCTAGTGATTGATGAGATGAACGAGGATGAGAGGAGTCTTAATTGTTCAAGTTTGTATTGTATTGCATGTACTCAGTAGTCGCAGGAAAAAAAAACAAAAAAAAAAACACCTGCACCTTGCCCTTAGGCTTGGGACTGAAGTGTATCAGGGTTAGCGACATGGACCTTTTCTCTTGTACCATGTGTGTCACCACACATATGAAGCATTTGCACTTACATGGAATCGCGGGAGTGTTTGTTTGAACTGCTAGCAAAAGAGGTTCAGGCTGCTGGGAGGAGAAGGTTTTCAGGCCCAAGGCAGAGGAACGTCCTGCCAGATAACCAGAGCCAGAGTCAAGAGAGCTGGCAAATGAACTGGGATCAGCAGCCACTGAAATCATGGCACAGTCCTGCTAACTGCAGTGTAGGCACCATTAGGTTGTAAGATCAGTTAATAGTCCTATTTCAATCAGGAGAGACTAAGAGTAAAAGAAAATGGTTTATTGGCACGTGCATGAGATATGAAACATGAACAGTCTTTGGCGGTTAGACCCCATTGAGGTGAAACAATATGCGCATATATAAATGAGGGTGATGAAGCTGTAGTGAAGAGAACCCCCGGGGTCTAGACACTGGTGGTGGTGGTGGTGAGGTGCAAAGCAGAGACAGATGAGGTGAGTGGCTCTGGACTCCTGCTGCCTGGACTTGAAGACATCTTCTGGTTGCCTGGGTCCAATGACTGGAGGAGAGAGGGGTGGAGGAGGGTCGCGCGACTGACTGAATGACAAATGATGGAGCAAAGACAGAAGCGATTTAAAGTTTGGCAGCAGCAAATTGACTGGCTATCACGACTGTGGCAAAATCTGATTGGATAGTAAAGATGAAGGTGAACTTCCTGATTGAACTTACGCTGAGCTTCATTAAGTGCTTAAATGATCAGAGGTTTTTGAGGTTTTTCATGGCGATTTGTTATTAATAAAAGCATTCGGTGTGTTCACCTGGCAGTGTTATGTGTGTCAAAATACAATATCACAATGATGATTTTGTCACCGCCCCTTGGTGTCTGATATGCAAGCATGAGTACCCTTGAAGAACTGTATCAGCTGTGGCCTGAGGCCTCTTTTAACACCCGATTAACATTGTGAAATGGCTTTTTGACACGTGATTAATGATTTGAAATTGTGACACTGGTTCAGTTTAGGCACAAAAACTGCTTAGATTCAGAAGTAATAGAAGGGGTAATAGTTCAGTGTAGTTCTGTACTCAACAGAACAGTTTAACTCACTTAGAAAAAAGAAAACAAAACCAACCAACCAACTAAACAAACAAAGAAACTGAAGTTACGATTTCTTCAGTAGGTGACATTGTGGCAGAAGTTCCTCAGCTGTTTTGCCTACTTACCTTAAATTGCCCTCTTTAAAAAACTCAAGATATGTGTATTTTAGTTATTTTGATAAATTTAAAGTTTGTTGGATAATACAGTATACCCCTCTTAGAAAACATCTAGCTATCTATCTGATGTTTACGTACATACATATACATGTTTTTGTGGATTAGTATCACACTGAGAAATTTGTTTTCATATGCTATCCCTATATTAACCCTATCCTTATATGAACTTTTGTTCCAATTTTACATCTTCCATACAATATAATCTTAGTTTTATTCCAATTTAATAATAATTTATTTCTGTCAACCTGTCTACCTATTTTCTTTCTATATTTCTGATGCAGTAAATTACCACCCAAACACAAAATATGTGTCCTCTACAAACAAGATAAACTTGATTTTTTTGAAATGCTCTACATATATCATTATTATACAGATTGACCACTTTTGGACCAACACTGACCCTGACTGACCCCTGAGGGACTCCACTGGTAATGTTCACACATGTTGACATACAGTGTGCTCACCCATCTTCTCGAATTGCTGCCTGTCTCTCAAATAACGTTTTCACCAATTCAGCACCAATGCCCTGATACAGAATCCTTCTTATTTATCAATTAGGATGTTGTGATCAATGGTATCAAAAGTTCTTTTCATATCAATAAATTCTTCCATTGCATATGGTCTTTTGTCAATACAATTCATAATTTCTTCATTTAATTCAATTTGTGCAAGAGATGTTGATCTGTTCGCTCTAAATCCAAACTGACTGTCAGTCAGTAATTTGTGCTTTTCAATGAAGTTTTCTCATCTGTCAACAAGGAGTATTTCCATTATCTTGGAGATCTGTGAAAGCAGAGAACCAGGCCTGCAATTAGTAATGTGGTGTCTGTCCCCAGTTTTATATAGTGGTATCATTTTCATAATTTTCATTTAACTTGGAAATCTACCAGTTCGGGAGGTTAAATTACAGATGTGCATTAGTGGTTTTGCAATCCCGTTAATGACTTTCTTAAACATTGTCACATTGATTTCATTTTGTCAGTAGAGGTCTTGTTCTTGTATTTGTGTACAACATCCATGATTTCCTTTTCATCTACTGCTTTAAGAAACATTGAACTTGGATATCTGTCATCATCATCATTAGTTCACTCTGGGTCTTTAATTTTTTATGCTAATTTAAGTCCAACACTCACACAAATAAATAATTTATTAAAAATATTAACTACTGCCTCTGTATTATTTACGTTTTTGTCATCGTCAATAAAATAATGTGGGTAACTGTTTATAGGTCTGTCTCTAACAATGCTATTTAATACATTTCACATATTTATGTAAGCAAGAATACTATAATAAAATATTACATGACCTCATAATATTAGTTTACTATATGATTTATATTTCTTTTCTGCCTTTTTAGTTCTATACTTTATGCAGCTGAAAAGGATGATTGGTCATGTTTGATCTGTCTTTACCTTCATATTAAAATGTTCATCAGTGTAGTAGCTGCAGGTGTTGTTGGTATTATTGGAAAAAAATATTTTCTGGAACAACCATTTTCCTTATCTTGTAAGTTATACTCAATATATCCAAATGTTTTCAATCTCATATTATCATGTTCCACAATCACTGTTGATAATTGATCATCATTATCTCCATGTGGAGATGACACAATAATTACCTGAAATTACTGGGGCCTGTTTCCATGAAAGGTCTGGGAACATGTAAAGGTGAAGAGGGGGAGAAGAGTGAGGCCTTGCTCACATCAAGTGTTACAGATCAAGTACAGATAGTAGAAGACAGTTATGTTATAAGAACCCCAGAGAGACTGGAGACCAGCTGTGCTGTAGTCTGTGCTCTGAACTTGTTGCTAAACGTGCAGCTGTTTGTAACAGAGTGATATTCAAATGTTCAAGTATAAACTGCAGTGTGAACAATTTCTCGTCAGTCTCATGTGCTTCTTTCCCAGACGTACATGGAGGTATTTGTTTCCATGCAATAAATCATCCTCTGGAAGACAGATATTGTGTCTGAGTATTAAAATGCTCTTTACTTCACCCTGACTAGATGCACTTGTTACACCATCTTGTAGAGGGGCCCTTATTATTTCAGTTCATCTTGTGTTTACATGTCACATCCATCTGAATTAATTTGTGCTTAATAATGACACCACATACTGATTGCTAGAGGAATGATGTACAGTGAATGTGTTAGTGTGTGGAGTCAGTATGAGCTTTAAGCTTTTTTATTGCTACAGGAAGCTCTATAACAGGGTTACTGTACTTGCTTTATCCAGGAGCCACTTTTGCAAAATGACAGGAGTCCAGGGGCCAGTTAATGAATAAACAACTAAATTCACTTGGTGCAAGGATTTACACACAAATCAGATATTTCAGAGCTTTTAAAATGAGCAATTACATTTTCGCTGTGCATTTTTTACAGGTTACAATATGAAACATAATCTGAACCTCTTCCATCCTGCCAGGAACAGAAAGAGCAGCACATTTAAGTTCTTTATCTAATATAAATTTATGGAATCAGAATTATCCTCATTTCTGTGAAACTTTTGCTCCTCTTCAGCTGATAATTACACTTTTCACAGCCTGAAAGATCATCATGCACATCAGCCTTCTCTCTGTTACTAATTAATTTAGACCATCAAACTAAATTGGCATATCTGTCCCTCCTTCCTGAGAAAAAAAAGTGTCAATCAATTGATTTCCATTTTGCTTGGTCAGAGTCACCTAAGACACAAACTACAGTGTGAAAAACACACAGTAAATTGCCATGGTCATCATGAGCCACAAAAGTGGACAATTTCTCTGCTAAGTTGATGATTCTCAGCATCTTCCTGAGAGTTAAACTTGAACAAAACAGTTATTCTACTTTAAATTATGTTAAAGTCTACATCTATAAATTTGTCTGAACTCACAAACAAGAACTCCACTATTCATTAATTCTTTTTGTGGCAGGAAAAGTGGAAGTTATCCTTCTTCATTATAATCTACAAAATTTCATATGCAAGAAATACTTTGTTTTTTCAAAAACAAATGCTGAAGTTATGCAGCATCTATGACTGAATACATGTCATAAGAAATAAGGAAAACAATAAGGGGATCCTGTGTTTTTTTACAGACATTAAGATTCAGATTATTGTATGTACTATTTACTATGTACTGCTGTCTGTGCACTGAGCTGTACATACAGATACTTTATGCATAGTACAGTGGACATGTTTATGTCTGGTAGAAAGAGTTTTTTCAGAGGAAAATAAGTGATGAATATCTCCAAGTCATAGTCAAGAGAGCTTAGAATGAGTAAAATCACCTTGAAATATTTTCCAGAAATGATCATTCTGAAAGCTGATCGAACCAGCTGTAAAAGAAACCATAGATGAATGGATTGAGCATTGAATTTGACCATCCAAGCCACTTAAATATGGAATTCATACAATTGGTATTTTGTAATGAAGGAAATGACTAAGGTCCAACAAAGAAAGAAAGGAGTCCAACAGATCAGAAAAACTCCCATCACAATAGCCAGAGTTTTGGTGGCCTTTCTCTCCATCTTACTTTCAGACTTTGTGCTCTGACAGGTTGTGTTCTGGATGCTGCGTGCCTGTCTCTGTGCCACTGTCAAAATCTTTAGGTAGATGAGAGACATTATGACAGCTGGAGGATAAAACCAAAATATATCTTGTAAACTCTAATTGAGTTGGAAGAATAGATAAAGTCCAGCTCAGCAGGATCATGATCAGAATAACACGGACATTTATTTTAGTTCTGTACCTCAGAGGCTGACACACAGCATAATATCTGTCAACAGAAATAAAGCACAAGTTCCAAATAGAAGATGAGCACAGATAGAGATCAAGTTCAATTTGTACTCAACAAGAGCTTATCAACTGGTATCACACTAAAAGGCAAAAGTAAAACCCAACAAGTAGGTCAGCTACAGCAAGAGAGAGGATGAGGAAGTTTGTAGGAGTGTGGAGCTGTTTGAAGTAAATGATGGAGGTTATTACAAGAAGGTTCCACATATTATAATAGATGATACAGAACAGATAGAAATATATAATAGCACTGTGGTGGTGGTGATTGCTGGTGCATCAGGTGATCCTGCAAAAACAGAGATTTATCTCAAAAATCATCCATCAGAGCTGTTGACAAAAAGTCAAATTCCATGAATTAATGATCAGATGTAGTGAGATAACATTTGCAACAACATGAATACAATTAAAAAAAAAAATGATGGTAACCAGTTTCTGTAGAGAGACATTTTCAGTTAATGTTAGTGATCTGTGTTTCTACACTGTGTCTGTTTGGTTTGTGCATCTGTACTGATGGGAGCTCTGCTGTGTCAAAGTGAGCACTATATTAGATCAGAGTTGTTTTGTGCTCATTAGCATATCATGGTCATGGAGCTTTTCAAAGGGTTCTCTGTGGAGTACAAATTTATATTACACTGCCATAAACCTGGAGAACTCATAAGAGACCAGTTAAAATGAGAACACAAACTTTTAGCTACTTAAAAGTGTTGGCATCACCATAATGCAACTCCAACCTTGTTTCTTAAATCTGGTAGATCATGCTATAATTCTATCTATACACAAAGTCCAGTTTGTGTTTCCCAGTTCTTCCATTAACTTTGTGAGATAAGATCTATAGTCAAAAACACACTGTCAATATCACGCTTTAGCAACAAACTACTTGGTTAGGTTCTGGAAAACAAAATAATTTTACATGCCAGATTCCATTTTTCAGATTCCTTCGATTGCAGTTATATTAAACATATGTTCCTTTCCCAATTTAAGTGATGAGTTATCCATAGAATCTATGTTTTCCTCAGAAAAGGGGTACAATATACAGTATTTTAAGTAGAATTTCTTGTCCAGTTTACAAAACTCAGCACTGGAGACCCTGCAGTCAGCATAGAGGAAGATTTAGTGTGAGCAATGCAAATAAGCTCTTGAGAGGGAACATACAGCCACAGTCTGTGCCTGGGATGGCCTTGTTGAGTTCAAGATACTGCATTGCTTTCCCCAGGGTCGGGTGACTCATTTTCAGCCCGTGGGATTTCACCAGACCAGCCCTCATGACGCCACGTGGCGCTGCAGTGCTTTTTTTTTTTCCCAATTTAGACGTTTCAACATTTTCCATCGCAGGCTGCTGCAGGTTTTTTCAGCACATTGCATGTTGTCACAAACCGACCTTCATTTGAACATTACCTGTGTGTTGCTCCAGCAGGTGGGGCTCAGAGCCGATCGCCACTATTACAGCAGACACTGCGCCATGCTCATGTTACGTGGGAAAGCATTAGCGTGTCTGTTGAAGTGCAATAATCTGGCACACTTATCCCAGCTCTGCAGTTGGTCCTCAGGTCTAAAACAGCTTTCACATCTCACATCTCCAAAACATCGGATTAAATTTCAAAAAAGGCGATGTTTGGATAAACCTACCAATGTATTAAAGAATATAAAACGTATATAAAGTGACATATTAGCAGCTTTAGACTTACAGAGAAAATTAAAATAGATTTATTCCCTGCTGTCGTAAATGGAAGTTTGTCACTGACATCAAGGCTTTTTCACTGCCAATCACTCCTTTAGCCTACATGAAGCAAGTTGGAGCTGAATTGCTTTAGTTCCTATGTTCCTGGAAGGTATCGTGGATAGGGGAAGGTCCCCAGCCTTTTGTTGCTGTCTGTCATGATTCCACACCCTCTCAGTTGATGCCACGCCCCACTGTGAAATCCGGTCAGAAGTCTGAAATTGAAAAAGAAGAGATCTGAACCTGAAAATAAAAGATCTGAAACTGAATTTTTTTTGAAACTGTAAAAATAAGATTTGAATCTGAAAAAAATAAGATCTCAAATATCAAAACATATGAAAGTGAAAATGAAATGAATAATTTATTCAAAAGAATTACCAGAGTGAATCAATGAGGCTTAACCTGGAAAATTTTTTTGTGCACTTATTTTTATTTTGAATACGCTTAATATTTTCAAAAATTCAAGATCAAAACTTGAATTTCAGTTTCAAATTTTATTTTTTCAAGTACAAAACTTTTGACCCCAATATAGCTCCATAAATCACCATTCTTACTTTGAGCTATGATTGGTACTGTGAAAAACTAAAAATTGTCTCTCATCATTAAAATTTACACAATATTGTGGGGACATGCCACTTGTTGTCAACTGATTTAAATGTTACAGCAGATGAAGGACTTTTTAGTTATTCTGGTCAGTGATCAAACCGTATTCTATTTCTTTTGGTTTCATTTGAAGTCACAACAACTGATGAAGACACTGACTGAAAACTACTCTAAAACCAAAAGATCAGCATTCAATACCTCAAGTTTTATTCAGAAACTTCAAAGCTGTACTCCTGGGCGCTCATTACGCAGCATCTATGACTGAATACACAGTAAGAAATGAGGAAAACTTTGAGATATGTGGATCCTGTGATTATTGATAGTCATTTACATTGAGATTATTGTATGTACTGTTTACTATGTGTACTGCTATCTGTGTACTGAGTTGCACATACAGATACTTTATACATAGTACAGTGGCTAATTTTATACAGAGCTGTGTAGAAAGCTTAAGGTCAGACAAACTAGTGATGATTACTGAAACCAACTGTAAAAGAAAGCATAGATGAATGGATTGAACATTGAATTTGACCATCCAAACTACATAAATTAAAATTACACAGGCCAAATTACACACCAGAGCCAGTGGCATAGATAATATCCTGGAAATGAGTCATGCCTTTTCTGTCTGTCAGTGAGAATTGGACCTTCTGTGTAAAAGATTCAATTTGTACAAGTGTATTAACTGCATGTCAACTGTTGCTGTCTGACAGTGAACATGTAAAGGTCGGGAGAAGAGGTGACCTTGTTCCACACAGTGGAGAGAAGTAGAGATAATAGGAAGACAGTTATGTTAAGAGATTCTCAGAGAGACTGAGACCAGCTGTGCTGTAGACTTTGTGTCTCTGGACTTTGTTGCTAAATGCACCTTTATAACAAATGAGTCATATTCAAATGTTCAAGTATAAACTGCCATATAAGCAATTTCTTCTTCAGTCTCATGTGCTTCTTCTCCAGACGCAATATGGAGTGTTCTGTTTCAGTAATAAATAATTCTTTGGAATGAGAGACAAAGACAGATATTGTGTCTGAGTATTTAATTTCTCTTCATCTCACACATAACCAGAAGACATAATGGTCCTAAATCCAGCTGCAAATATACTTACAGCTAAATATTACAGAAATTATGTACAGAGAACGGGTAGGTGTGTGTGACAGCTGAAGACTGCAAAGTGCATATGCTGGAAATAAAACACACACACAGACACGACACTCACACAAACAAAAAAAAAAAAAAACTGCCTGTGCTGTTTTAGGAATTCAAATCAAATTGTCTCCCAATGGCAAGCCAAGTGTCCACTTCATGACTCAATGATGTTAAAAGACACAAATAGCAGTGTGGACAAATATAAATGGCCATGGTTATCAAAGGCCATGAAAGTGGACATTTTCTGTTTAGTCTTGGATTCACAGCATTCATAAGTGTCAAAGCAGAAAATAAGAATTTATTAACTTGCATAAAAGTGGTTGTACTGTAGTGGATGCTTAAGTATATATTCATAAATGTGTTATCTAAAGACACTGAACAGGGAAAGACAGAGACAAAAGTAACCCACATTTTTCACTCTTGCTGTTTTTGGACCATAAGATAAAAAGGTTACCTTTCTTGTGTGAGTCTTCATAATGTTGTGGACAATGCAACTTACTGCCAAAATGATTTTTACTGTAAATGAACAAGGTCTATTGATTATACTGTTTTATTTGATCTGAGCTGATTATTCACACTGATTAAACTTCCATCTATTTCTTAATTCTGTGTCCACCTGCAGCCAAAACAAATGTTGAAGACATTAAATGAAAACTATTGTGAGAGAAAATCATTTCAACATTCATTCTGAAAGCTTTTCTTCACAGAGACAAAAATTCAGAGCTGTACTCCTGCATTCATTATGATGCATCTATAACTGAATGCATACAGAAAATAAGGCAAAAATGAGATATGTGTGTCTGCATTTACTTTGACACATTCACATTGTGATTACCAGACAAAGTGTTTATAAATGCACTCTATTTGTGCAGCACTGAGTGTACATGCAAATACTTCCATATATAGTACAGTTGCAATTTTTATGTGTAACATGGATGAAAGAGATATAACTCACAGTGATGGTTACCATCTCAAACATTTCACCACCTCAAGTCATGAGTCAAGAGAGCTTAGAATGAGTAAAATCACCTTGAAATATTTTTCCAGAAATGATCATTCTGAAAGCTGATCGAAACCAGCTGTAAAAGAAACCATAGATGAATGGATTGAGCATTGAATTGAACCATCCAAAACACCTTAATGCAGAGCTTATAGCATATGGTATTTTGTAAGAAATGAAATTTTCAAGAAGAAACAAATAAAAAGGAGTCCAACAAATCAGAAAACTCCCATCACAATAGCCAGAGTTTTAGTCGCTTTCTCTCCATCTTACTTTTCAGACTTTGTGCTCTGACAGGTTGTGTTCTGGATGCTGCGTGGCCTGTCTCTGTGCCACAATCAAAATCTTTAGGTAGATGGCACACATTATGATAGCTGGGAGGTAAAAACATAAAATATCTTGTAAAGCTGTAATTGAGAGGCTAAGAGCAGATAGAGTCCAGCTCAGCAGGATCATGATCACAGTAACACGGACATTTATTTTAGTTCTGTACTCAGAGGCTGACACACAGCATAATATCTGTCAACAGAAATAAAGCACAAGTTCCACACAGAAGACGTGCACAAATAGAGATCAAATTGGTCTTGTACCAAACAAGAGCTCATTGTTGTCGGTATCAAGCCATAAGACAAAAGTAAAACCCCAACAAGCAGGTCAGCTACGGCAAGAGAGAGGATGAGGAAGTTTGTAGGAGTGTGGAGCTGTTTGAAGTAAATGATGGAGGTTATTACAAGAAGGTTCCCACATATTATAAGAAATGATAAAGAGCCAACAATAATACATAATAAATAAGTGGTGGTGGTGGTAGTGACTGCTGTTGTGCTTAAGACAAAACAGGGACCTTTTTCCCAAAAACCATAGTGAGACTCATTGAAAAAAAAGTGGACAGAAAATTCCATGCATAAATAATCATTAAAAGAGATGTCACATTTACAACATTATTATTAAATCAATAAAATGAATAGCTTCTTGTTTCCTGTGGAGAGATAAGAGTTAAGTTACTTTCAGTGCTCTGTGTGTTTCACACCATGCCGATTTTTTTTTGTGCATCTGTACTGATGGGAGCTCTTGGTCTGTGTCCCTGAGCAGTATATTGGATCAGAGTTGTTATTCTGGACTCATTAGCATATCATGGTCAAGGGACACCACCTGCCACTTTGAAATTATCCAATTTTTAACATGTGATACATAATTTCTTCCCATTGACCTGTGTGGAGAGCTCAATAGTCAAATGACCTTCATCATCATGGTGACAAAGATTTGCAGTAAAAAGAGATGTAAATCTTCAGAGCCAAACTAGTGATGATTACCAGCAAGTCATGAGTCAAGAGAGCTTAGAATGAATAAAATCACCTTGAAATATTTTCCCACAAATGATCATTCTGAAAGCTGATCGAAACCAGCTGCAGAAAAAAAAAAAAAAAAAAAAAAAAAGGACATGGTACACACCATACTCCTGCAGTACCATCTACTGTAATCCTCAAAGCACTTTGTTCTTGCACTTTAGACCAGCTAAACCCTGGCTGAAGCACAAAGTCTGTGGTCTGAGCACAAGATAGCACCTGCAGTGGAGCCACCGAAACACACGCTTCACAATCACAGAACACCTTTCATTAATGTTAAACAGCCATGTGTGCATGTGTATCTTAAAGATAAACCCAGTTATAAGGAAGAAGAAATATTTTTTTGATTATAAAGTAATAAGTGCTAAACAGACCTGCACAGGACAGGATCACAGCTGTCCGGGCAGACCTGAGAAAAAAAAAGGTATGCTGGTTGGATATATCCTTCTGTAATTTTATGATTTCAAACTTCAGAAACTCCTACTGACTGTTTCATAGCGGGTCAGAGGAGCGAGGATTGGAAGAGGAGATGAGGATTAGTGGGAGAGGAGGAAAAGGAGGAGCACGGACAGCTGCATAACTGATCCTCACATCTCAGGTGCAGCTAGACTGGACTGCCATTCTCCTCTACCGCACCATCTCTCTCCCACACTCCTCAGCCAGCAGAGCTGCACAATGATGATGATTATCCATCCATCCATCAATCTATCTATCTTCAACCAGCTATCCAAAAGAGGGCGTAACAGTTCCAGCAGGACCCAAGACATCCTGTTCTGGCTGCATTAACCAGCTCTGACTGGGGATCCCAAGGTGTTCCCAGGCCAGGGTAGAGATAATCCTTCCACCTTGTCCTCGGTCTGCTCTGTGGCTCCTCCCAGCTGGATGTGCCTGGAACACCTCCTAGGAGATGACCAGGTTGCATCCTACAAGATGACAAACCACCTCAACTGGCTCTTCAGTAAAAGGAACAGCAGCTCTACTCCAGCTTCCTCACGAATGATTGAGCTTCTCACCCCATCCCTGAGGGAGATGACAGCCACCCTCCTTAGAAAACCCATGTCGCCACTTGTATCCACGATCTTGTTGTTTCAGTCATGACCCACCCTTCATGCACCATAGGTGAGAAGAGGAACTGATGACGCCGCCAGCGGGCTTTCTTTTGGCACAGAGAAAGCAAAATAACGCATACCGCTTCCTGCTGCACTGCATCTCATGGTCCATTGACCTCACCAAGGATAAGACCCGAGATACTTGAACTCTCACTTGGGTAAGGACTCATTACCTACTCGAGTAGACAATCCACCAGTTTCCTGCTGAGAACCATGGCTTGAGACGAGAGGTGCTGATCCTCAACCCAGCTGCTTCACACTGATGTGAACTGATCCACTGAGCACATCAAACTGCACACCCTCCACCCCATGATCTCAATATCCTGTCCATGAAAGTCATGAACAGAATTGGTGATAAGACGCAGCCCTGATGGAGTCCAATCCCACCAGAAAAGAGTCCAACTTGCTACTGAGGACCCAGACACAGCTTCCGCTTTGGGCATACAAAGATTGAGTGCCCTAAGCAGTGACCCTCACCCCATACTTGCAGCACCTCCCACAATGTCTCCTGTGGAACCTGCTCATACGCGCTTCTCCAAATCCACAAACACATGTAGACTGAGTAGGCATAGTGCCAGGCCCCAGCAGGATCCTTGCAGAGTGAAAAGCTGGTCCATTGTTCCACGACTGGGCGGAACCTCATTGTTCTTTTCCCAGGGAGAGTAATGTGATGCTTCTATAATTGGCACACACCTCTGGTCCCCATTTCAAAAGGGGAACCACCATCCCGGTCTGTCACTCCTTAGACACTGACCCCACTGCCCTCAACACCCAAGGCCATCAACATTTCCAGGCTGATCTCATCAAACCCTTGACTTTGCCACTATGGAGTTGTTTGACTACTTCAGTGACTTCCTCCAGGGAAATTGACGCTGATCCCCATCATCCTCCAGCTCTGCCTCTACCATAGAGGGTGGGTTAGTTTCATTTAGAAGTTCCTCAAAGTGCTCCTTCCACCGAATTACCTCCTCATTTGAAGTCAATAGGACCTATCCTTGCATACAGCTTGATGGTACCCCGCTTCTCTCCTAAAGTACCGAACCACCATCAACAGTGAGACAGTAGAGATGGTCAAAACTTCAAGTACCTTGGTATCACCGTTGATAATGAACTCAGTGGCTGGGGATGCAGCGTATGTTTTCGTTGTCGAGAACACTTCTGGTTTTGGTGATATTCAGAAGACAGTGGTTTTCTGTGCACTGGATGAAGAAGGGAGATGGAGTACTGATAGGCTGTGACAGAGTAGGGTGATGCAGGGATGGACTGAGGCAGTCATTTGTGTAGAGGGTAGGGCTGTGCATCTTCACTGGTCTCACACCATCCATTAGATTCATCCTGTCAAACATTCGATCTAATCAATTACTGATGCATCATATGCATCATGATGCATCAATTCCATCCTCAATTTTATATTACTGCACGCCTACTTTTTCCATCAGTTAATACAAGCAGTCAGATAAATATGAACTCCCTTCTTTATTGTTCATAAAGTGCTTTAGAACATAACATAAAATCTTAAAATGAAATTGTAAAAATATCTATAAATTGTATAGATCTGGCCTCAATATATTTGTATGAAATTGTTCCATCCTCAAAACAAAATAATACTTCTGCAGTCTAGCTGCAGCTTCTAACAACTGTCTTCTGACACTGAAGGTCCTGAATTTGGCAAACAAGAAAATATTTAAATTGAAGCTGCAACAATTAATCGATTATAAAACCATTATTAAATTAATCACAAGTGATTACTTCTGACATCAGTGTGGTTGCATCCTTCACTGGCTTTAATGCACTCAAAGTGTCTCTCTGCATTTGACACATCTGTTTCGTTGAGAGTACAGAGGTCTGACTGTCCCTTCTCACCTCTGAAGACAGCAAGGTGGCACAGATTGCAGATTGTTGTTCCACGAACCTCTCAACCATGTTGTATGCGTTGCTCCACCTTGTGGCAACATCAGTTACAGCTATGATTTTTCAGGCCCAGACATTTCTGTTTCACATTCAGGTAGTGGTTCGCTGTAGTGCTGCAGTGGAACAATGTAAATATCTGCTGACTCTGCCCAGAAGCCTGGAGAGCGGCTTTGAAGTGCTCACTGGGACGTGAGATTCAGCGTGTGAGCGGGCATTTTACATGAGGAATTTTCCGACTTGAGCTGCAATAATCATATTAGACACGTTGATGTCACCAGCACTGCATCTTTTTCCTGATAGTTGCCATTCTTCCACGACATTTGACAATAGCTCTGCCAGATGAGCACCTGTGTGAGGCTCATAAACGGATCTCTTTGCACATACAACAAAACCTGCAAGTCCTTGCAACATAATGTACCCTTACTGTTAAATAAAACTCTGTTGCTACAGAAGTCCAGGAATCACATGTTATGGCTAGCTTGGTGCATTGACACAATCCCTGGGCTTTAGTTTTGTTGTAGAGTGCAGGTAGGACCTTTTCTGTAAAATGTCACATAATGGGAGCTTGTACCATGGCTCCAGTGTCTTCAACAGGTGGTGAAACCTGGGATTCTTCACAACCGCATGAGACTGTCGATCTTTGGCCAAGAAGGTTTCACAGACTGGGTGATTCTCTTCCTTTCTCAGAGTCGGGCAGCAAAGTTGATAGCCACATTAATTCTTGGCTGGACTAGCTTCTCAGCATGAAAACAGCTAACATGGTTGTTGGTATTTCCAAGGTATTTGATTTTTCTGTGACAGACTTTACACACAGCATATGCCTTGTCCAGTTTGTGCTTCCGTAAGCTCACAATCCGAAATGTGCCCTGATGTCCGCTTTCAAAATACTGGTGTGTTTTTATCACTTGCACTTGATGTTAGCCTCCTCTGCCATTTTGCACTTGTCCTATTCTCCCACAATTCAATATGATTGCTAGGATGCTGGTTGCTAAGCGTCGTTGTGAATAGGAAATTATTTTGAATTTTGAACTTTATTGTCCAGCCAATTAAGAAGGAATGTCATTACGCTATAATTGATTATCTTCTGTCACTGCATCGATGCAGAATCATATACCCCCACTAAAAAAAGAATAAGTAGAAATTGCCCTTTCTGAATAATTTTATATGCATCACAGACATTTTGGAACTCTTTAAAGACCTTATTGGGCGATCTGGTTGAGTTGAAGATTTTATTTGGACATTGGTATTTTGTTAGCCATTTTAAGTAGCCCATTTTAACTTAACTAACTTTTTAGTCAGTCTGTTTTGTAAATTTGATTCTTTGTGAAACTTTCACTGTCCACTAATAAAGACTCAATAAGGTTGACACAAACTACAATGTAGAAATGGCCATGGTCATCATGAGCTGTAAAATCAGATGATTTCTCTGTTTACTCTTGGATTCACAGAATCTTTGTTAGTTCAAATGTACAGGCAGAATGAGAAATTATTAACCTGCACAAAAAGTGATGCATAAGTTTTGTATCTGATCAGAGACAAAGTAATCCACCATTCTTTACTTGAACTATGATTGTGCTGTGAAAACTACAAGTTGTCTCTCATCATTAAAATTTACACAATATTGTGGACAATATGCCACTTGTTGTCAACTGATTAAAATGTTACAGCAGATGAAGGACTTTTAGTTATTCTGGTCAGTGATCAAACTGTATTCTATTTCTTTTTGTTTTCATTTGAAGTCACAACAACTGATGAAGACACTGACTGGAAAGTCCCTAAAACCAAGATTAGCATTCAATAATTCCTCAAGTTTTATTCAGAAAACTTCAAAGCTGTACTCCTGCATTCATTACGCAGCATCTATGACTGAATACATACAGTAAGAAATGAGGAAAACTATGAGACGTGGATCCTGTGATTATCGATGGTCATTTACATTGAGATTATTGTATGTACTGCTCTGTGTACTGAGTTGTACATACAGATACTTTATGCATAGTACAGTGGCAAATTTTATATGAGCTGCAGTAGAAAGTGATGTAAATCTTCAGAGCCAAACTAGTGATGATTACTGAAACCACGGTAAAAGAAAGCATAGATGAATGGATTGAACATTGAATTTGACCATCCAAGCCACATAAATGCAAATTACACAGGCCAATTATACACCAGAGCCAGTGGCATGGAAGAAGAATTGACACCTTCTGTGTTAAAGTATTCAATTTGTACAAGTGTATTAACTGCATGTCAACTGTTGCAAGGTCTGGACAGTGAACATGTAAAGGTCGGGAGAAGAGTGTGACCTTGTTCACACGAGTGGAGAGAAGTAGAGATAAGAGAGAACAGTTATGTTAAGAGATTCTCAGAGAGACTGGAGACCAGCTGTGCCGTAGACTGTGTGCTCTGACTGCTGCTAAATGTGCACCTTTATAACAAAGAGCTATGTTCAAATGTTCAAGTATAAACTGCCATATAAGCAATTTTGCTTCAGTTTCATGTGCTTCTTCTCCAGATGTACATGGAGGTTCTTGTTTCAAATAATAAATAATTCTCTGAAATAAGAGACAAAGACAGATATTGTATCTGAGTATTTAATTTCTTCATCTCACCATAACCAGACACACATGAACATAAAGCCAGCTGCAACATACTTACAGCTAAATATTACAGATTTGATGTACAGAGAATGGGTAGGTGTGTGACAGCTGAAGACTGATAAGGTAAAGTGAATATGCTGGGAATATTACACACACACACACACACACACACACACACACAAAACAAAAAATTGCCTGTACTGTTTTAGGAATTCAAATCATGGAGAAATTGTCTCCTAATGGCAAGCCAAGTGTCCACTTCATGACTCAATGATGTTAAGACACACTAACAGCAGTGTGGACAACATAAATGACTATGATCATCAAAGGCTTTGAAGGTGGGCACATAATGCACCTCTATCTGTACACTGAGTTGTACAGGCAGATACTTTATGCATGGTACAGTTACATTTTTATATGTAACATGCGGAAGAAAGAGATATAACTCTTCAGTGCCGAACTAGTGATGGTTACCATTTCAAACATTTCACCACCTCAAGTCATGAGTCAAGAGAGCTTAGAATGAGTAAAATCACCTTGAAATATTTTCCCAGAAATTATCATTCTGAAAGCTGATCAAACCAGCTATAAAAGAAACCATAGACAAGTGGATTGAGCATTGAATTTGACCAACCAAGACACCTAAATACAGAGCGCATAGCAAATGGTATTTTGTAAGAAATGAAAATTTCTAAGATCCAACAAATATAGAAAGGAGTCCAACAGATCAGAAAAACTCCCATCACAATAGCCAGAGTTTTGGTGGCCTTTTCTCCATCTTACTTTCAGACTTTGTGCTCTGACAGGTTGTGTTCTGGATGCTGCGTGCCTGTCTCTGTGCCACAATCAAAATCTTAGGTAGATGACACATTATTATAGCTGGAGAGAAAAACAAATAACATCTTGTAAACCTACAATTGAGAGGCTAAGAGCAGATACAGTCCAGCTCAGCAGGATCATGATCACAATAACATGGACATTTATTTTAGTTCTGTACCTCAGAGGCTGACACACAGCATAATATCTGTCAATAGAAATGAAGCACAAGTTCCACACAGAAGACGTGCAAATAGAGATCAAATTGGTCTTGTACCAAACAAGAGCTCATTGTTGTCGGTATCAAGCCATAAGACAAAAGTAAAACCCCAACAAGCAGGTCAGCTACGGCAAGAGAGAGGATGAGGAAGTTTGTAGGAGTGTGGAGCTGTTTGAAGTAAATGATGGAGGTTACAATAAGGTTCCTACATATTATAAGAAATGATAAAGACCCAACAATGATACATAATAAATAAGTGGTGGTGGTGGTGACTGCTGTTGTGCTTAAGACAAAACAGGCACCTTTTCCCAAAACCATAGTCAGACTCATTGAAAAAAAGTTGACGGAAAAGTTAGGTTCCATGCATAAATGATCATTAAAAGTAAAGTCACATTTACAACATTATGCCTTAAATCAATAAAATGAATAGCTTCTTGTTTCCTGTGGAGAGATTTTAAGTTACTTTTAGTGCTCTGTGTGTTTGACACCATGCCTGTTTGGTTTGTGCATCTGTACTGATGGGAGCTCTTGGTCTGTGTCCTGAGCAGTATATTGGATCAGAGTTGTTATTCTGGACTCATTAGCATATCATGGTCAAGGGACACCACCTGCCACTTTGAAATTATCCAATTTTTCTCATGTGATACATCATTTCTTCCCATTGACCTGTGTGGAGAGCTCAATAGTCAAATGACCTTCATCAGCCAAAATAATGATGATGGCCACCAAGTAATGACTCAAATGACCTTTAAAAATCACCTTGAAATATTTTCCCACAAATGATCATTCTGAAAGCTGATCGAAACCAGCTGCAAAAAAAAAAAGAAAATAGGACACGGTACACACCATACTCCTGCAGTACCATCTACAGTAATCCCTGAGCACTTACATTCTTGCACTTTAGACCAGCTAAACTGTGGCTGAAGCACAAAGTCTGTGGTCTTTGAGCACAAGATAGCACCCAGCGGTTTCACCGCAACACACACGTCTCCACAATCACAAAACACCTTCATTTATTTATTCTCTTCCTCACAGGACTGTGTATCAGAAAAGTGTTATGTGAACATATTTTCTATCTGCAATAAAGTATAAATATTTAAGTTAAATGTGTGCATGTGTCTCGTGCTTGGCTGGGGTGCACACATTTCCACAATCACAGAACACCTTTCATTAATGTTAAACAGCCATGTGTATGTGTATCTTTAAATATAAACTCAGTTATGAGGAAGAAGAAATATTTTTTTTTTTTTTAAAAAGCCGGAAAGCTAAACAGACCTGTAAAGTGCGCATAGGATAGGATCGCAGCTGTCAGGTTGTGTTTATTACAGGAGTCAGCATGACAGCTGGAGCAGCTGTAGTGTTTGTGTCTGCGTGTTTATTGTGAGTCCGGGCCGACCTGCAGAAAAAGGTAGTCAGCTGTCAGAGCTGGTTGGATATATCCTTCTGTAATTTCGCGACTTCAAACTTAGAAACCCGCTATTTCATAGCGGGTCAGAGGAGGAGGATTGGAAGAGGAGATGAGGATTAGGTGGGAGAGGAGGAAAGGAGGAGCACAGACAGCTGCATAACTGATCCTCCACCTGGCTCAGGTGCAGCTAGACTGGATCGTTTTGCCTCTCCTCTCTACCCGCACCATCTCACACTCCTCAGCCAGCAGAGCTGCATAATAATGATGATGATGATTATCCATCCATCCATCAATCTATCTATCTTCAACCGCTTATCCAAAACGTGGGGTAACAGTTCCAGCAGGGGACCCTGTTCCTGGCTACATTAACCAGCTCTGACTGGGAGATCCCAAGGTGTTCCCAGGCCAGGGTAGAGATATAATCCCTCCACTCGTCCTCGGTCTGTGGCCTCCTCCCAGCTGGATGTGCCTGGAACCTCCCTAGGGAGATGACCAGGTTGCATCCTTACAAGATGACAAACCACCTCAACTGGAACAGCAGCTCTACTCCAGCTTCCTCACGAATGATTGAGCTTCTCACCCCATCCCTGAGGGAGATGCCAGCCACCCTCCTTAGAAAACCCATGTCGGCCACTTGTATCCACGATCTTGTTCTTTCAGTCATGACCCACCCTTCATGACCGTAGGTGAGAAGAGGAACGAAGATTGACCGCCTTCTAGCGAAGCTCTCTTTTCGTCACAAGAGTGCGGTAAAGCGAACGCAATACCGCTCCTGCTGCACTGCATCTCATGGTCCATTGACCCCTCACTCAAGGATAAGACCCCGAGATACTTGAACTCCCTCACTTGGGGTAAGGACTCATTCCCTACTCGGAGTAGACAATCCACCGGTTTCCTGCTGAGAACCATGGCTTGAGACGTAGAGGTGCTGATCCTCAACCCAGCTGCTTCACACTCGGATGTGAACTGATCCACTGAGCACATCGAGCTTCACACTCTAACAACTGTCTTCTGACACTGAAGGTCCTGAATGTGGCAAACATCACAAACATCACAAAAATAACTCAAGTCTGAACACAGTAGACAACACGAGTATTTACAACAGTAAATACTAAAATGGCATCATTATTAAATAGTTTATACAGAGCAGGGTCCTACATTAAAGAAAATATTTAAATTGAAGCTGCAACAATTAATTGATTATAAATCCATTATTAAATTAATCACCAACTATTCTGATAATTGGTTTATGGTTTTGAGTCTTTTTTTTCATAAAGTGTCCAAATTTTCTGATCTTATCTTCTCAAATGTAAATGTTGTCTGATATATTTAGTCCTCTTATGACAGTAAACTAAATATCTTTGTGTTTTGCACGTGAGACATTTGAGGACATCAACATGGTCTTTGGGAAACAGTACTCAACATTTTTTACCATTTTGTGACATTTTTCTGACCAAATCTGTGTGTGTGCTGAAAAAAACAAAAGTTTCTAAACAGCCCTGTCTCTGTCAATGGGATACAAACAAAGTGGTTTGGGCTGAGCCACACAACAATATTACAACCAATCAACGACATGTGATGCTTGCACTTATGAGCTGGACAGGGGCAGGAGGAGGGGAGATGAGCGATGCGAACATTCATCTTGTGTTATTCCTGTGCGTGTGTTTATTTCCCCAAAACAAGAAGCCATATGCTAATGAACAACATGCTAATAGATAGCAGGCACCAGCTGTGTGTGTTTGTCTGTGTTTGTTTGTGAGCCTCTGACAGCACTCACCAGAGAAGTCAGTTCTTTCTGTTTTCTCCCTTGATTCCCTTCTTACCCGCTTCCTCCCTGTATATTCAGGAAAGTAATAACTCCTGTCTGCTTACTGTAAACAGCCAAGCACAGTCAGTTAATATGTGGGTCACTGTTGCCAACATGTTGGAAAGCAAGAGTGAAGATAAATCTGGTTTTTAATAACAAAAATATGAAACATTAATTCTGAGCTCCTCTGCTGCCATCAAAGGAGTCTGCATCAGAACAAAATAAGTGTGACTACGTTGTTTCTTCCTCCAGAAGCTCTGATCTGTCCCCGGCTCTCTCCTCCAAAGCTCCCCGGCTCTCAGCAGCTGTCTGTCAGCCCTGTGCCTCACGTCCTCTCCACACATGTACTTTCCTAGTGATGAAATGTTATTTTCCCTCAGTTAGGTTGCCAGTATCTTGGAGCTTAAGACACACTGTATTCAGCCATGTTGCTCACTTGTTACTGTCATTTCTTTGGAAATGCAGGTTGATGAATTTGAGGTGCAGAGCTTCTGAGGGAGGACTGGAGGCACATCTGTGTTTTTCTGGCTGTTGTGTTAAAATATACACTTTCTTTTTCCAAAAATTACTCACCTCAGCTTTAGCTGAAATTACTGGTTCCTGAGCTTGACATCTTCATTATTAATAGTTATTAGTATTTTTAAGTATATGCATGATGAAGCAGACTTTTGTGAATCTGAGATGAAAGATAAAAGCTTGGAGACCTATTAAACTTCTGTTTGTTTCTACCTGTATGTTTGTGTTAAAGTATCCAGAGTGTATATCAACTGGATGAAAAATACTGTCCAGTTAGGACTGTGAGCAGGTAAAGGTGGAGGAGAAGAGTGTGGTCTTGCTCACATCAAGTGTTACAGGTACAAATAGTAGAGGACAGTTATTGAAGAACCACAGAGAGACTGGAGACCAGCTGTGCTGCAGCCTGTGTTCTTACCTTGTTGCTAAACATCAGGCACACAGGTTGGTAACAAGGATCAGTCAATAAGTTCATAGGCCCGGGAACTGGACAGGGGCCAGGTGGGACAGCCTGAGGGCAGAGCAGAGGTGGAGCAGGAGACCTCAGGTGGATGGCCTGGGGTCAACCCAAGGAAGCAGAGCGAATCTAGAGGGCAACCTGGAGGCCCTCTGGAGGATGAGCAGGAGACCGAAAGAGAGGACAGGACCCCTCGGGAGGACGAGCAGGAGACCGAAGGAGGTGAAGGCGAGACCCCTCGTGTGGACAAGCAGGAGGCCAGCGGCGAAGGTGATGGGACCCCTCTTGTGGCTGGCAGCGCTGATGAAGACAAAGGCGGTGGGACCCCTCTGCCAGCCAGCGGCACTGATGAAGACAAAGGCCGTGGGACACCTCTGGTGGCTGGTGGCGCTGATGAAGACAAAGGCAGTGGGACCCCTCTGGTGGCTCGCGGCAAGCAAATAAGCAAACAAGCAAATGAACAAAGGCAGGATCAACACCTTGGAAAGCGGCAATAGGGCCCTGAGAGAGCGCAGTGGTACCAAAGGCTTACACCTGGGGCAAAAAAGCTCTCAATCTCCAAACCCTTATGTGTACTTCTCACTCACAGGTCTTCCGAATATTTTTTGTCAATGCTCTCTTCATTGTTGTTTCCTTTGTCGATTTCTTTTTGTCTTTCTCTCTGTCTGTCTGTGTCACTCTGTTACTCCCTCCATGTGACTGTCTGTATCCCTCTCTCTGTGTCTCTGTCTCTCTCTGTTCAGACTGTTCCTGTATATTAATATAGAATATAGAATTCTAAACAATAACTAATAAAAAAAAGTCATAGTCACAGAAAAACAACCCTGTGAAATGTAGCATTTTTCACCTGCAGTCTGTGTGACCGCTGTGGCGGTTGGAGGTATAAATGCTCAGAAATCTTTTGTGTTTTATTTAAGTACCTTTTAGGCTTCAATAAAAACTTACAGAAACATATATAGGAAAAGTCACAGAATGAGAGGCTTGTAGTTTGTTTTTTTTTAAACAAAGTTATTTGGATTATAAAAACCCAAATGGCCTGACAAACTTTTGTGGTCCACCATACTTCTCTTGCCAAACTGCGTGTGCAGCTTGCTTATTGTCTGCAAACTGTAAAAGAGTCTATTACATGAACAGAAAGAACAAAAAGAAGGTAATGTGGCTCTACGTGTGAATAATAGTCTGATCTATAAGATCATGAAGAACATGTCAACAACTATTGATGATGTGATGGATTGTATGTAGAGATGTGCATGCAGAAACAGAAAATGTGATTATTAGTTGTGGTGGCAATTTCTGTTGAATAGAGCAGAGTCAGAAACTATCTTTCTGTAAGGTTTACTCAGGCATCTGCAGAATGACTCACAGCACAGTCAAAGAATGAGCTGGGATGAATGAACCCAGAACAGACTATATGTCAGGGTTTTTTACACACTGATAACTGCAAGGTCAAGAAAGGCTGAGTTGCATATTGTTATCACATAATGGCACAGGGTGTTCAGAAAACAGTATAACAGATCTGGCTTGTTCTATCTTATGCTATCCTGTGATTCACACAAGTATATCAAACCTTCCTCGCTGTTCTGTACTTAGGTGCTTACAATATGCAGAAACAGGATTACATTAGAAATGGGAATTTCCATCACACAGTTGTGTATACAGAGCACCAGGAGCCAGCATTAGACCTTTAAAGACAGTATGGAGGGAATATTTGCCAAAACTGATCAGAGTGCTATGTTCATTTGTGGGGATTTTAATGTAGACCTGCTTAATCCAAACAAATACAAAATGACACAATATACAGTTTGAGTTTATACCCACTCATCACCAAACCAAGCAGAACAACAGTGCACTCTGCCACTCTAATTAACAATATATTCATATGGAAAGTAGTTTAGCGAGTGTACTGCTGATGAATGACATCAGTGACCATTTGCTTGTTTTTGTGATCCATAGCTGTGATTGTGGGAAAAAAAAAGGAGGAGGATGATATGCTAATGAGCGCTGAAAACTAACCAATCCAATATACTGTTCAATGACACAGACCAAGAGCTCCCATCAGTACAGATGCACAAACCAAATCATGGTGTGAAACACGCAGAGCACTAAAATTATCTGAAAATATCTCTTTACAGAAGAGTAAAAACTAATACTTTTTCTTGATTTAAGGCATGTTATTGCAAATGAAACCTCACTATTAATGACCATTCATGTGTGGAACCTAACCTTTTTTGTCAACAGGTCTGATGATGTTTTGGAGGAGAAAATTATCTGTCTTGATTAGGGATGCTGCGATTTTTGAAAAAATCGATTTAAATCGATTTTTTTAAATACGATTCGAATCGATTTAATTAAACCATGAATCGCGATGTGGCCTCCAGGCCAGCAGAGGGCGCACTCGAGTTAAACTACGTTCTTGTTCAACGTCGTTACGTGTGACGTGCTAGCGCCGCTCCAGCTACAACAGGAAGTCGGGGTGCGCAGCGTGCCTATGCAGGTCACAAACAAACAGTGCAGCAGCCAGCGAGCAGAGAGCTCCGCAGAGAATACGCAGCGAGTCTATTTTCGACGGGTTGGCGCGTCAATTGGCACAGAGCTGGTCGAACGGGCAGGAAGTCAGGCACGGAAAACAGGAGAGAATCCGGTTGATTTTCAAAATAAAACACCCCGTGCAGACTCGCGATCATAAAGACAGACAGAAAAGAAACAATTTAACTACGTAGTCTGCTTATCCATGGTAGAAGCACAAAGAGCAAGGAAAGAGGACTTAATCAACAAAATCAGAGCAAGTAAACATAATCAGACGGGCAAAACGCTCCGCTGCTGAAACGCTTCTGAAACGCTGCTGGTGTAAATTGAAGTCGTGTGCATGACGGAGCAAAACCGCGGCGCAGCCGTTCCGCGGCGCAGGCGCGCCTGGTGTAAATCCCATGGCGGGGGTCGAACTCGAAAGCGAGGTTGAAATTGCGGAGGCACCGAGCAATTTCAAGTCCGAGGTGTGGAAACATTTTGGCTTCCCAAAGACAGTAAATGAAAAAGGAGAAAAGATAATAGACAAGACAAACACAATATGCAAACTATGTATTGAAAAGAGCATAAGAGAAAACACTACAGTATTTTTAAAAAGGAAAAGGCTGGAGAAATAAGAGAGAAATGTAAGAGAAATAATAAAGATAAGAAAATCAGTCATTTGCCTGTAAATTAATTTTGTGTTGTACATGATTCGAATCGTGATTCGAATTGTATCGTGAACCCTGAATCGTGATTCGAATTGTATCGTGAGTTGAGTGAATCGTGGCATGCCTAGTCTTGATGCACCTGACATACTTTTTGCAACAGCAATCTTCACCATGCTATTAGTATATATTTTTGTGAGCTCCTTATCATTTCTTATAATATTTGGCAACCTTCTTGTAATAACCTCCATCATTTACTTCAAACAGCTCCACACTCCTACAACCTTCCTCATCCTCTCTCTCACTGTAGCTGACCTGCTTGTTGGTGTTTTACTTTTATTATATATCGTGATATCAGCGACAGAAAGCTCTTGTTTGGTAATAGATAAATTTGTGTGTGCTCTATGTGAGCTCATCTTCTGTGTGGAACTTGTGCTTCATTTCTGTTGACAGATATTATGCTGTGTGTCAGCCTCTGAGGTACAGAACTAAAATAAATGTCCGTGTTACTGTCATCATGATCCTGCTGAGCTGGATTATATCTGGTTTAAGCGTCTCAATTATGGGTTTACAAGATATTTGTTGTTTTTACCTCCCAGCTATCATAATGTCTGCCATCTACCTAAAGATTTTGATTGTGGCACAGAGACAGGCACGCAGCATCCAGAACACAACCTGTCAGAGCACAAAGTCTGAAAGTAAGATGGAGAGAAAGGCCACCAAAACTCTGGCTATTGTGATGGGAGTTTTTCTGATCTGTTTGACTCCTTTCTTTCTTTCTTGGTCCTTTGGCCCCTTGCTTGATTCCAACATTTCGTACACTTTGATTTATGCTTTTATTTGGCATAGATGGTTGAATTCAATGCTCAATCCATTCATCTGTGGTTTCTTTTACAGCTGGTTTTGATCAGCTTTCAGAATGATAATTTCTGGGAAAATATTTCAAGGTGATATTACTCATTCTAAGCTTTCTTGACTCATGACTTGCTGGTAATCATCACTAGTTTGACTCTGAAGAGGACTCCTCATCGGAGGTCTCAGGAGAGGGAGCCGAGGGAGTCTTCTGGCTGGAGGTCCCTGACTTCGAGGTGGGACTGGATGGCTGCCCAGGGAGTTGCTGGTGGAACTCCTTGATGAGCTGGTTGTCCAAGATGTGATGTGCTGGGACATAGGACCTCTCCTCCGGGCCATACCCCTCCCAGTCCACCAAATACTGGAGGCCTCTCCCACAGTGGTGGGACTGGAGCAGTTGACGGATGGTGTAGGTGGAACCCCCATCGATGACGCGAGGAAGTCAAGGGAGATGTGGGACCATGGCCAGCGAGGGACTGGGAGAGGTTGAAGGGACCCTGCTGGGGCCTGAAGAGGAAGCTTGTGATGGTTGCAGACAAGGCAGGCATTCACAAACTCCTAGATGTCTAAGGTGGTTCTCCATAACCATTGGTGTAGGATGCTCTTGGTGTACTGAATCCCAGGGTGGCAGGTCAACCAGGAAGAATGGGTCCATTGCGGGATTTCAGACCTAAGGGCTTAAGGGCTGAAGAGATGATCAAGTGGGCATTTACTGGGACCAGGTTCGTCCTCCTGAGCGGCTCCTACCTTCTCCTTGATCTCCCAGGTAATGGTGGCAACCAGACATGGAGCAGGGAGGATGGTGTCAGAGTCACTCCTTCAACACCATCTTCACTACCAACAGTTCCTAGTTCCCAATGTCATAGTTCCACTCTACAGGAGGCAGACAATGGGAGAAGAAGGCACCGGGGTGGAGTTTGGAGTTGACAGCCGAGCACTGGAAGAGCACGGCCCCCACTTCAAACTGCCTGTTGGGATCAGGCATCTGGAGCATGGGAGCAGATGTGAAGCAAGTATTGAGTTCTTGGAAAAGCCCCTCCACAGCTGGCGTCCACTGGAAGGGGGTCTTGGACGAGGTCAGGATAGTGAAGGGGGCAGCCACAGAGCTGTAGAGGTTGACGAAGCCAAGGACATGCTGGAGTTGCTCGCAGTTCTCAGGAACAGGCTAGGAGGTGACTGCAGAGACCTTTGGTGGTGGCAGGGTGCATTTGCATGCTGCCCTGAACCACAATGCAACCAAGGAGATGGAGAGGGCATGGAACTCGCAATTTTCTGCCTTGATAAACAGGGAGTTCTTGAGGAGGTGTTGGAGAGCAGTCTGGATGTGGTGGACATGTTCTTCCTGGGACTTGGAGAAGATGAGGATGTTGTCCAAGTAGATGAACAGGAAGTGGGTGAGCATATCTCAAAGTACGTTATTCACAAGAGCCTGGAGGAGAGTAGGAGCTTTAGTCAGGCTGAATAGCATCACTAGTCACTCATAGTGACCTGTGGGGATGTTGAAAGCTGTCTTCCATTTGTCCCCCTCATGCATATGGACCAGGTGGTAGGCGTTGCACAGGTGGAGTTTGGTGAAGATAGTGGCCCCTTGAAGCAGCTTGGAGTTGGTGGAGAGGAGTGGCAGAGGGTAGCACTTCTTAATAATGATGTTGTTGAGCCCACGGTAGTCTATGCAGGGTCTCAGCATCCTATCTTTTTTCTCAACGAAGAACCCCACCCCTGCCAGAGATGAGGAAGGCTGGATGATGCCAGCAGCCACTTATGCCATTTATGTAGATCTCCATCTCCTTTCTCTCAAGGGCTGACAGGGAATACAGCGCCTCTTGGGAGGTGTGGCCAGGTTGCAAGTTGTTGGCTCAGTCCTAGGAATGGTGAGGGGGCAGTGACGTGGCCTTGGACATGCTGAAGACCTCTCTGAAGTTGTAGTACTAAGGGGGCACCCCGGCCAGTTCTAGGGTGGTGACAGATGCTGGAGCAGACTGAGGCAGGGATGCTTGCTTCAGACAGACCTGGTGGCAGGATGTGCTGCACCCCAGTATGGCCACCCTATACCAGTCTATGTGGAGGTTATGGCAACAGAGCCAGGAGTGCCCAAGGATAAGGGGTAGCTGCTGGGACTGCAGAATATGAAATTGGATAGTCTCGTGCTGAATCCCAGACAAGAACATGTGGACCGGCAACTTTTTGTGGGTGATGGTTCCCAGGAGGTGATCATCCAGAGCGTTGGCGGGTACAGGTTGGGGAAGGAGGACCCGGCTTATGCCCAGCTGTTTGATGAGCTCGTCATCAATAAAGAGCATGTCGGCCCTACAGTCAATGAACATGGCTAGGAAGTGGGACCCACTAAGCAGCAGGAGCTTGGTGTGGCTGATGGGCCTGGGTGTGGGGGGAATTCTCATGGGGGTGTGACTCACCAGCAATTCCCCCTCTACTGGTGAGTCTGGAATTTTGCTGGACACCAGGCGATGAAGTGGCTGTGTTGGCCGCAGTATAGACAGTTTCCTACAGTGTCAGTGTTCTCGTTCCTCGGGAGTCAGACTGGTGCGTCCCAACTGTATGGGCTCTGTCTCCTCAGCAGGTGGTCCCATCAAGCCGACTGGAGGATGGGTCACCAATAAACCAGGTGGTCAGGCCGCTGGGGAGCAACTGGCTGTCCCCTGACATTTCTCCCATCTCCTCGCTTGGATGCAGAGTTCGATTTGGATAGCAAGCTCGATCAGGCAATCCAACGTAGATGGCAGCTCCTGGGAGACTAGCTTGTCTTTAATGTAGTTGGTTAGGCCATAAATGAAGGCATCCCACAGGGCAGCAGCATTCCAGTCGCTCTGGCGGGCTCTGGTGTGGAAATTGATGGAAAAGTCAGCGACCGTCTGGTTCCCCTGATGCATCTCTATGAGTCCCCACGCTGCGTCAGAGCTGGCGGAGCTCAGACTAAACACCTTGCAGAGTTCTGCAACGAAGGTCTGAAATATAGTGCAGGCTGTCGTACACCTCTCCCACTCAACGATTCCCCAAAAGCTAGCTCTCCCCGTCAGGTGGTTGATGGTAAACGCCACTTTAGCTTCTTTAGTGGCAAACGTGGGGTTGCGGGGAGAACAGGATAGGATTGTCAGAAATGGGTTGCATCCCTCCAGTTCTCCAGTGTAGTGATCCAGGGTCCCCAAGCAGGACTCAGGTCTGACCCCTGGCAGTGAAGGTGAAGAGGCAGGTGGCTGGAGAGCTGACATAGAGGCCAAAGGTGCGGGCTGGGTGAGAGCTGCCGCTACCTGTTGCACTCGAACAGCTAATAGCAGCTAGCACCTGTTCCAGGGACGCCGCCGAGTGCCTGGCATCAGCGTTGGCAGCCGCCATCAAGGTCTCATACTACTGCAGAATGCCCCCAACCCTCTCAAGGTCACTCTACGGTGATGAGGTGTACCCTGGGTCCATTTCTGGCCAGACTGTAGTTGTTTGTGTTTTGAACCCACTTGCCCTGTTCCCTGTTTCCTCTGCCTACAGCTGCTTAACCTGACAACTCCCTCTGATCCACTCCTGCTTTTCCTGAAATCAGTGTTGGATCTATATTCAGCATTCAAGATCTCTGGACTCCCTCTGCCTGGTTTCCCTGCTCCTTCCCCCGGCTCATGGCTCAGACCCTGCTCGCCCTGCCCCTGCTAGAGACTCCTTCATTCATTTCAATACTGTGACAATAAATCCATTTTCTTGCACTAATTCCCTGCCTAAGTGCTGTGTCCTGCACTTGGGTTCAATTCAGTAGCTCCCCATAACAATAATAATACCTCAGTCAACAACAAGTTGGTACAAGCACATTTACAAAAGTTGAGCAGTTCTATGTTTAGCCAAGTACACTGTTACTATGTTGAGCCCAGTATGTTACCAGTATTTGGGGGACGAGCGGTTGCTTTGAGGTGTTTGATAGCTGGCAGTCCGTTGCTGTGAAGAAAGAGCCAGACTGGAGAAGGGCGTAATCCAGTACTGAAGGGCAAACTCTTTCTTTGCTGTGTTTTGTGTGGTTGCAGGCAGGAGGGCAGTTGGATGCTCCCTTCTTGCCATAGCAGAGTTAGCAGTTGTGGTGGTAACTTGGTTGTCACTCCTGTAAAGCTGTGAAACTAAATTAGAAGGCAGATTTTGTGTTCTAACTCCAGGTACTAAGTAGACTTGCTTACCTTGTTAACACAGGCTCTTACAGTGCGGTCTTGGAAAGTAATATCCTTTGTGGCTGCTTAAAACTGTGGAAATTTCCAGTGAGCACAGTGCAAAGTACAGTGGTTTTAATTACTAAAACAAAAGGTGAATAAAAATTTCTGCACATGTAGAACACATACAAAGCCAATGTAAAGACGGATGAAGCAAATGATGAAATTACATGAAATTCGTGTATTTGTGCAAGTTTAAAATTTGTGTTTATCACAGAACTTCTGTTGAGTTTTGTGTTGAGAAGACCGGTCAGCAGACGCACACAGCCAGCAGACAGCTGCTGAGATCTGAGGACCTCTGTAAATGAGAGCTGGGGGACAGACTGGTGGTTCCAGACTGGAGGAATAAACACTGTAGGTGCACCAGTTTTTTTCTGTACTATGGACTCGCATCACAGCAGGAGAACTCAGTTTGTTTTTCAAATTTATGGATTCAAAAAGTGGATTAATCTTCATTCTTGCTTCTTAACCTGCACTGACCTCGCTGAACTGTTTACTGTAGGCTAATTATTCTCTCTGTCCATGCTGACTGCTGACTGTGGAAGAAATGTGCTTTAAAGTTACATCATGGACATACAGAGAGGAAGAAGAAGGAAGACTAGAGGATCCTAACAGAACCAGAGTCTGTTGAGTACAGAGTTCAGTCAGAGGCTGCTCACTAGATTTTAGCTAGTTGCTCATTACCTTGTGACTGGATGTTTGGGGTGAATTATCAAACTCAAGTAAAGCAAGTAATTACTAATGTTCACCAAATGATCTGGCAGTCAAACTTGTGCCAGTAACCTGACCAAACTGTGACTGTTTCTTAACCACAACGAAGCATTTATTTTTGTTACCATTCCATTCCATTCCTCCAGATAACTTCAAGGGAAGATTTTGCGTATCAAATGTAGGCAAAATTATACTTTGGCATACGCAGTCGGTGCAATTTTGAAAGTACAGAGTGCTGTTATTTTGAGCAAAGAATGAAGAGACCAGGATGGAGTTGCATTCTAGAAATGACTGGCGTTTTTAGTAAATAAAAGTGCATAAATCTTGGCCTTTGTTGCTCTGGTTTCTTATTTCAGTCTCTCTCTTGTGAGTCAAACAAATTCACAGAAGTGTAATACTAAATTGTTCAACACTGAGAATCCCTTTGAGAGGGTCACCTGACCATGATATGCTAATCAGCTCTAAAGACTAACTGATCAATATACTGCTCAGTGACACAGACCAAGAGCTCCCATCAGTACAGATGCACAAACCAAACAGGTACAGTGTGAAACACACAGAGCACTGAACTTAACTGAAAATCTTTCTCCACAGAAAACTAGAAGCTATTCATTTTATTCTATATACATATACATACATACACATATACATGGACCTGAAATTTTTGGTCAACAGCTCTTCTCATCATGTTTTTGAGGAAAAAATTCTCTGTTTTATAACACTAGATGTATCTGACACAACAGCAGCCACCACCTTCACTTATTTATTATACATTTTGGTTGGCTCTTTGTCTTTTTTTATAATGTGTGGGAACCTTCTTGTAATAACCTCCATCATTTACTTCAAACAGCTCCACACTCCGACAAACTTCCTCATCCTCTCTCTCGCTGTATGTGACCTACTAGTTGGAGTTTTTGTTTTGCTTTATATCGTGTTACCGTATACGATAAGCTCTTGTACAGTACTAGGCTATTTCGATATCTATCTGAGTACATCTTCTATTTGGAACTTGTGCTTTATTTCTGTTGACAGATATTATGCTGTGTGTCAGCCTCTGAGGTACAGAACTAAAATAAATGTCCGTGTTACTGTGATCATGATCCTGATGAGCTGGACTCTATATACTCTTAGCTTCTTTTATTCACAATTACAAAATATTTTATGTTTTTACCTCCCAGCTGTCATAATGTCTATCATCTACCTAAAGATTTTGATTGTGGCACAGAGACAGACACGCAGCATCCAGAACACAACCTGTCAGAGCACAAAGTCTGAAAGTAAGATGGAGAGAAAGGCGACCAAAACTCTGGCTATTGTGATGGGACTTTTTCTGATCTGTTTGACTCCTTATTTTCTCTGTTGGGCCTTAGCAGGACATTATTACATACCAAAGTCTGTGCATTATGCATGTACATGGCTTACATGGTTAAATTCGATGCTCAATCCATTCATCTATGGTTTCTTTTACAGCTGGTTTCGATCAGCTTTCAGAATGATCATTTCTGGGAAAATATTTCAAGGTGATTTTACTCATTCTAAGCTCTCTTGACTCATGACTTGCTGGTAATCATCACTAGTTTGGCTCTGAAGATTTACATCTCTTTCTACTGTAGCTCATATAAAATTAGCCACTGTACTATGCATAAAGTATCTGTATGTACAACTCAGTACACAGGTAGCAGTACATAGTAAACAGTACATACAGTAATGTCAATATTGATGCCTTTAAGAAACCAGAGGATCCACATATCTCATTGTTTTTCTCATTTTTCACTCATTCGCTAAACTGACTTAATCTGAAAACCTTTTATGTGTCAGTGATACACAATTTGTCGTCACTGGGCAAAATGTGGCTCCCAGTATCTGCCAGGTGACCCTCTGACTGATTTTTCATTCACAATGAAAATCACTTCACAATGTTTTTCCCAGGAAGGAGGGACAGATATGCCAATGTTGGCTGATGGTCTAAATTAGACTGTTAGTAACAAAGAGAAGCTGATTTGCATGATGACCTTTCAGGCTGTGAAAAGTGTAATTATTAAATGAAGAGGAGCAAAAGTTACACAGAAATGAGAATAACTCTGATACCATAAATGTGTATTACATAAAAGAGTTTAAATATGCTGCTCTTTCTGTTCCTGGTAGGATGGAAGAGGTTCCAGTTATGTTTAATGTTGTAACCTGTTTCAAATGTTACCAAAGCACAACTAAAGTACAGCTGCTGTTTTTAAATGCAGTAAAATATCTGATCTGTCAATCCTTCAACCAAGTCAGTTTACTTGATAAGTTTAGTGAATAAAGAATTATTCAGATGAATTATGGGCCTTTTAATGTTCATATGATCTTCATTTTATCTAATAAGTAATGGTATTATTAATGGCAAAAGTTGCCCCTGATCAAAGCAAGTTGAGTAACCCTGTTGTCGGGGTTCCTGTGACAAAAATGAGCTTTATGGTCATACTGACCAAATACTTACTCATTCACTGAACATTATTGAGTATTAGTATGTGACATCTTGATTAAACACAAATTAATTTAGATCAAACAGACATCTAAGCACAAGATAAACTGAAATAATAAAGTTCCCTCTACAAGATTGTGCATCAAGTGTCATGGTAAACAGAAAACCTGTTTATGAAAGAAAGAAAAGCTTAACACTTTTCCTGGCTTTCATCTTTATCATTACAGTTTCACAACACTCACTCTTAGGTTATTCTTCATAAACTTTATTTTGTTTCGGCAGATATAAGCACATCAATATTTTAACACCACAATTCCCCTAACATGAGGTAATGATGCAAGTTTCAACATAAGGCCCCAGTAATTTCACTTCATTATTGTACTTTAAGAGGAGCAGACAGGATTATCCAACAAAACTTCTGTTAATCGCATGGTAGACCTAAAGAGCAGTGATAAATTACTCTAATTTACATACCCCTTTAAGGTGCCTTCTATTCTGATCATGTAAAAAACAAAAAAGGAATACATAGTATGTTACATTTTTTTAAAATGAGTACAATTTCAGGTCAAAACAGATTAATAATAAAAATAACTTCATTCATGTATTGCCTTTTATACATAATATACAACTCAATGTGCTTTACATTGTGGCATTAAAAACAACAACATAGGAAAAAAAACGACATGCAGAAATACATAAATTATTAAGACTTAAAATCAGACTAAACAATTAAACAACAATCAAAACAATTAAAAGCGGCAGTATTGCACTAAAAAGACATAATAGAGAATCACAAAGAAAGAGAAAAAAATAAGTTAATAAAAATTAAAATAAATTAATCTTATAAATAGGTATACAAATGCAGATAGTGAGTTTTAAAAGTGCCAAGAGAGCTCACATGTCTGAGGTAACTGGGAAGAGTGCGTAACTAAAAGTAGTTTCCCTGCTTGTTTTGTGGGCTTCTATAGGAACAGTTCAATTAACAGCATCGGCAAATCGGAGTGTTCTTTTTGTTTGATATGGTGTTAAAAAGTAAGAAATTCATTAAAGTGCTATATTATTAAGAGTTTTGTATGTGAGTGTGTTTTTGCGCTTGCCGACAGCAACCCAGGGCTTCGGCTGTGATGGAATAGAATTGACTGGGGCTTTGGACTTTGCTCCGAGCTAGAGCCAGGAATCCTGTGGAAAGGCCACTGCAGCAGGATCAGCAGCCGTGCCCAGAGTGGCAACAGAGTGGAGCCAGTGGAAGGAGTAGCGACAGCAGCAGCTGGCGGAGTGAATCCAGCGGGCGGAGTGGCGCCAGCGGCCATCTAAGGAAGGCCAAAAGGGCCCAGCAGCTGGAGCAGCAGGGGCATCAACCAGACACGGAGCAGTAGCCAGCGTGGATATCCTCTACTCCAGCTTAGTGATCTTTTTGTTGAGCTAGACACAGCTCTGGCAGCGGGATGGCGAGGTAAGTGGGGAAGGACAAGCTGCTGAGGCTGATACATTCGTCCCCCAAGTCAGACACATCCCCTGCTACGTCACCAAGCTCCGCCAACAGGCCGGTTTCAGTTAGCGGTGCTGCAGTGTCGAGCACCCCGATAAACACATTAAAACTGCCTTGTGCACATCCAGGCCATGAGCCAAGGGTGCAAGCCTGTTTGTTCATACAAAACATACAAAATATGAACAAAGTTAAAGAGATGAAATGGGAACAGAGCATGGCTGTGTATACTCACGTGCCACCACAGGGGGAAGGCATAAACCCACTTGGTGCAGTAAGCGGGTCCGCCTGCTGCAGTGAGTATGAAGTGCGCCGTAGTTGCCCAGCCCACTATGCCTGTCCGGCCCGGTGCTGTGGTGGAGCCACCCTGGGCCACTGTGAGATCCAGCCAAACAGTGGCATACATGTGGGGCATCAGATTGGGTAATGAAGAGTGTAGGCAGGGGTTACAGGCTCCAGTTTGTGTCCAGTCCACCCTGATTCAACAGGGTGTTGCAGTCACAGGCTCAAGCAGAAAGGGATGATATTTTGCAGGACGAAATAGCGTTGCTGCTGGAAAATGGAGCTATTTGGGTGGGACCGCCTGAGTACCTTCTACTCGAGGAATTTCCTAGTCCCAATGAAAGCTGGGGGGGACAAATACTTAAGACAGTACATGTTCAGGATGGTTATGCATGCAGCTCTGATACAGTTTGTGCATCCAGCCGATTTATATTCATAGACCTGATGGACACTTATTTTCACATCCCTGTTTATCCCCCTCACAGGCGATATCTCAGGTTTGTCTTTCAAGACGTAACATATGAATATCTGGTGCTCTCGTTTGGCCTTTCACTAAGCCTGCGGGTGTTTATGAAATGCACCAAGGCTGCCATAGCACCTCTGAGGGAGGGGGCATGCGCCTGGTGACATATATAGATGACTGGCTACTGGTGGCGCAGTCACCCCAGGAAGTTCAAGCACACGCCAGACTGCTCACCTCGCATCTGGCAGCTCTGGGTTTTACAGTGTACTGGGAAAAGAGTGTTTTGGTTCCAGCTCAAAACATTACATTCATAGGTTTGTCGCTGAACTCAGTCACAATCAAAGCTCAAATGTCAGAAGAAAGGGTGGAAGCATTTCAAGCTTGTCTGGCACTTTTTCAGTGGGGGAGCGATGTTGAAATTCAGAATGTGCCTCAGGCTGCTGAGGCTGATGGCATCATCGCTGGCAGTTGTCCTACTAGACCGCTTGTACATGAGGTTGGTTCAGAGCTGGGTCACCTTGCTAAAGTTGAACCCAATGCATCATGGACACTGTCATTACTGACATTAGTCTCCATGGCATGCACATAAACTGTCTGGAACCTAAGAGGGCAGCATGTTCTGGTCAGAACGGACAATACCACGGTGGTGGCCTATACCAACAGACAGGGAGGGATGTGTTCACGCCATCTGCTCGTGTTTGATTGTGTGGAGCAGCTCACACCTGTTATCGCTGAGAGCTGCGCACATTCTGGGCATAGTCAACTGGGGAGAGGATCGGTTGTCCAGGGGCGAAACTCGCTACAAGGAATGGAAACTCCACAGGAAGATACTGGCTCACATA
This sequence comes from Lutjanus erythropterus, assembly GCA_020091685.1. Classification (NCBI taxonomy): domain Eukaryota; kingdom Metazoa; phylum Chordata; class Actinopteri; order Lutjaniformes; family Lutjanidae; genus Lutjanus; species Lutjanus erythropterus. Next base: position 7,313,589 of record CM034604.1, on the reverse strand, counting down.
TGGAGAATTTATGGTCAGGCAGAGATAGATCTCTTTGCATCGGAAAACGCTCAGTGTCATCTGTTTTATTCACTGACTGATCAAAACACTCCAATGGGGTTGGATGCTTTGGTGCACGAGTGGCCATTGGTCCTCCTGTACGTCTCTCCCCCATTAGAGGTGATCACCCCCACTCTCTCCAGGGTGAGAGAGAGGGATCTAACTCTGATTAGATCAATTTTTTTGCTCTACTGCAGACTCGCTTACTAGCAGGAGGACAGCTCAATGTGTTTTTCAAAGTTTTTGAATAAAAAGTGGATTAATCTTCATTCTTGCTTCTTAACCTGCACCGACCTCGCTCAACTGTTTACTGTAGGCTAATTATTCTCTCTGTCCATGTTGACTGCTGACTGTGGGAGAAATGTACTTTAAAGTTACATCATGTACATGCAGAGAGGAAAAAGAAGTAAGACGAGAGGGTCCTAACAGAACCAGAGTCTGGTGTGAGTTCAGTCAGAGGCTGCTCACTAGATTTTGGCTAGGTGCTCATTAGCTTGTGACTGACTGTTGGGGTGAATTATCAAACACGAGTAGATCAAATAATTACAAATGTTCCCCAAATGATCTGGCAGTCAAACTTGTGCCAATAACCTAACCAAACTGTGACTGTTTCACAGCCTCAACGAAGCATTTATTTTTGTAACCACGACGATGAAGGTCACCTGATTTTTTCTCCACATAAGTTAAGGGGAAGAATTGGTGTTACATGTAGGCAAAATTGTAGTTTGGCATACGCAGTCAGCAGTGTTGGGTTTTTTGATTATTTTTGTCATTTCTTTTATGCAGTGGAACAGTCATTGGCCTTTTTAAGCCATAAGATAATTTGACTCGTTACTGTAATAACATCACTTTTTTCAGTAACTAGTAGTGTAAGGCATTACTCGTCTGAAAATGGTAATATTATTACAGTTTTCCCGAGCTAGTTACTTGCGTCACATTTGCCAGTAGCACCTTCATCACACACAACGCACACAACACAGAGAACAGAAGGGAAGGGGAGGGGGCGTGAATGGAACAGTGATTGGTCTGGGTTTGGCACGAGGTATCATTTACCATCACCGATTGGTCGACACCCGGCAGCCGGCAGCAGAGCGGCACCCGCAAAGACAGATGGAAAAATAATGGAAGCGTCAACAACGGCAAGCTCTTTTTCAGAGGAAGGTTCCCAGCAGCAGAAAGCTAGTTTCGACGGGTGGAGATTTAGTCATTATTTTGAATATGTTCAACGGAAGGAAAATAACTTGATGGTGAAGTGCACACTCTGCCCAGGGAGAAAGCTGCTCTCCACCGCTTGTAACTCTACCTCAAACTTGAAGAAGCACCTGGAGCGACAGCACAGACACATCAAGCTCATTGTGAAGCGACGGAGTGACATGAACGAGCAGCCCCGCAAGCAGCAAAAACTTTCATTTGAACATAAAGTACTACCAACATCAAAATCCGAGATAAATAAGCTTGTTGCCTCGTACATAGTAGAAGAAATGTTACCTTTCTACCGTCGAATCGCTGTATTTTCGAAAGATAAGGCAATTATAGAGTAATTAAGAAAAAAAATGTAACTAGTAATATAACTAGTAATATAACTAGTTACTTTCTCCAGGGAGTAATAAAGTAAAGTAAGGCATTACTATTTTTGAGAGTAATATGTAATATGTAATATATTACTATTTTGAGTAACTAGCCCCAACACTGGCAGTCAGTGCAATTTTGAAAGTATAAAGTGGTGTTATTTGGGCACAAAATGCAGAGACCAGGATGGAGTTGCATTGTGGAAAAAAAAAATAGCATTTTTTAATAAATAGAAGTCCCTAAATCTTGGCCTTTGTTGCTCTGATTTCTTATTTCAATCTCTTTCATGTGAGTCCTACAAATTCACAGAAGTGTAATACTAAATTGTTCAACATTGAGAATCCCTTTGAGAGGGTCACCTGAACATGATATGCTAATCAGCTCTAAAGACTAACTGATCAACATACTGCTCAGTGACACAGACCAAGAGCTCCCATCAGTACAGATGCACAAACCAAACAGGTACAGTGTGAAACACACAGAGCACTGAACTTAACTGAAAATCTTTCTCTACAGAAAACTAGAAACAATTAATCTTATTTATATACGGAATGTTATTGCAAATGTTATCTTATCATTAATAATCATTTATGCATGGAACCTTTGGTCAACAGCTCTTCTCATCATGTTTTTGAGGAAAGAATTGTCTGTTTTTTAAGAGCAGATTTAACTTCCATCACCTCCTTTTATTTATTACACATTTTGCTTAGTTCTTTATCATCTCTTATAGTGTGTGGGAACCTTCTTGTAATAACCTCCATCATTTACTTCAAACAGCTCCACACTCCTACAAACTTCCTCATCCTCTCTCTCGCTGTATGTGACCTGTTTGTTGGGGTTTCACTTTTGCTTTATATCGTGTTACCGTATACGATAAGCTCTTGTGAAGTACTAAGAAATTTTGATTTCTATCTGTGCACATCTTCTATTTGGAACTTGTGCTTTATTTCTGTTGACAGATATTATGCTGTGTGTCAGCCTCTGAGGTACAGAACAGTCGGTTTTGTGAATGAGTGAAAAACAAGAAAACAATGAGATATGTGGATCCTGTGATTATTGTACATTGTTGTATGTACTGTTTACTATGTACTGCTATCTGTGTACTGAGTTGTACATACAGATACTTTATGCATAGTACAGTGGCAAATTTTATATGACCTGCAGTAGAAAGAGATGTAAATCTTCAGAGCCAAACTAGTGATGATTACCAGCAAGTCATGAGTCAAGAGAGCTTAGAATGAGTAAAATCACCTTGAAATATTTTCCCAGAAATGATCATTCTGAAAGCTGATCGAAACCAGCTGTAAAACAAACCATAGATGAATGGATTGAGCACTGAATTGAACCATCCAAGCCACCTTAATACAAATAACACAGGAAATGGTAAGGTGCATCAGGAAAATGTTTAAGTTCCAACAAAAAGAAAGGAGTCCAACAGATCAGAAAACTCCCATCACAATAGCCAGAGTTTTGGTCGCTTTCTCTCCATCTTACTTTCAGACTTTGTGCTCTGACAGGTTGTGTTCTGGATGCTGCGTGCCTGTCTCTGTGCCACTGTCAAAATCTTTACATAGATGGCACACATTATGATAGCTGGGAGGTAAAACATAACATTTCTTGTAAATCAGCATAAAAGAAGGTAAGACCAAATATAGTCCAGCTCATCAGGATCATGATCACAATAACACGGACATTTATTTTCATTCTGTACCTCAGAGGCTGACACACAGCATAACATCTGTCAACAGAAATAAAGCACAAGTTCCAAATAGAAGATGAGCACAGATAGAGATCAAAAAGTCTCAGTACTACAAGAGCTTATCGTATCTGTAAGACAACATGAAGCAAAAGTGAAACCCCAACAAGCAGGTCACATGAGAGAGAGAGGATGAGGTAGTTTGTAGGAGTGTGGAGCTGTTTGAAGTAAATGATGGAGTTATTACAAGAAGGTTCCACACATTATAAGAGATGATAAAGAACCAAGCAAAATGTAACAAATAAAAAGAGGTGATGGAAATTAAATCTGCTCTTGCATAACAGACAATTCTTTTCTCAAAACATGAGAAGAGCTGTTGACCAAAGGTTCCATGCATAAATAATTACTAATGGTCAGGTAACATTTGCAATAACATTCAGTATATAAATAAGATTAATTGTTTCTAGTTTTCTGTAGAGAAAGATTTTCAGTTAAGTTCAGTGCTCTGTGTGTTTCACACTGTGCTTGTTTGGTTTGTGCATCTGTACTGATGGGAGCTCTTGGTCTGTGTCACTGAGCAGTATATTGATCAGTTAGTCTTCAGAGCTGATTAGCATATCATGTTCAGGTGACCCTCTCAAGGGATTCTCAGTGTTGAACAATTTAGTATTACACTTCTGTGAATTTGTAGGACTCTACATGAAAGAGACTGAAATAAGAAATCATCGCAACAAAGGCCAAGATTTACAGACTTTTATTATTAAAAAACGCTAGGTTATTTCCATAATGCAACTCCATCCTGGTCTCTTCATTTTGTGCCCAAATAACAACACTTTATACTTTCAAAATTGCACTGACTGCGTACGCCAAACTACAATTTTGCCTACATGTAATACACCAATCCTTCCCATCTGGAGGAAACAATGAGGTGACCTTCATTGTTGTGGTTACAAAAATAAATGTTTCATTGAGGCTGTGAAACAGTCACAGTTTGGTTAAGGTATTGGCACAAGTTTGACTGCCAGATCATTTGGGGAACATTTGTAATGATTTACTTTACTTGAATTTGATAATTCAACCCAAACAGCCAGTCACAAGCTAATGAGCAACTAGCTAAAATCTAGTGAGCAGCCTCTGACTGAACTCTGTACTCACCAGACTCAGGAACCTTGAGGCCCAGGCAGGGTTAAGTAGCCTGAGAACACTGGCCAGGTGTTTTTAGTTACATGATGGCACCACAACCCAACCAGCAAAGAGCACACAAAGTACCACAGAAGGACCAAGGCCCATGGGCTGTCACACTGAATTATAAAGTGCAACGTAATTTCAAGGTATAATACATACTCAATTATATATTTGAATGACAATTATCATTCATTTATTGTATTTGTTTTTGCAGATGCCAAATAAACTATTTATCCATGAAGCCTGCTTTTGAGGTGCCTTGCCATCTTCATATTTTGCCTTCACTTCTCAAACCATGAGATCTTTCTCCTTGCTTGAAAATCTTTTCTCTGTTTCCTCCTTGTAAATCTGTTGTCATCCTGCTAGTATTTGCATTCCAGGCACACCTCCTCCTTAGAGGTGATAACAGCTGGCACAACAGGTGCAAGGGGTAGGACAAGGCAGAAAACCCCTGGGCCCCTGGCACAAGATGGCAAAGGTGGGTTTGGACACACTTTGAATACATTAAAACCTTGCACTTTGCACTTTGAACTGTGCTTTAGATAACTGGGACTTTCCACAGTTCGAAGCAAGTCTACTTAGCACCAGCAGTTAGAACACAAAGTCTGCCAACTAATTTAGTTTCGCAGCTTTATAGGAGCAGCAACCAAGTTACCACCAGAACGGATGGTTATGGATGTAACCGTGCTTCTATGAATGAAGGTCAACACGCCACCGTATGGGTCACTCTCTCCGAGGGTGAGCTGTTTCAGGAGACAGTATAGCAAATTAACACCTCCGCCCCTGGGCGCAATCAGAGCCTACTAATACAGGTGTGTGATCACCTACCCAGTCTCTTTTTCCGACTGAGGCCGAACTAGCCTTCTGAATGACGTTGCAATCTGGCGTGTTGACCTTCATTCATAGAACCACGGTTACATCCGTAACCATCTGTTCTATTTCATATTCGGTCAACTAGCAAAGCAAATAAGGTCAGGCAGGAGGTGTAGTGAGGCCAAAAAACACCAAAGACAACCAGTTCAGTTTCAAACATCGTTTAAAGGAAAAACAGTCAAAGGCCTATGAAGGCCACCTGCTGTGGAAGAAAGCACTTTGTGCCACTGCTTGGATAGAGCTTGGCCTAGCCTATATCCCCCAAAGCAGAAAAAAAGTTGGTCAGTCTGCCTAACTGGGCTTGAACGGGTGATGTACACCCTCAAGGACCGGCCAGGACAGATCAGGTGCAATTGACCTGCCTCTGCAGACTCATGAGGTGGAGGATGAAAGGGCTCGAGAACCAAGGGCCTTAACACAAAGGATCGAGGGAGCACTTTGGGTAAGAAGGCCAGATTTGGCAGGAGAGAGATGGCCGAACCCTCTTCCCCCAACCGCAAACATGACGGATGCACAGACAGGGCATGCAGTTCAGAGACCCGCTTTTTCTGAGGCCATGGCTAGGAGAAAAGCCGTTTTGAGGGAGAGAAGCTCCAACTCCACACTGGCCAAGGACTCAAAGGGAGGCCCTAAAAGAGCCTTGCAACACCAGCTGCAAATCCCACAATGGGACCATGTGGCACCTGGGTGGCTGGATACGCCTAGCCCCCTTCAAGAACTGGCCAATAAGGGGCTGTGAGCCCACTGTCCGACCCTCAACGGGGACGTGGCCGTCAGATATGGCTGCCACATAGCCCCTCAAGGTGGATTCCGCCAGCCCTTCATCTAACAGAGACTGCAAAAACAAGAGCACCCCCTGTGTCCCACAGGAGACCGTGTTCCAGCCCCTCCCTGCACACCACTGGCAAAACCTCTTCCACCTGCCAGCATAAATTACCCTGGTAGAGGGAGCTCTGACTGCCTGCAGGGTAGCCATAACAGCAGGGCTCAAACTGGTGGGCGGCTCCCGTCTAAGGGCTGAACATGCAGCCTGAAAACCCCCAGATTCGGGTGCCAGAGCAGTCCTTGAGCCTGCGACAGCATGTCCGGCCTGACTGGGAGGCACCATGGGGTTCCTGCCAGCAGCCTCTGCAAAGTCGTCATCCATGGCTGATGTGGCCAATCCGGGGCCACCAGCAGGACCCTGGCCCCCATCATCCCCACTTTTGCCAGAACGGCTGGTATGAGGGGAAAGGGAGGAAATGCATATAACAGGCCTGGGGGCCACTGACCTGCAAGACCATCTACTCCCAGCATTCCTGCTGGACCCAATGGGTGGTCTCCTGTTAGGCAAGCAGGTCTACCTGGGCCTCCCCGAATCGGGACCAAATGGCCTCCACAATCTGCGGGTGAAGCCGCCACTCGCCTGGCACGGGGCCACCCCTGGACAGGAGGTCCACTGCCACGTTCACTTTCCCTGGCAAGCGGATGGCTTTCAGGGACACACCCTTAGCATGAGCCCAGAGGAGGAGTTTGTGAGCCAAGTCGTGCAGAGACCATGACCGCAGACCCCCCTGGTGGTTGATGTAAGCGACCACGGTTGAATTGTCGGTCTGAACCAACACATGCCTCCCTTGAATGATTGGACAAAAATACACCAAAGCTCGATACACTGCTTCCAGTTCGAGCAAGTTGATATGAGCCCCTCTCCAAAAGGGGCTCCACTGGCCGCGGGCCAGGTGGTTCTCCCATAGGGCACCCCAGCCAGCCTCTGCGGTGTCTGTTGTAATGGTCACCCTTGAGCACACTGGGCCCAGTGGAACTCCTCCCCTGAGGCCTAGGGCTGTGGTCCACCATGCAATCGCGGGAAGGCAGATGGAAGACACTGGGATAGCCCTCCGGCCATCCTCGTGGGGGCTTACCTTGTGCCTGGCAGGCCAACGCTGCAGTGGCCTCGTGTGAAGCAACCCCAGGGGCACCACCTGGGATGCTGCTGCCATGAGGCCCAACAGCCTCCGGCCATGCTCCACTGATACGCGCTTCGCCACAGCCAACTGTGACAAGCTGTCCATCAACACCGCTGTCCTCTTTGAGGTCAGGACAGCTCTCATCGAGGTTGAATCCAGGACCAAACCAAGATGCTCCACCCTCCTTGACAGAACCAGGCAACTCTTCTCCCTGTTCAAGGCCAGCCCCAGGTCCTTGAGGTGGTTCAACACCACCAAGGTGTCAAGCTGGGCCTGTTGCTTTGTTGGGGAGCAAATCAGCCAGTCGTCCAGGTAATTCAAGATGTGAATTCCCTTGGCCAGAACGGCTGGTATGAGGAGAGGGGCCAGAGCCGCCTCCAAGCACTTTGTGAAGGTGCGAGGAGACAAGGACAGGCCGAACAGGAGGACATTGTACTTGTATGTGTTGCCTTGAAAGAAAAAAGGGAGGTACTTCCTGTGGCCTCTGTGTATGGCATTGTGGAAGTATGCATCTCAAAGATCCACCGTAATGAACCAGTCTCCCTGCTTTATGGATGACAGAAGGCATGACAGACGAAGCATACGGAAAGGCAGGTGCCTCAGGAAGCCATTGAACCTCTTCAGGTTTAAGATAGGACAGACGCCGCCGTCCTTCTTTGGAACCAAGAAGTAGGTTGAATAAAACCCTTGGTGCGTCTCGCCACTGGGGACGGGTGTTATTGCCCCCTTCTTCAGAAGGGCCAAGACCTCTGTCGCAAGACACTGACAACCTGCCATGTTGCTCAGGAGGGTAGGAACAATCCCGGAAAAGCGTGGTGGTCTGGTTCTGAACTGGAGTCTGTACCCTGACTCCAGTGTACTCAGCACCTAAGGGGACTGAACCACCAAAGACCTCCCGTGGCACCACTGGGGCTGCCAGCACAGCAATGCAGTCCTGGTCGGACAGATTGGATTGAGCCAGCAACACTTGGCGGCGTGCCTGGACCATGGAGGCCATTGACTGACCAAGGACCTGAGCATGTGCACTGGTTCCCTGCAGCAACATGTCAGCCACACAGAGCCTCTCAGCTGTCTCATCACTTGGGGCTGCCGAAACCAAATCCTGAAGCAGGCCCTCCAAATAAAGCAACAACAAAGACTTGATGCACGCCAGCCTCGGCAGAAAAGCTGCCGAGACGAGGCAGCAGGTCGGCGCGTGGACAGAGACTTGGTCAACGCCTTCATAGAGATAAGTAAAGGAAAGTCGACCAAGCTAAGTGTGTTGGCGTGTGTGTTTGTGTGGCTATGGTACCCCCTGTTTGGTGTCCATGTGACTGAGGACGCTCTTCTTCCCCACAGCACCGCCGCAGTCGGAGGGAGGAAGGACAGTGGGACCACATGGAGAAGAGACGCCAGGGAACCGCAAGGGGCGGCGAGAGTACTTCGAGGCCTACCCCTTACTACTACTCCTCCTAAAAGAATAAGTAGAAGCTTCCCCTTCCTGAACTGATCTTGATTTTGCCATAGATCTGTTGGGAACTGTTTTTAAAGACTCCATTGGGCAAACTGGTTGAATTGAAGGTTTTATTTGAACATTGTTATCTCTGCCAGCCATTTTAAAGAGCCCATTTTAACTGTTGTATTTTAATAGTTCTTATCTTCATTTGTCTATATCCCTGCATTTCTAAATGCTGTGTTTTTATTGGTTTTAAATAAATTTCACCAAACGAGTCATTTTTTAACAGTGGAAATATCAAGTGCTGGTATTAGTAAGAACCCTCACACCCTTGTGTGACACATTTATAAAACAAAACAGTGATTTTCAGCATTTTTAGACGGTGAATCAGCTTTAATAGATAGTTGCAGCCAAGCCAGAGGAGGAGAGACCTGCAGATGGAGCAGGATGTGGCTGAAGCAGGAACAGGAGGTACTTGACAACCAAAATAGTGGCTTACTGGGCAGTGGAACCTCCAGGACACTAGGCAACTCAGGCTACAGGACACTGGGAAGTTGCCTGTGTGAACTGGCCTGTTACAGCTTCACTCAAGTCAACTGATTACGTGACTCAGCTTGTCAAGACGCCAGTGGCAAGTTTTAGAATAGCCAATCGAACCACAGCAAACAAATCAACCTCACTTTTTTGTGTGAACTGTCTTGAAGGTTAGGTTCCCCACAAAGGAGTCTCCTGGGAATCAGTGAAAGAGGACTTTTATCCAGCAGCTCCTATATAAATGTCAGAATAAGGAGTAATGGGCTTTGGAAAGCTGTCACCCTTGCTTTTACGCACCAATCATCAAATGCACACCATTTACCATCATATGCAACATGCATAGAGGAAGCTCTGGCGCTCTGAATGGTTGCAATGACATTCCGTGGGAGCCCAGATGTAGTTAAATCCAGCCTCTCATGGGCCAAGCCCATAGAGCCATGCACTCTGGGTGAGGATGAAATATTTCCCTGCGCGTCTGTATCGGGAGAGCGGATTGGCAGAGGCCGCAGCTGTCCGCACAACAGCTGACAGGTTGAGCTGCACCAAAGCAGCTCAACCTGTCCTTCTTGAAGCAAATGCTCCTGTGCTCCTGACCCTCCAATTGTGTTTTAACTATTTTTTGACATTTTTAAGTCTTGAAAGCTTAAATTTTTTGCATGAAATACTTTTAATCAGCCAACAAAAGGGAGAATCATACAAAAACATATGGATGATTTTCCCAAACTTTGATACATTGAGGATTGTTTGGCATCGGCCTTCTCTCTCCTGTGAGCCAGCTTGAGCTGTTCAGCTGCTTAGGCAGCCTGGTCTAGCATGGCCCATCACCCATTACCAGGCCCTGCTGCAGCCATCACCACCAGGCACTGCTGCGGCCATCACCATTAGGCCCTGCTGCAGCCATCACCACCAGGCATTGCTGCAGCCATCACCACCAGGCACTGCTGCGGCCATCACTACAAGGCCCTGCTGTTCTTGCCACCAAGCTCCACTTTGGTCCCTGTGGCTACTACCTTTGGCCACAGCTGCCTGAATTTCCATCTCAGCGGTAGTCACCTCAAAGATGGGTCCAAAAAAGTGCAAGCTGACTTGAGAGATGAGAAATCAGACGAAGATGTTGTCTCGCTGGCTCAGGTAAAAGAGATGCTGCAACAGCAGAAAGTCATGTATTCAGCACTTCTACAGCAGCAACAGGAGAATTTTAAAAGTTTTGTAAAAAATAATTTTAGACTCCACTAACTCTAGACTAGACACAATCACACGGGAAGTGCAAGAAATTAAAACGAGCATTCAATTCACACAGAAGGAAGTGGACAATATCAAGACATAACATTAAGCAGACGGAACATTGTAACTCCATGCAAGCTGACATTATGAAGATTTGTGACAGCCTGCTAGTTGTTTCAGATAAAATGGAGTACCTAGAAGGTCACTCTCGTAGGAGCAATCTGGTATTTGACAGTATTCCAGAGCAGCAGGAATGATTAAAAATGTCCTCATGGATAAGCTTCTTCTAAAGAAGGAGATAGAAATTGAAAGAGCCCACCGCACTGGGAAACCAGTAGCTGGTAGCAACAGACTTCTGAGATATAAGGATAAAGCTGATGTTTTGGGAAAAGCCAAAAACTTGAAAGGATCTAGGATCTACATTAATGAAGATTTCACTGAAGCAGTCCATCTGAAAAGAAAGGAACTGCTCCCCAAAATGAGAGAAGCACGTGATAGAGGTGAAATTGCCTATTTGAGACATGACAAACTAATAATTTGGCCATGCAACAGTACCCCAAAGCCACCTGAAAACATGAACATCTAATAGGTATTCCTGCTAATGTGCATCCTTTCTGTTTCACATACACGTCAATTAACAATTTAGGGTTTGATTTTTGCACATATTAATATTTGTAGTCTCAGGAATAAAATTCATGAACTCTGTATTTCTGCAACTAAACAAAGTTGACATTCTTGCTGTGTCAGAAACACATCTAGACAGTGATTTTCAAGACTCAGAGTTGATCATTAATGGTTATTCCACATACAGAAAGGATAGAAATAAATTTGGAGGTGGAGTAGCAATTTACACTCAATGTCATTTTTCTTGTAAAGTCAGGTATGATCTTATTAAGGATAACATTGGAGCTATATGGATTCAAATCCATCTGTCACAAAACCTTTTCCAGTTGGTTGTTGTTATAGAGCTCCTAACTCTAATGTGGAATACCTCAATACTTTGTGTGAAAGAATGGACCATATTACAGAAGAAAATAGAGAAATATACTTGCTTGGAGATTTTAACATTGACTGGCTTTCTGAGAATTGTTCCCTGAAAAGTAAACTTAGGTCAATGGCTGACACCTGTGGATTAACACAGCTGATATCTCAAGCTATTAGAGTATTTGTGAATCTAAATGGTGTTACTTCCTCAACTTGCATAGATCATATTTACAGTAACAACTCTGAGCTGTGCTCCAGACCTGTTTCAGTGCCAGTAGGTTTCAGCAACCATAACTTTGTTGCATTTTCCAGGAAAACCAAATTGCCTAAGGCAGGTGCTAAAGTTGTTCTTAGTAGAAATTTTAAACATTTTAATAAAAACTCCTTTCTTCCTGACCTTGAAAATACATCGTTGACTGACGTATGCACTATTGATCATGCAGAGCTTTCTCTGGATACATTCATGAATTATTTTATGGCGATTGCTAACAAACATTATCCAGTGGTGAAATTTACAACAAAAACAATTAATGCCCCTTGGATTAATAAATCATTAAAAGAATTAATGGTGCAAAGAGATAAAGCTAAGAAGATTGCTATCCTAACTGGTTCCATTGATGACTGGAAGCACTACCGCAAGTTGAGAAATAACATCACTAAGATAAATAGAGTTAGTAAAAGAGCTTAGTATCAGAGGAGACTTGCTGATAGTGGTCAAGATAGTAAGAAATTATGGACTGTTCTGAATGAAATCATGGGTAGGAAAAAGTCTGTTAGTTCTTTTATTGAATTTGAAGGTGTTTATTTAACAAAACCTTTGCATATTGCAAATTATTTTAATGACTATTTCATTAACAAGGTGTCTAGAATCAGAGATAAAATGGGTTCTATGGGAGTCTCTGTTTCTGAGGAGCTCATTAGAAAACATATCATGAATGGTAAAAACTGCACTTTTGAATTCCAGCAAGTCGATGTTGTTACTGTTGAAAAAATGTTAAAATCCTTACCGGAAAATAAATCAGCCGGCACTAACTTTTTGGATAGTAAATTGCTGAAGATCTCTGCTTCGCACATTTCTTCAGCAATTTGTCATATCTTCAATAGATACTTAATCAGTGGCACATGTCCCAAATTGTGGAAAATGGGCAAAATAATTCCCCTGATCAAAGATACTAAATGTACATTTAATGGTCCCAATAGTAGGCCTATTACCATCTTGACTGTTCTTAGTAAACTGTTGGAAAAGATAGTTTATAAGCAGATCCAGAGTTACTTTTTTGACAATAATTTAACAATTCAACATGCATACAGGGTCGGTTATTCTACCTGTACAGCACTGACACAAATGAATGACAATTGGCTAACAGCCATGGATAATTCAAAGCTTGTTGGCACAGTATTAATTGATTTTAGTGCTGCTTTTGATCTGGTGGATCATGATCTGTTAATGAAGAAGCTTGACTACTATGGTTTTAAAGCATCCAGTCTTATGTGGGTTAGTAGTTACTTGTTTAACCGAACACAAAAAGTATTTTTTAATGGCACTTTCTCAGACAGTAGACAGCTTGAATGTGGACTTCCACAAGGTAGTTGCCTTGGGCCACTCCTCTTCTCAATATTCACCAATGATCTCCCACTTGTTTTAAATAAGTGTGATTTGACTATGTATGCAGATGATTGCACCATGTACTATGCTTCACCTTCTTGTGATGAATTGAATAATACCCTATCATCAGAACTTAATGTCATCTTCAATTGGATAGAAACGAACAAACTCAAATTAAATATATCAATGACGGTCTCTATAATATTTGGATCTAATTACTATATGGCAAAGAATCCAATTCTGAATTTACAAATAGACGGTCAACTGATTCAATATGTAAGAAAAGCAAAGCTATTGGGTCTCTGGCTTGATAACACTTTGTCTTGGTCTGAACATATAAATAAGATTGTTCTGAAGATGGGAAGAGCAGTTGCTATTGTCAGGAAATATGCATCTTTTATTCCTTCATCACTGCTCTGTCAAACAGTTCGTTCTCTGGTTTTGTGTCATCTGGATTATTGCTCAGTTATCTGGTCATCCACGTCTAAACAGTTAATAAGAAAAGTACAAGTGGCACAAAACAAGCCAGACTTATTCTCAACTGTCCCCCTTTGACGAGTACAATTGATATGCATTGCAGTTTGGGTTGGCTCTATGTTGAGAAAAGAAATTTAATTAATTTATTGGTCAATTTTTATAGTGTTGTGAAAAAACGATCTCCACATTTTCTTGCTCAAAATATAATTCATACCATTGAAATTCATTCATAATCCACAAGAGCTGCCAGCAAAGAGCATATAATTCTGCCATGTCCTAAATCCAATTTTTTGAAGAAATCAGTCTTGTATAGAGCCACAACTTTATGGAATCTACTCCCGAGATATATTCACAAAGCCAGGGACAGGAATTGTTTCAAGAGAAAACTGAGAGCACACTTAACGATAATTTGAGTTAATTCATTTGTTGTAACTCTGTCATTTATTTTCTCTGCTTTCATCTTTTCTTGTTTTAATATACTCTATTTTTCAATTATGTATTCTTGTTTGTACACTTTTTGTATTATGTTGTGAGGGTGGACCCCAGGAAGACTAGCTGTTCGTCCAGGCGTCAGCTAATGGGGATCCACAAATAAATAAACAAATAAACCCCATCGGAGCGCTCTGACCGGTCAGTAAATAAAAGAGATGGCACTGAACGTTCTCCTCTGACGTAAAGAGATCTATCTCTGCCTGACCATAAATTCTCCATATTTGAGCTAGTAGCTCACTGTATAGTTTCCAGTCCTTGTAGCGAGGGTCGCCCATGGAGAGCAGATTCTCTCCCTGGTTGAATGTGCTTGGAATGTGTGCGGCTCTCAGCGATAACAAGTGTGAGCTGCTCCACACAATCAAACATGAGCAGATGGCGTGAACGCAGCCCTCCCTGTCTGTTGATATAGGCCACCACCGTGGTATTGTCTGTTCTGACCGGAACATGCTGCCCTCTCAGGAAAGGCAGAAAATGCTTCAAGCCAGTGAGACAGCCAGGAGTTCCAGACAGTTTATGTGAGCCAACTGCATCTGTGGGCTCCATGTGCAATTCACTGTCCTGCCTTCGTTTGTGGCTCCCCAGCCCACCAGATAGGCAACTGACGTAACCACTTTCCATGCCATGACTGCTCCCATGGGAAAGCCTGTGGTCAGGAGGGCCATGCATCTCAGGGTGCATGCCAGGGTGCCATGGAGACCAACGCCTGACGGTGTCCATGATGTATCAGGTTCAATTTTAGCAAGGCGATAATGCCATTAGCCCCAGCAGTCTGAGGCACGTCCTGAATTTCAACATTGCCCTCCTGATGAAAAAGTGCCAGACAAGCCTGAAATGCTTCCACCCTTTCCTCTGACAGGCGTGCTTTGAATGTGACCAAGTTCAGTAACAAACCTATGAACATAATGTTTTGAGCTCCAACCAAAACACTCTTTTCCCATTTCACTGTAAATCCCAGAGCTGACAGATGCAAAGTGAGCAGTCTGGCGTGTGCCTGAACTTCCTGGGTGACTGTGCCGCCAGCAGCCAGTCGTCTATATATGTCACCAGGTGCATGCCCCCCTCCCTCAGGGGTGCTATGGCATTTCACAAACACCCGTGGGCTTGGTGAAAAGCCAAACGAGAGCACCAGACACTGATATGTTACGTCTTGAAAGGCAAATCTGCGATATCGCCTGTGAGGGGGATAAATAGGGATGTGAAAATGAGCATCCTTCAGGTCTATGAACGTAAACCGATTGCCTGGGCACACAAACTGTATCACAGTTGCATGCGTAAGCATCTTGAAGATGTACTGTCTTAAGTAGGATCCACGTGCTGCACCAAGTGGGGTTATGCCTTCCTCCTGTGGTGGCATGCAAAGAGGCACAGCCCTGCTCTGTTCCCATTTCATTTCTTTTACTTTGTTCATATTCTGCATGTTTTGTATGAACAAACGAGCCTGCACCCTTGGCATGTGGCCTGGATGTGCACAAGGCAATTTTAATGTGTTTATCAGGGTGCTCGACACTGCAGCACCGCTAACCGAAACCGGCCTGTTGGTGGGGCTTGGTGACATCAGGTAAGGCAGGGTCTGGCGTAGCATCACCATAATTAAAATATGAAATATGTTGAGTAGCTAGTGTGGCGGCTAGTTTCTGCAGCAGCTACTGTTTGGGAACAGACCAGCTACCAAACTCAGACAGCCTGTGCAGTGTTTTCAGTCTGTTTTTGCTGAGAAATGCACTTGTCACATGACACATGCGTGAGGCAAGTGGTGTGGTACAAGCTGAAAGAAGGTGCTCCAGATGTTTCTGTCTACAGCAACATTGGTAGACTGGGTCTACCTTGCAGTCTATTACCAGTTGGACT
>CM034604.1:7241260-7257747 GCA_020091685.1 Lutjanus erythropterus | reverse complement strand
TGTTATCTCCAGTTCTGGCTTGGCCACAGTTATCTATTTCAAACTGATTCACTGTCAAAGAATTCAGAAAATGACCAGTGTTTCATTTTATGAATGCACTTGTTTTATAAATAAATAATAGCCATGAAACTAACCTTACTTACATAGACATCATATTTCCTTTGACTAATATAAAAGTCAAGCAGTGTGTCATCAGTTGCTTTTAATGTGAAGCTGCAGCAGTAAGACATGTCCTGTTTGCATTAGCAGTAAGCTAATGTAGCATTTTTTTTCTCTCAGAATTCCATTTATTTGTAAAACTGCAACTCCCAAAATGTAATGATACTTTCATCAATGGCTGTTCTGAAATGTAATTATTTTAAGACATGTATTTTTTTGGACAGGAAGTGAGCTACCTGTTAAATACTAATTACATTAGGAGGAATGATTGTGAATGTGTTGGAATAAGTAATAAGGAGACTAAACATTTTGATCATTTATTTCAAGTCAGTGTGACAGCACACAAGTCTCACTGTATAAGACATCTATCGTCATAAGCTTTAGAAACAGTGAAAATGATATCACTAATACAAACATCTGAAATGGTTTCACCCTTATGTAGGTTATGGAGCTCAGATATGTGGAGGTCACTCAGAGTTGAAATGAGCCAATTCAGGTTTTTCAGGCAAGTCCAGCTGGTAAGAGACTGCAAGGTAGACCCAGTCTTCCAATGTTGCTGGAGATAGAAACATCTGGAACACCTTCTTTCAGCTTTGTCCACACCACCTGCCCAAGCAACGCGGCTCACACGTGTTACATGACAAGTGCAGTTCTCAGCAAAAATAGACTGAAAATGATCTTTTGTCTTTTAGTCATATCAACATCATACCAGCAACATCACCTCTTTAGCCTATTTTACACTGATCTACACTACAATTTCATAGTTTTCATTTATTCAAAGAATGTCCAAATCCACTTTTGCTGTCTGTCCTATCAGCTGTGCACAAGTGTCTTGATTAATTCATGGGTGTGTTTTAGGTCGAAAATGCAATAAACCAATTAGAAAGTCAGCCCTCATGACCTTTAACAAACAGGTGTGTCAGGAGTGCAAGCATTGGCACTAGGGGTGGGAATCTTTGGGCACCTGCCGATTCCATTACGATTACGATTCAGGGGCTACGATTCGATTATAAAACGATTATTGATGCATCTTTATGTATATTGATGCACTTTTTCACAAACACATTTCTTTTTGTCTCAATGAATAAGCATTCGTCACTTGCATTTTTTAAAAACAGCGCCTTTGTAATAAGAATTCATTTCCATTATATTTTATTAAACTATTGGAAATATGTGCAAACTGGAAAGTTCCAACAGTAGCCACTAGTAGCCGCAGCAACAGCAGCCTGCCGTCTCCCCGACTCCTCCGTCGGGTGGAATCGAGTTACGTGGCTTCTCGTGTTTGTTGTGTTGCCAAAGCATTTTATTTTAGCTCGACACAGCTTACATATAACGTGGCTCTTGTCCAGTTCGCTTCCGCCGTTGACGTCGTCGAAGCCGAAGTGTTTCCACACAGCTGCTTTTAAATTAGAAGGAGCTGTTCGGACCTCATGGCGAGGTGGCTGGCGGTCGGCCATGTTTGTTTTCCGCTGTGCGCGTGTCGCTCCAGGTGCGCGTCCCAAAGTGTCCCGGCGATGACGCGTACCGCGCTTCTTAGTTCCGCATTATTTAGAAGCTTCTGTATCACTTTAATTAACAGATTTAAATAATCGAAATTTGGACGTTTGTGAATCGATTCAGATTCGTCCACGTCCGAATCGCGATGCATCTAAGAATCGGAAATTTCCCCCACCCCTAATTGGCACCATGACAGTGGATTTACCATGAGGAACAAAGAGAGAAGATTTTCAAGTGAGGAGACAGACCTCCATCAGCATTTAAGGAAGTGAAGACTGCCCTTTCTTGGTCTGAGGCCTTCACCACATTGATCTTGCCTCTCCTTATGGTGTGGGTGCAGTTGTGTCACACATCATGCCATCAGGGAAGGAGAGTCCAATCACCTTTGCATCATGAACACTGAGCAAAGCTGAAAGCAGCTACACACAGATTGAGTGTGATCTTTATCTATTGTGTTTGGAGTGAAGAAATTCCACAAGTATGGCAGAAAATTCACGTTTTTGACTGACCATTGACCTCTTACCTCCATCTTTGGTCCTCATGCTGGCATCCAGTTGCTTGCAGCCCGTTGTATGCAGCAATAGGCTCTGTTATTGTCCACCCACCAGTATGACATAAAGTACAGGGAGTCAAAATAGCACGGTAATGCTGATGGGCTCTCAAGGCTCCCATTACCTGTTACACACACTGAGCCAACATGAGCTGAGATCTTCTGCTTCAAGGAAGTGACTACTGCTCCAGTGACCTCAACTCATGTTAAGAAACATACACGCACTGACCCTGTCATGTCTGAGGTTTTGAACATCATAACTTGTGGGAAGAAAGGGGAAGTGATACCAAGCTTGAAGCCTTACCTGATGTGGGGCTATCATGTCATTATTCCACCTCCACTGGGAGAGGAAGTGCAAGCTCCACACTGGACACTGTGGTGTTGTGCAAATGAAAGGTATTTCTGGTGGCCAGGTCTGGATGCAGCTATAGAAGAAGAAAGTAAAGCCGTGTTCTGCCTGCCAGGAACTGAGAAATCTCCCACAGATGGCTCCATTACATCCATGGGACTGGCCTAAAGAACCCTGACAAAGAGTGTATATACACTACTTAACTACTAGAGAACTGGGGGTTATGAATATAACCAATGTTCCCAGAGGGAGGGAAACGAGGTAAAACACGAGTATGGGGATTGCATCCTTGCAAGATCAACCTGAAAAACTTTATCAACCCAGCTGTCAAGGCCAATGAGACTGTAGTAGGCAGGGGAAGCCCCGCCTTCCCCTCAGAGAATAAAATGCCCTGCTCAGTCTCATCACCTCAATCTAAACTACACTTCACTAAGAAAAAGGTGGTGAGGGGCCAACCTGTGTTGTACCTTGTTTCCCTCTCTCAGGGAACATTGATTATATTCATAACCCCAGTTCCCTTTCAGTCGGTACACTCGGTACAACACATGAGTATGGGGATCTAGCATCACTCCCTGAGGCACCCTAGCAGCTAGACTGAGAAATTCTGGCCCTGACACAGCAGTATCCATGATGTTGCTACATCTCTTCCCTGCTGAGAGCACAGTCTGAGTGACATCTTGTGCTGTCACACCCAGTAAAATTTCATGAACGTATGAGGAGACGCCTAGCTCGCGGCAGAGCAGACATAAAGAGAGCCCAAGACGCTGCCATGCCTCTTGTGGAGTGGGCTCGCACTCCACCGGGCATTTGTGTGTCCTTACACGTGTAAGCACGGGAAATCGCCTCCACCACCCAATGAGAGAGGCGTTGTTTGGATAGTGCTTTTCCTTTAAAAGACCGAAAAGCTGGTCCGTCCACCGCATCTCCCGTGTACGGTTAATGTATATGAGCAGCGCGCACACAGAACATAGTCTGTGCAAGCGCTGTTGTTCAGCAGACGCAAACAGGGGCAGTGAGAGAGATGACAGCTCACAAGCCATTGCTTTATATGACAAAGCAGGCACCTTAGGGATGTATGTGAGATTAGGGCGCAACATCACTTTCGAGTCGTCTAGTGCGAGTTGCATGCACGACGGATGAACAGAGAGTGCATGTATGTCCCCAATACGCGTCACTGAACACAGGGATAACAAGAAACCCATCTTATATGAGAGTATATCGATACCCACAGACTGTAATGGTTCAAAGGGAGCACTGCACAGCGCCTCTTGGACCAGCTTCAGGTCCCACTGAGGAACCATTGGTTTGCGCACAGGCCTTTTCCTCAAAATGACCTTCATAAAGCACACCACCAAAGGGTGAGAACCAGGGGATTTCCCCTGAAAACCCACATGACAGGCAGAGATAGCTGACAGATATACCTTTTTAGTGGAAAAGGAAATGCCCTTTTCCAACATTACCTGAAGGAAAGTCAAAATATCAACCACTGAGCTCTGTCAAGGAAGCACGCTCCTTTTCTCACACCAGGCTTCAAACATATGCCACCTTGCGTCGATGCCACTCTGGCGCTCTGTATAGTGTTGATCACATTATCAGGTAACCCTGTGGCCAACAGTTTTACCCTTGCAGGTCCCAAATTTCCAACCGTGGGTGCCATATCTGCCCCTGAGCCTGATACAGCTGATCTCAGCGCACAGGGAGGCACCAGGGCTCCCCGTCCCGCAAAGCCATGATCTTGGGGAACCACACCATCCTGGGCCAGTGATGGGTGATCAAAATCATCAACAACCTCTCCTGGCGCATGTGTTACAGGCCTCAAGCTGAGGTCACCTGGTCCCAGAAGATAAATGCCCTGTTTTCACAGGAAAAGAAGAGACAGAAGTCATTCCGTGCGTTCTCCATGGCAGGCTGGTAGCTGTCTTTTATTAAACAGACTTTTACTATTTTTCTTCACTTGCTCAAGTTTGAACTTAACTGTTTTATTCGCTAACCATACTCCATAAACATGTAAAAAATCAACAAACTGTACCATGTTCCCAACAAGGGATGAAATCACAAAACACATTTGCTTTCACAGTTACATTTCCACTGGTTTTAACCAGAATAATCATGTTTTACTTGTGTTTTTAACACCTTGAAGCTCTTTATAGCCTCTCTACTGCCCTTATGAGCACATGCTATGAACGCAAACAAAAGTATAAGCAACGTGTCGGCATACTCTTTTAACCTGACTCAACACTTCAGTATGAACATTCACATAACAGTCACAACAGTCAAAAGAAAATGAAAATAAATGCCCAGGAGCCCTACAAAACCGAGCGAAAACATTGTCAGTCCGCCATTTGGTGTGGTTGTTTTCTACAGAGGAAGCGCAGCTACTTCGCTTTTACACTTCTTCACAGTTTACATCACGATTTCTACCTCAAAACTTCACTTATACATCCAACAGGTTTTTAACAGTCCTTATACCTGAGTTGTGGTCTTTTAACACACTTTACTAACCTGTTTTCACAGGAAAAGAAGAGACAGAAGTCATTCTGTGCGTTCTCCATGGCAGGCTGGTAGCTGTCTGAGGAACGTCAGTCTGACGCAGCATACCACAACAAGCGCTCACACAAGGGGATACTCCCCCTTGTGGTGGAATTAGGGACCTACCCTCTAATACTCTCAGTAGAAAACACATCAAATTGGCTCATTATTTTCATATAAAAACAAACACATAAAATATAATTCAAAATTTGTGACCATACACTTTTGTAGGCGTCACACATGCACTCCAGTATGGCTTGGATCAGCGTCAATGGCGGGAATGCGTACAGGAGCATTCGCGGCCAACAGTGTGCTAGCACGTCTATCCCTAGGGGCGCGCTTTCGTCCCGTATCGAGAAAAACACAGGACAGCGTGTGTTTTCCCTTGAGGCGAAGAGATCTATGGTGGCCCTGCAGAACCGCTCCCACACCTGTTCCACTACCTCTGTGTGGAGTCTCCATTCTCTAGCCACAGGGAACCCCCTGGAGAGAAGGTCCACTCTGCTGTTCAGCACCCCTGGGATGTGTGTTGCTCTGAGGGACAGCATCTGCATGCTGCTCCATAACAGCAAATGGTGGGAGAGGGAGAGCAATGAAAGGGAACACATCCCCCCGTTTGTTTATGTGTGCAACCACACACGTATTGTCGCTGCACACCAGGATATGGTGATCAGCTAGCGGTCCCACACCGTAAAAATGTTTCAGTGACAGAAACACAGCCTATAGGTCAAGCACATTGATATGCCATGTCCTCTCCTCCTCCATCCATGTCCTGTTCACATGAGCATTCCTGCAAATCCTCCCCAGCCCCATTTGGAGGCGTCTGTCGTGACCAGGACACGCGAGAGGACCCGGCCCAGCGGAGCCCCACGGTCAGACGAGCTGAGTCTCTCCATGGGAGGAGCGCGCTCATGCATGACTGAGTGCCTCATATCCTCTCGTCTCTGCGGGGGGAGGGAAACACCTGCCTGGCATGTACCCACCGCTGGAATTTTCTCATCACTAATAAGCCCAAAGGCACTGCTGCAATCATTGAAGCCATCAGTCCCAGGAGCTGTTGGCACTGGTGGAGACGAATGATGTGATGCAGCCGAAACAGTGACAGACACCTATTGAAAATATCTATTCTCCGCAAAGATAAACAAGCTCGATTCTCTATAGAGTCCAATTCCAGATCTAGAAAGCAAACTTTCTGACTGGGAATGAGAAAGCTTTTCTCTTGGTTTATGACAAAACCTAGAGACTGCAAGTGGGTTATTAGTTTGGATATGTGGGTCTGATGAGCTGAGTCCGCTAGAATGAGCAGATCGTGCCAGCGCTGCCTCTAAGCACTTTGTGAAAGTGCGAGGAGCGAGAGATGGGACGTGAGTGGTGGGGTTTGAATAAGTGTGCTTTGGTGCAACTGTACGCTTAATCGGGGTTTCTTTAACACCGGGGCATACTGAACATGAGGTGGCTCTCAATTTAGCCCTGTTGGTCAAGAGTCCCTGTATAGAGGGGAGACAGCGAGCACCCTCAGCTCGTCTGTCCCCCTTGTTGAGCCCCTGGGCACGGTAAATTTTCTCTAGCTGGGAGGCAGAAAATCTGCACTGTCTGTTGTGGAGAGTGGGCCTGCTGGCCGCCGTGTTGGTCTTAAGCGCCAAGTGTGTTTCATCCATGGGGAGACGTTAGTTAATCCTGTGGCCTCCATCCCTTCCAAATCCAGGAACTGGGAGAAAGGCAGGGAGTTCGGAGCCTTAGGGGACGCCCAGGACTGCAATAGCTCCAGCGTAAAGTCGGGGAAAATTGGCAGCTTGTGCTTTACTGTTGCTGGTTGTTGCGAGATAAATTAGTTGCCCGCGAGCTGCATCTGCTGCTGGTGGGGAGGAGGGGTGGGCTGTGGCACCTCAAGTCGCTTGGCCGCTCAGCGGCACAAGTCGATCAGAGCCGGGGTGGAGCCGTCCACCTCGGTCAGAAAATCTCCGGCGTTGAGGACCTGGCACTGCTCCTCTCCATCATCTTCCCATCCAGCTTCAGCCTCTCCCTCCAAGAAACCACCTGAGGCGGCGGGAGACAGCTTGTCATCAGAAAGCACACCCAGCTGTACCACCTCTGTAATGGCATAGCTGATTGGGTCCTCTTTGGCACCCTCATATTTGACGGTGGGATCAACTTTATCCACGTGTTCCCCCCATGACTGCCCTGCTCCACACTCATAGTCTCCACCTGCCAGGTCCATACCTGCGGGGGACTCAGCGGCTTCGGACAGCATGGGGTTGTCCCGGGCGGCACTTTCATCAGCTAGATGTGCTAGGTGAACCTCCCTTCTTCTCCAGGGCCATTCCAGTCTCGTGTCAACACAGCTAAACTTGTGAGAGTGGTATGGCGGAGCATATTAGTTAGTGTGGCTAAACTAATACACCGTTATTAGTATGGCTAAATGGTTAAGAGTACGGCCAGTTAGCAAGCTCAACTACAGCAAAAAATGAACCTTGCTCATGACGCCCTGGGTAGGGGGGAAGCTCACCTCCTGGAGGACAGTTGAGTCGCTAGCACGAGTTGTATGTCAGGTTTGCAAGGTGAAGTGCAAAAAGATTGAGGTGATGAGACTGAGCAGGGCAGTTTATTCTCTGAAGGGAAGGCGGGGCTTCCCCTGCCTGCTACAGTCACATTTGCCTTGACAGGTGTTGTCAATAAAGTTCTTTAGGTTGGTCTCGCGAGGACGCAATCCCCATACTCATGTGTACCATGTGTACCGACTGCAAGGGAACCACATGTTCTTAGTTGTAGTCGATGCCCATAGCAAATGGCCTGAGGTCGTTGTCATGAAGGGCACCTCCTCAGAGAGAACCATCAAAGAGCTAAGGTATCTTCAGCTGTTTTGGTCTGCCACAAAAGTTTGTCTGTGATAACTAGTGTCTGAAGAGTTCGAGACATTCATGGAGGAGAACATTATTTAGCACATCAAGTCTGCACCATATCACCCAGCTACCAATGGGCTCCCTGAAAGATTCGCACAGGCCATGACACAAACTCTAACATCTTCTTAAGGCACACAGTCCCACAACAGGCACCTCAGTTCATTCCTCATGTCATATCAAAACACACCTCATGCTACACAAACTGTGTCCTGCTTCAGCTATGTTCAAAACCCAGCTTTGTACTCGACTTGACCTCCTGAGACCTCAGAGGACAAAAGAGGCTGTGTGCCTTCAGCTCAAGTGGAGAGACGAACAAAAGCAAAGATTCAGCTTCATGGCTGGAGATAATATTCTCACCCAGAACTACACCAAAGGTGTACAGCGGGTGCCTGCGACAGTGGTGGCAAAAACCTGTATCATACACAGAAAAAACAAGTAATCATCTCATCTGGAGAAGACACATTGATCAACTGCTCCACACTTCTGGTTCCCATGATGACTCACCTCAGCCAGCATCCCTTGTTCCAGAGCTGCAGACCTACCTAGAAGAGTATCCATCACTGGAAACACTCTAGGAGCAACCTTCAGAAATGAACACTGTTCCAGGCGCACCCAGATTTGCTCAGATGCCTACACCTGGCATCACTTCTCCCAGACCAGGACTCATGCAGATTGTGAAGACTAAGTCTTGACATTGGGAAAGAATAATCCCCAGGGTTTAGTCTGGGAATTGAGGTAGTCTACCCTCTTTCCTTAGTTCAGACAAAAGTTCTATAGCCAGAAAAAGTTTGTTGAAAGTTAATTATAAAAAGAAGATTTACAGCCAATAGGGACTGTGACATATAAGAAAAGACTGTATTTGAAGCAGAGAATTTAAAGAGAAGTTACTGTGGCAGTGAAATGAAATAAAATTTATTTTTCATATGCCTTTATAGGGCCTTCCGTTCTGATTGTTTGAAATCCAAAAAACAACGCAAAGTAATACATACCAATTTGTGAAAATGAGTACAATTTCAGGTAAAAACGGATTAAGGATTTCTGACACAGCTTTACCCACTTCCAAGATGCCTGGAGAAGGGGAAAGTTCTGAAGAAGTCAAAATTTCAGCAAGTTTCTTTTTTAACCTATTTTAAATCTGTCAAGTACACAACTATACCATTTACATGTCTTTAGTTTAAGTGGGTACATAAGTGGTGCATTATATCTTTCTAAAGGGTAAGACCAACAAAGAAACAATAGATTACAAAATTCAGGCAACTTACTAATGAATCCTCATATTACTCCACTCAGTGATAAAACTCAGTCTTGATTGTCTGGGTTTTCACTCGAACTATCCAAATCAAGTAACGAGAGGAACTCAGCATGGGCTAAAGCTAGAAATACTGACCCTGTTTCAGATTGTTTTTTTGTTCAGGCAATTGTGAAATAGATGCACTGCTATGATCAGGAAAGCTAAATCTGCCTATTATCTCAATTCCTTACACCTGAGAGCTGGCAATACAGCAAAATTCTGGAAAACAATTCAATGAATTAACAATAATTAATAATTAATAATAATTGTTCTTGAACTTACTGCGATAAGTAAGTACTTGTATTTGCATTTGGAGGCCTATATGTGACAATAATTGTAATTGCTTGTTGACATGTAAAATTTACAACCAATTGCAATGTCTCTATTTCTATTTATGTGCTTTTGATTGCATGAGCATAATCTTAATTGGGGCAAGACTTCAAGTGTTTAGATGGCTAATTTTAAAACCTTGAATTCTTCCAAGTTGAGTGACAGTAGATCGATTTTTTTCCGGGATGAAATAATCTTTTTTGCAGTTTAGCTGCTTTAACTTTAACATTAACATTAGTATACGGAGCAGATGAGGATGTGGGGATAGTTGAAATTGTTGGATGCTTGAAAAGGGGAAAAAGAACAGGAACTGGAATAAAAGTCATGACATCATCCAAGGCCACCTCAGAGGCACGTGACTCTGGAGGAGCACTGAGGTCAGATTTTAACAGATGTGAAGCTGAGGAAGGCCTTGATGAACATACTGGTAGAGGAGACTGTAGTGGTCTCGAGGCCCCCTGAGCACAAGGGGGAGCTGGTGAGCCAATATCTGATTGGAATGATGATAGTGTTGCAGAGAAGAACTCAGCCAGTGGTTGTTGACCAGAAGTGACCTGTGACGAGCACACCTGGTCCTCTGAGCATGCGGTAGGCAACAGTCAAACTGCAGGAGCATTTAAAACTGAGTAAAATATGTTGTCCGTTAAGATATATGCACCGAGCCTGCTAGAATGGATACCATCCCTCAGATAAAAGGAAGAACGTTTCCAGAAGAGGTTAAAATTGTCAATAAAAACCATCCTGTGTGCCACACTGGTAGACTGGAGCCATGAATGGAGGCTGAGGATGATGGAGGACCGGCAGAAGAAAAACCCAGTGGAGCCAGGGTGAAATTCAGCTGAGCACAGCGAGGTGTGGGGCAACCGGTTCGTCCAGGTATGTTCACCAGGCGTGCCGGGAGTGGCGGAGATCTGCTGTACTCATTTAAAGTCATGGGAGGTGAAGGAGGAGGCCGCGTGTTCCCAGCCAGTGGAGGAAATTCGTGTCAATCCAGGATGTCATAGCAGTTGTTTACCTGGATGTCACAGGCTATGGGAGTACAAAACGACAAACTCCCCCTCCTTTTGCGATCGCCGACAACAGCCCAGGTAGTGTGAGGGAGTGGAGCTGACTGGGGCTTTTGGTTTAGCCCCGAGCCGAAGCTAGGGGTCCTCAGGGTAGGCGGGTGGAGCGGAGCCAGCAGCTGGGGCGGTAGCAGTGGGCTGCGTAGAGCCAACCATCGGAGCAGTGGCATCAGCGGGTGGAGTGGAACTTGCGGCCGGAGCCATAGTAGCGGCTTGTGTGGAGCTGGTAGCCGGAGCGGCAGCAGAAACAGGTGCAGGTGGACGAGCGCCTGCGGCTGGAGCGGCAGCGGGCAGCAAAAAGGCCGCGGCCGGAGGACTGGGATCGTCAGCCGAATAAGGAGCCGTGGCCTCCGGCTCTTCACCGGTGGCAGACACTTGTGCCGGACCGAAGAGGATAGTGTCCAGGTGTTTCTCAGCTTCCTGGATTTTGTAGAGTGTGGAAATCCTCTGCTCCAGCTCAACAATCTTCTTGCAGAGGAAGACACAGCTTTGACAGCCGGATGGCGAGGTAAGTGGAGCCATGGCTACCTGAGCGTGTGCTCAGCTTGTTTAGTTTACTTGAGATAAAAGTGTCCGATTGCTAAGATCCTTGCTCCGATTAAGAAGTGTAGTTAAAACGATCAGGATCTACAAAGTTTACCCCAAAAAGGTTGCTAAAAACTATATAAAAATTCAGTTTTGACAGAACTTTTTGGCGAGGGACACAGCACGGATGCTGACACCGACACATCTTGATGCCATGAGGCCTTTCATGAAAGATTTGGGGCCCTATCCCACGCTGATCTACAGTGCAATTTCAAAGTGCAAGGCTCACTGGTTTTAATTTATTCAAGGAATGTCCAAATCCACTTTTGCTGTCTTGAACTAGGGGTGCAGGGGTGTCCTGCCCTGCCCTATCAGCTGTGCACAAATACCTTGATTAGTTTATGGGTGTCTTTTAGGTTGAACATGCAATAAACCAATCAGAAAGTCAGCCCTCATGACCTTTAAGCAACAGGTTTGCCAGGGGTGCAAGTGTTGGCACGATGATGGCTGATTTACCAGGAGGAAACAAAGAGAAAAGATTTTCAAGCAAGGAGACAGATCTCCCGGTTCAAGAAGTGAAAGTGTGAGAGCATGAAATGTATGGAGACTGCATCAACAAAGCGGGTTTCATGTGTGAATAGTTTATTTTGCATGAACACCTGCAAAAAGTAATACAATAAATGAGCCATACACACAGATTAGTAACTTGTTATAGTTATTATGGAACCATTCATCAAACTTTCAGCTATTACATTAGAAAAATACACTAATAGTGTATAATGGACTTACAAACAACAGTCTCTTCTTTTCACTTGTGTTGCTCTAGCTCTTTTTGCTTCTTGCACAGAGTTTTTGTCCCATCCCTCTAGGAGTCCGGGAGGTTACAAAATTCACCTCAGCTTTACTCTGGTTGGCAGATTGATACCTGGCAACCAAATACACAAACAGAAAACAGATCTTGACCTGAGGAGGTGAGGGTTCACTCAAAACAAAGAAAATTTCAACATCTTACCACAAAAAACAAAAATAAACACTTCTCAATATTAACCCATTTAAGCCCAAATTTTTCCCAGACGTGAAATTAAATCATTATTGTCATTGGTTACCCTTTGAAATAATCAAGAATCTATTTTTTTTTTTATGATTGTGGAAAAGTATATGAAAAAGTGTGTTTTATGACCTGTGTTTTTTTTCTTAATAAGGGTGAAATGGCTCTATATTCTGACAACAATCACTGAAATAGTGTTTGGTCAGGAATTTGAGACTTCCAACACTGATATGAAGACTAAGACAAAAGGCAAAAAGTAAAAATCAAAATATGTTGACGTTTGAATATAGCTTGCAACAGTGTTACTTTAGGGCAACATGTAATGAAACATTCATATTTAAACTAAATTGTAACATTTTAAACTGGACTTTAGTGCTATATTAATTGTAATGTTGTCATTCTAACATTTTAGTGCAACATTCACTAGAAAACGCATATTCCAGTCATGTGATTCATTCACATTGAACATATAACATTTAGGAACGATGTCCCCTGTAGAATACAGATTCAAGTAGAGGCCTCCTTAAACAAAATAAAATATATTCTATGCCAAGGTAGATTAGAAGCAGGTATAAAGAGGTAGGCTTCAGAACAAAGTGCTTGATTTGTTTGTGCATAACTATCTTGAACTACAATCAGATGTACTGTCATTACAGTAACATGATGGTAACATTTAGGATAGATCCATGCATGTATATGGATGACAAAATCAATGAGCTGAACCTTGATCTGTCAGTCTCACTATCATAAAGTATGTCTTGAGTCAATCGACTTTCATTCCCCCCAAAAATATTAATCTGTTGTAGTGCTTCACCTCACCCTTTGATGACTTCAGTATTCTTTGTTTGTTGGCCCTTTCAGCCCTTTACATTCACTTTTATCTTCTTTTCTACTTTCCAAGCTTTATCTTGAAGCACTCAATGTGCAATCTTTCTGATTTTGAGGGATAACTGCAATGTTGCATGCTTTGTCTGGGCCATCACCTACACCAATCAGGCATAACATTATGACCAACTGCCTAATATTGTGTTGGTCCCCCTATTGTTGCCAAAACAGTCCTGACCCGTCGAGGTATGGACTCCACTAGACCCCTGAAGGTGTGCTGTGGTGTCTGGCACCAAGATGTTAGCAGCAGATCTTTCACATCCTGTAAGTTGCGAGGTGGGGCCTCCATGGATCTGACTTGTTGGTCCAGCACATCCCACAGATGCTCGATTGGATGACCAAGTCAATACCTCAAATTTGTTGTGCTCCTCGAATCATTCTTGAACCATTTTTGCTTTGTGGCACGGAGCATTATCCTGCTGAAAGAGGCCAGAGCCATCAGGAAATACCATTTCCATGAAAGGGTGTACATGGTCTGCAACAATGCTTAGGTAGTCAAAGTAACATCAACATAGATGACAGGACCCAAGGTTTCCCAGCAGAACATTGCCCAAAGCATCACACTGCCTCCGCTGGCTTGCCTTCTTTCCATAGAGCATTCTGGTGCCATGTGTTCCCCAGGTAAGTGACGCACATGCACCCGGCCATCCATGTGATGTAAAAGAAAATGTGATTCATCAGACCAGGCCACCTTCTTCCGTTGCTCCGTGGTCCAGTTCTGATGCTCACGTGCCCATTGTTGTTGCTTTCAGCGGTGTACAGGGGTCAGCATGGACACCATGACTGGTCTGCAGCTATGTAGCCCCATACACAACAAACTGCAGTGCACTGTGTATTCTGACACCTTTCTATCAGAACCAGCATTAACTTCTTCAGCAATTTGAGCAACAGTAGCTCGTCTGTTGGATCGGACCACACGGGCCAGCCTTCGCTCCCTACGTGTAGCAGTGAGCCCTGGCCACCCATGACCCTATTACCGGTTCACCACTGTTCCTTCCTTGGACCACTTTTGATAGATACTGACCACTGCAGACTGGGAACACCCCACAAGAGCTAAAGAGCAAAATTCACTCAAAGCCTTACGTTTACCCATTTTTCCTGCTTCTAACACATCGACTTTGAGGACAAAATGTTCACTTACTGCCTAATATATCCCACCCACTAAAAGGTGCCACGATGAAGAGATAATCAGTGTTATTCACTTCACACAGGTCATAATGTTATGCCTGGATACAATGTGCTATCCCACCCATCACTATTGTGACCGTTAACATGTTTACTCATTCTGCAAACACAACATACAAATTTGAGTAACTGCAAATGCATATATCATTACTAGACACCATAAATATTATGTGTACCAAAAATCTTTGTCCTATGTTTATTTTAACATACTTTAGTAACCTGTTCTTTGGGAGCTTTGAGGCAGCCATCCTCTTCTCAAGGTGCAACCAGGAAGTAAACAGTTCTGGTCATGTGACAATTTACTCTAAACATGTGACACTGCACACATTTCATCCAAACACTGTATTATTTCAATATTTGCTGAAAATGCATTGAAAAATCACTTAGTAACATTTTCAGAGCCTTAAAAATAGAAATATCATTAATTCAGTGCGTGAATCACATGCTGGCAGAACCACATTTCACAATGTGGACGATCTGTCCCACTACCAGTTTCCTGAGAGATTTATTTATTTAAATTATTATTAGTTTTTATTAAAGACCATTTTGAAAATTTCTGACAGTGTTTTAGAGCTTGAACTCCAATAAGTGCACAGATTAGGAAATAGCCAGAATAATGCACTCAAGAGGCAGGTGAGAGTCCTCTTTCGATCTATATCAGCATAATGGGGCAAATTAGGGAGCTTAAGAGACAACATGCTGAGAAGGACAAGAGGGTGACCCTCTGAGAGAGCTGTGTGGCAGGTCTGGAGCAGTACTCCCATATCAACATGATCATTAGCAGGTTGGAGACCAGGCTGTGGTCATAGACCCAAGTGATAACACCAGCAGATGGTGGGGATCCAACCAAGATGTCCCAAGAGTAATAGGTGACAGCCTCCTTCAATAACAAAGTCAACTCTGTCAACAACCCCAACACTGAGACATGCCACCCTCTCACACTCTCTCTCGGGTAAAAAGAACCACAAACCAGCCGTAATAATCTGGTTTACCAACAGAAAACTGCACTGCTCAGATAAAGGAAGGCAGCTAAAAGGATCAGATGTCTATGTGAACAAACACTCCACAAAGAAAATGCAGACACTGCCAAAAAAGGCACGCTTTCTATGAAAGCAGAGGAAAATTGAATCAACATGGACTGCAAACTGTAAGTTGTTCATCAAATTGGGATGAGAGGGGGCCAAAGTGCTGGTCATCAGAGAAATTGAAGAACTGGACAAACACTAGTGACACCAGAACAACACAGCAATGTAATCATAACTGTCTGACTATGGATAATGGGTTCTTTCTCAATCTCAAGACAAACTAGTGAATATAATGAATATAATGAACATAATGCGCATGAACTCTAAAAAGATGTGGAACCCTCTAATAATAATTTCTTTGATCATCGAAAGAACACATGTTGCTACTACATGGATGAACAGCAGGGTGGAGTCAGATCAAGCAATGTCAACTATTCACTTCTACAAAAGAAGCTCATTACCAAAACATAAAAAAATACTTAATTCAATGTCATAGTAATTTCATGAACCTGACTCAGCTCTGAGAAGGAAACAGATCTCAAGTTAAAAGGATATAAATTCACTAGACCCTGCTGCCAACATCACGGAAAAGCTGCACACATTTAGGCAACAGAAGTAACAGTCTCCCCAAGTCATTCAGTCAGTCAGACGAGTTATCAAGCTGCAAATGTTAAATGTTTTACCAGCACCAAAATCATCAAGTTGTCTTGTTCCTATGATACATCAGAATCAGTATTCACCTGGTTGACTTGAGTTGTACAGAATTCTATCAGGATCACATCTGTTTCAGAGCAGTCAGCAGTGTCTATGACTGGAAGCTATTAAACATGTTGACTGACGGCACAATTAAAACTGCTAGTGTTTGCAGCGCCCAATGAAAAGCTGTTGTTGCCCATCAAACTTCTGTAGCATGCTGCTTGCTCTTTGTTTGCAAACTGTAAAAAGGTCTATTACATGAACAAGAAAGTAGGGGATGTGGCTCTGTGTGTGAATAAAAGACTGAGCTTTAAGGTCATGAAGAACATGTCAACCAGTATTGATGATGTGATGGATTGTATCACTGTAGAGATGTGAATGCAGAAACAGAAAAATGTGATTGTTAGTTATGTATACAGAGCACCAGGAGCCAGCATTGAAACTTTTAAAGACA